>JADLZN010006389.1:0-36834 GCA_018155175.1 Sinocyclocheilus anophthalmus | reverse complement strand
TGTGGACTCTTATATACTTTTCGCTGGCTTTGGGATAACCATGAGGTTTGGATATTGACTGTGTATCTGACATTATGTTTGGCTGTTATGTTTTGGCATGAACATGTCATGACTTACAGGTGAATGTTTACAAATATTTATATGTTAATTTGAATAAACATTTATGTAGCCTATTCCAATATAATATTTTATCTGGTCTTCCAGATACAACTTTCAGTGTTGTGATGTACTTACTATAAACTGTCCATAAAACTGTACTTTTCCATTATCACTAGTCTTACGTTATTGTCACGATCCAGCAAGATCAGCACGGTCACGAAGGTATTACTGTTAGTAGTGGTTGTAGTACTAATTTGTATATTGTGGCACATATCTTCATTATGGTGACTGGTAGAATTTCTCAACAAGTCAATCCAGTATTCCATTCAAAAGGTTTTATGGCATCATTCTCATTTTTGAAGGATTTTCTTTACATTTTTCAGTGCGAATGTATTGAATATTTACCCACTGTGACATTTTTTAAAACGAATGAAAATACATTGTACAAATTAAGTTTTAAAATATGAACGTGGACCTGAACGTGGCAGGATTGTTAAAGCTGCAAAAGCAAGGCTTCTTGTTATGGGACAAAAAAGTCAAGTGGAAATATATATAAAAGCATATATAAGTACCAGTACAAAAGTATATAAGCTATACACGTCGATATATAGTATATAGTTTTAGAAAAACACCCTTTCACAACTCTTTTCAAGGATCGAGGACTCAGAGAAACAATACATATATATAGTCTTGACCTATTCCAAGCATAAAATATAACTATATATACTATACGATTATCTATATATATATATATAATATATATATTATATAACCTATATTAGTTACATATTTATATGTTCCTCGTGTCCTTTTGTGTGTGGACCACTGGAATTTTCTCCAGCTAGAAAATGTAAAAAATGGTTTTAAGTCAGTTATTTCTATGTTTTGATGTAGTGTGTCAGTAGGAAATATCAGTTTACATTTCCAAACATTTCTTCTTTTGCCATTAATTGCAATAACCAGTGAGATTTATTTTTGTCTGACAACAGCCAGTGCTATACACAGAGATCTGATCTCATCATCATAAGTCTGTCTGGAGTGACATGAAGAAACAGAACAAACTGAGACATCTTGGAGGTTGCCACAGTTTCGGATTGAGTCTGTCTCAGTGTTTGTCTCTGTTTTCTTCCAGTCATTCCAGACAGACTGACAAACAGAACAGCACCAGGCTGTTGTCAGACAAAAATCTCAATGGATTATTACAATTAATGGCAAAAATAAATGGTAATGCATTTATTAAAAAATGATACAGTAAAGTGACATGATAATCACCACAGTGGTACCTGGGGAGATGTAGAACAAGAATCTGGTGGAGTTTGCAGAAAACAATTAGATTTTCCTTTTTTGCTGGTCATATATTCTCTATATAACAGTATGTGACAAATAAAAATCTGAATCTATGAACCTTTATGATTTTTTAAAAAGTGTCAGTTTTATAGAGTAAATAGGATTACTCTGACTTTGCACTGCAATTATTACAAAAAGAACAGTAATAGAACATAAAATTACCACAAAGTGGTAACTTGGGAGTGTAGAACAAGAATTTGCAGAAAACATATTTTTAAAACCATTTGTAATATTCAATTCCAATCAAGTGTCTCAGGCCAAAACATGCATAAAACATTTTACAAAAACATTTTACAAACCCATTGCAAATGTTTATGAAAAGTTAAAGACATACAATTAACCAATAAAAAGAACATTAATCTCATGCTGTGTAATGTCATTTTAATTAGCCTATATTATCATCGATTAATGGACGTACGGTTTCAGTGGATTACCACGCTAAGACCCACTCTTAAAAAAAAAAAAGATTTGCAAAGGTTTGGAAGCTGTATGGAAATCACTACCACGCAACGCCATGTAGACGCGCAACGAATTTCTAAGCGTAGATGGCATGACCGCAGTCATTATTTGCAGTGTTGGGAGTAACTCATTACAAAAGTAATAATATTACAGTAGTATATTACGTTTTGCTGTAACGCAGTAATATAACGCGTTACTAATCAAATTTGGGTAATACTACTCGTTACAATCTCAGTAACGCAAGTTACAACAACATATTACTAACACCGCAAACCAGCACCAGAGAAAAAAATCAGCGGGTAAAATAGTTAGTCTATCTTCCGTTGCTGGTATTAGATGGTTGAGATGACTGCAGAGAAGGATTCTACATTTGTGAGATGTACACACTCCTGTTATTTTCAGTTAATCTGAGAAAAGGATAAGAATGCATAGTCAGGTGCAATATGTGCGACACCAAACTCTCAACATGGAGAAATAGCAGGAGTAAAACCTGGAAACACCTGGACTGGTGCACTAACACTAAGCTATCAGAGAGAGCTGCGGGGTCGGAGAAGAGGAAAAGGCAGTGGACGAGCAGACAAGCAACAAAAATTAAGTTGAACTAAAAATAACAAAATCTGTTTTTAATAAATCATAGTTTATATGTAAAGATAGTGAGGAGATGCGTTGTAATAATGCTTCGACGATAGCAAGAGATATTGTCAACAAAGCATCAAACAATTGGCAAATCCGAGGATTTAGCATTCCAAGTAATGTAGGCTGTCCATTCTTCTAATTATTAGGCCTATTATTATTATCTAGGTGTACTTTGGAGATATTAATACATGCGACATAAGTTTAAGACAGATAGTATACTCGATCAGCTATATTGACTAATTTGCATTTGTTGTCTCCGGAGAATGTGCTCGTTAAGCAGCGTCGAAAGCGTTCGTCCGTTTTTTACTTCACTTCTCTTAGGAGTATGACGGTTCACCGGCATTAACTCGTGACAGGTGTCATTCTGTGAGAGTGAGTGCATGTTGTGTTGCTGGAACCCGCGCCCCCATAATATCAGTCGTTATATATAGGCCCAATATTAGCGCCACATTTTTATGGTTATTTTTCAATGTCATGAAGTGCACACCAAAATAAGGGAACTCATTAGGAAAACTTGTAAATTAAGCAAGTTGCCGTAAGCTCGCCCATAGCACACGCCGAAGACGACTGGTCAGCCTTGAAGAATCGGTTTGGCTTGTTTAGGAAACCTTATATTTTCATCTTGTTTTCTTCTGAAACCGTTCAGAATTGCCTATAGGCTAGTTATTGTTTTTATTGTTTGTACATTATAACATTTCGCTTTATTTACCGGTGTTATTTATGAATGTAATAATGCGGTTTCTGCTTATCTGTTTTTAACCTAAAACTACAACGTAACATTAATGTAGACCTACATACCGGCATCTAAATATGATTTTCTAAATTTTATGCTATATAGCCCTACACACTTACCCTCCACTGGGTGTAAAATGAGCAGCAATAAACTACATTTTGGCATTTTATAATATATTTTGGTGAAAGTAACTCAAAAGTAGTGTAACGCAATTCAGAGACAGTAATATTGTAATTTAACTAATTACTTTCAAAAGACAGTAACTAGTAATATATAACGTATTACATTTTGGAAGTAACTTGCCCAACTCTAATTATTTGTCAGAACACCGGCAGCTACATCTGTCCTTTGATATTAATGTGCACCGAAAACAATGTGTAGCCTCACCGCACACAGAGCGGCTGAGATAAAGTAACCTGTGCTTGACATTATAACATTATATGGTTATATATGAAACAAATATATGACAATATATTGCAATTAATTAATTCATGTTTTTTATGGTTTTATACAATTACAAATACAGCCAGGGGGTACATTAGGGTAAACAATAATACATTAATAATAATAATATCAAATGAATTATTAAAAAAAAATGTGTACAAACATTACATGTTACAGGCGTTCGTCATATTTTGCAAGCAAATGTATATATACCTATTCTTATCATATTTGAGATGCTGGATCTAAAATTTAAAATGAAATTATATATCCATATTCATTCTTTTCATTTGTGTCTGCGGTTTTAAACACGATTGGAGCGCGTGTATTTTGGCCACGCCTCCTCATCAGCTGACAGCGCGCGTGACGCACTGTACTGACTTCCACTGCGAGCGGAGCATCAGAGTAAAAGTATGTGAATTAACGGTAAGTGTTTATGAAACTACAGCCGGTGATCATGTCCCTCTCATGATCTGGTATCTGTAAGATGTGTGAATGAAGACTTTGATCCGTACTTCCCCCCCCCCGGTGTTTTTGTTACTTCTGCCTATAACAGTGTATCGTTAACCGTGTAAAAGCACCGCTTGTTGTTTTAAAAACGGTGCTATTATGTGCTGAATATTAATAAATAACAAAAATAATTATAATGCACGCGTTGACAGATCTGGGTGTCAGTTTACACGGGAGGTTTCTTTGTGTGGAAAATATGTTTGACAGTACAAAGTTAAATACTGTCATAAAAAGAGATAAAATGTGTTCAAAAGGGCAATGATTGTTAGGTCATTGTATTTCATGGATGTCAAGTCAGTTTATTTGTATAGCACTTTTAATAAAACATGAAAAAGTGCACATTATTGATGTTGTCATAATTATATAGGTGTTAAAGAATAGGCTAATCATAGAATATTGCCTTCAGAAAGTGTGCATCATAGAAGTTTTCATTATTAATAATATTATTTTATGTAATATGAAGTACTTTCTGTTTTGCATGCAATCTGTTTGGGTTTGAGATGTCCAATTAATAAATTAAATCATAAGGATTCATTTGAAAACCTTGCATTACTGCATTAGATTATTTAAGTTGTCACAATACATAATAATCACGTTTATTTATAATGGAAGTATTTTATGTTTGTATGTGGGTGTGGTGTGTGTAGGGTTGTGGTTTGTGTGTGTGTGTGTGTGGTGTGTGTGTGTGTGGTGTGTGTGTGTCTGTGTGTGTGTGTGTGTGTGTGTGTGTGTGTGTGTGTGTGTGGTGGCTTGTGTGTGTTGAAGATGTCCAGAGGCTAAAGTCAAACCAAGATGATCCACTAGCAAGACCTGATAGTTCTGGTTTCTCTTCACAGGGTGTTTTTAATTTTCGGGGTGGGATTTCGGGAGAGATGCCGTCTAATAAGAGTGTCTCAGATGCCCCGATCACACAGTTTGTGAACTGCAGGATACTGAAGGAGCACAAGCTGCAATGGTAACATATGATGACACACTTCTGATTTCTTTACAATTATGATCATAATTTTATATTATAATTTTTTTAATGTAAGAAGTTTGTTGCAAACAGTACAGTTTCACATGCATTCTCACATATTAGACTGGCCTTTACAGTGTTGTATACTATAAATGTTAATGACTTGGTGTAATTATTTGTTCCATATAAAAAGCTGGTTAAAACATTGTGAGCTGTAATTGACTCCTGATGAAATCTGCACATTTTCTGCAGTGATTTTGAAGGGAAATCTTTGTGTTTATAGGGAAGACCTGTGGGTTCGTGAGGGCAAGATTTTGAACCCGGAGAAGCTGTTCTTCGATGAGGAGGGTTTTGCGGATCACAAAGTTGACTGCGAGGATAAAATCATTGCACCTGGATTCATAGATGTACAGATAAATGGTAAACAAGACTCTAAAACCTGCATAAGACTAATGTAGAAGTACACAGCGGGTTGACATTGTTACATTCACCAGTTTATGTAAAAGTCTCTCTGTTCTTACGGATATCTTGTAATGCTAAGCTCCTTCCCTCTTCTCGCTCATAGGTGGATATGGCATCGACTTCTCCCAGGCCAGCGGTGACATCAGAGGAGGTGTGGCTCTGCTGGCCAAAAAGATTCTAGAACACGGTGTCACTTCCTTCTGCCCGACCCTTGTCACGTCTCCACCAGACATATACCATAAGGTACAGTCTATACATCAATAACCACTCTTCAGTAGTCTCTTGGATGCTCAACCACACACACAAATACATCTCTGCTCTTTTCCCTTGAGATTTTATAGTATCTGAGACTGTATCCAAGAATAAAATGTGTTGGAATAATTATGTTTTTGTGCTCTTATGCTTACCAAGACTGCGTTCATTTGATCAAAAATACAGTAAAAACAGTAATATTATGACGAAGACTGCATTATTTGATCAGACATACAGTAAAAATAGTAATATTATGACCAAGTCTGCGTTATTTGATCAGAAATACAGTAAAAATAGTAATATTTTTGGTCAAAACTGCATTTATTTGATCAGAAGTACAGTAAAAACAGTAATATTGTGGCCAAGGCTGCATTATTTGATCAGTAATACAGTAAAATAGTAATATATGGACCAAGGCTGCATTTATTTGATCAGAAATACAGTAAAAATAGTAATATTGTGGCCAAGGCTGCATTATTTGATCAGTAATACAGTAAAATAGTAATATGACCAAGGCTGCATTTATTTGATCAGAAATACAGTAAAAATAGTCATATTTTTGGTCAAAACTGCATTTATTTGATCAGAAGTACAGTAAAAACAGTAATATTGTGGTCAAGGCTGCATTTAAATGATCAAAAATACAGTAAAAACAGTCATATTGTGAAATATTATCACAATTTAAAATAAATATTTTCTATTTGAATATATTGTATAATGTAATTTATTCCTGTGATCAAAGCTTAATTTTCAGCATCATTACTCCAGTCTTCAGTGTCACGTGATCCTTCAGAAATCATTCTAGTATGCTGATTTGCTGCTCAGTTCTTAATATTTTCAGTGTTGCAAAAAGTTGTGCTCTTTTAGCACCAGTAATGTTGCTGTGTTTCTCTCCACAGGTCATTCCTGAGCTCAAAGTTCAGGATGGTGGACCTAAAGGGGCAGGAGTTTTAGGTAAGATGTACAGTGGGGAAAATATTGATTTGATCCCCTGCTGATTTTGTAAGTTTGCCCACTTACAAAGAAATGAAGGGTCTTTTTATGGTAGGTTTATTTTAACAGACAGAGACCAAACAATCTAGAAAAAACACATTATATAAAGGTTCAATGTTCAGTTTATTTATAAAGCACATTTAAAAAACAACCGAAGTTGACCAAAGTGCTGTACAGAATAGAATAAATCTAATTACAGCATTTGAAAAATGCACAGACCTAATCGCTTCATTAGTACTGCATAGGCTTAAACACACCAGTAAAGTCCATATAAGCTTAAATCAGCCCAATCACCTATTAAAAGTACATGAGAAAAGATGTGTTTTTAACAGACATTTAAATTCAGACACCGTAGAAGCAGTTCTTATAGATAGAGGCAGAGTGTTCCATAATTTGGGACCAGCAACAGAGAAGGCTCTATCTCCCCTACATTTTAGTGTAGTTCTGGGAACCCACAACATATGTGTAGTCTGAGATCTGAGTGATCTGACAGGATTGTGAACAATAAGCAACTCCGAAAGATTGGCAAAAACTAGAAACAACTCTTGTAAGGAGCAAGACAATTTATAAGCTTTGTACACAAAAGCAACATTTTCAACTCAATACGGTACTGCAACGGTATCCCGTGCAGCGAGCGTATTGGGGTTGGAGGAAATAGATCTAGTTAATCCTCGAGGTATGGTTAGAAATTGATTTGCATTTCAGTGAGTGAAATAAGTATTTGATCCCCTACCAACCAGCAAGAATTCTGGCTCCCACAGATTGGTTATGTGCCCATGTGGAACACAGATTAGTCCTGTCACTTTAAGAAGTTACTCCTAATGTCAGCTCATTAGGTGTACAAGACACCTGTCCACACAATCTGTATCTTCCATTCAAACCTCCACCACCCATGGGCAAGACCAAAGAGCTGTCAAAGGATGTCAGAGACAAGATTGTATATATGCACAAGGCTTGAATGAGCTACAAGACCATCAACAAGAAGCTTGGCGAGAATGAAACAACTGTTTGTGCGATTATTTGGAAATGGAAGAAAAACAAAACAATCATCAATCGGCTTTGGTCTGGAGCTCAGTACAAGATCTTGCCTCATGGGGTAAGAATGATCATGAGAAAGGTGAGGGATCAGCCCCGAACTACACGGGAGGAGCTTGTTAATGATCTTAAGGCAGTTGGGACCACAGTCACCAAGCAAACATTGGTAACACACTACGCCGCAATGGACTGAAATCCTGCAGTGCCCGCAAGGTCCCCCTGCTCAAGAAAGCACATGTACAGGCCCGTTTAAAGTTTGCCAAAGAACATCTTAATGATTCAGAGAAGGCTTGGGAGAATGTGCTGTGGTCAGATGAGACCAAAATTTAGCTTTTTGGCATTAACTCGACTCGCCGTGTTGGAGGGAGAGAAATGCTGACTATGAACCCAAGAACACCATCCCTACAGTCAAACACAGAAGTGGAAACATTATGCTTTGGGGCTGTCTTTCTGCTAAGGGTACAGGACGACTTCACCACATTGAGGGGCAAATGGACGGGGCCATGTACTGTAAAATCTTGGACGAGAACCTCCTTTCCTCAGCCAGAACACTGAAGATTGGTCATGGATGGGTCTTCCAGCATGAAAATGACCCCAAACACACAGCCAGGGCAACTAAGGCGCGGCTCCGTAAGAAGCATTTCAAGGCCCTGGAGTGGAACCCTAGCAGTACAGAGCTCAATCCTGTAGACCACTTGTGGAGGGAGCTGATGAAACTTCGAGTTGCCAAACGCACATTGAACTGAACCTTAGGCTTTAGAGGGAGGCTATCTGTAAAGAGAGTGGATCAAAATCCTCACCGAGATGGGTGCAAACCTGTAGTGACAACTACAAAAAGTCTGCCTCTGTGCTTGCCAACAAGGGTTTCTGCAACAAGTACTAAGTCATGTTTTGCTTGGAAATCAAATACTTATTTCACTCACTGAAAATGCAAATCAATTTCTAACCTTTAAATAATGTGATTTTTCAGTTTTATTTGGTTGGTATTCTGTCTCTATACGATAAAATAAACCTACCATAAAAATTACAAACCCTTCATTTCTTTGTAAGTGGGGAAAACTTACAAAATCAGCAGGGGATCAAATAAACATTTTCCCCACTGTACCAGATGTAGTGTGCACTGGCACACAAAATAGGACTATCTACTTATTCAAATGTGTTGTGAACAGGGATATTAAACTCAAACTGCCACACCAACAACTTTGTGTTACTTGAATAAAATAAGCGTTAAAAACATTCAATTTTTTTTTGTTTAAATTGATTTACCAAATAAATGAATGAAAAAAAAAAAATTAAAAAAAAAAATAATAAAAAAAAATGATATATATATATCATAGATAACCTAATAAAATGACCAAAATACAGACAATAAAATTACTAGAACTAGAAAAACAGAAAATGTACAAATTAAAACTAATTCCAAACATTGATAAAAAAACTATATTAGGAACTCAATTATAATACTTAAAAACTAACACTGGTGTTGACATTTCTTTAGTTGTGTTGATATTTTATTTCATATTAGAATTTTTTTAAATGATTTTACTCCCGGTTGTTTCAGGTATTCATCTGGAGGGGCCGTTCATCAGTGAAGAGAAGAGAGGCGCTCACCCTTCGAAGTTCCTCCGCACTTTTAAAGCAGGTGGCGTGGCCGACCTGATGGAGACTTATGGGCACCTGGACAATGTCGCCATGGTAACCCTTGCACCAGAACTAGCCAATAGTGCGGCAGCAATCCGTGAACTGTCAGGAAGAGGCATAGCGGTGTCACTTGGTGCGTATGTAATTTCTTATTTCTCATTTGATTTCTAACTAATTTCTCAACTGGCTGAGCATTTCTAAAGTGTCTCTCTGTCCAGGTCACTCTATGGCTGATCTCTCTCAGGCCGAAGAGGCTGTGCAGCATGGAGCCACGTTCATTACACACTTGTTTAATGCCATGTTGCCTGTTAGTATCACACACACATAGAAAGGCATACACACACATATGCACATTCAGTAATTAGCAGGTAATTGCATTAGATCACATACTGTAAGTTTGTGCACACATATACATGTTTAAAATAACATCATATTCCTAGTATGCTACCGTACCATGAAAATAAATCAATGTAATCATTTTAAAACATGAATATGCATACTATGAACGATGCATGCTATTTTGTTTTGTTACAGTTTCATCATCGAGACCCAGGCATTGTGGGATTGCTCACAAGTGATCGTGTTCCACCAGGTCGGACGGTTTACTACGGTATGATCGCAGACGGGATACACACACACCCTGCTGCGCTGCGCATCGCACACAGAGCTCATCCCGCAGGTATTCACAAACACACACAAAACTACAAACCTGTACATAATACTGATTATATATGACAATACAAAATAGTTTAATGAAGTGCATGTCAGGTTTTCACTGTATTAAAGTTACTCTGTGTGTTGGTGGCAGGGTTGGTGTTGGTCACTGACGCTGTGATGGCGATGGGTCTTCCTCCCGGTCGACACACACTCGGACAGCAGCAGATAGACATCCAGGGGCTTCACGCTTACGTCGCAGGTCTGCGTCATGTTCTGTCTGCTTTCAGTGTGCACCAAGTTAACCCAGATGCATCTTAAATTTGGTGACAAATTGTTTGTATGTCAGTTGAAGCAGTGTTGAGTTTGACAATTTCTATTTATCTTTTTTTATTTTTTAGATAAATTCGATTTAGAAAGTGAAAGGCATTTCAAACCATACCGAAAAGTTTGAGTAAAATTATTTGTAATAATACTGTTGCTGATTGTAGGGTTGTTTTAGAGCGTTTTTAATTATTTAGTCTAATTGTTTGAATATTATGTTACTACTGAATAACAAGGTGCAGAGTTAAAACAGATATAAGTTCGGGGTATATTCATAAAGAAAAATAACAGTTTTTTTAAAGAATATATTTTAAAATGTAATTTATTCCTGTGATGCAGGATTACTTCAGTCTTCAGTGTCACATGATCCTTTGCTGACTCTTTGATGAATATAAAGTTCAAAAGAACAGCATTCATTTGAAATAGAAATCTTTTGTAACATTATAAATGTCTTTACTGTCAATTTTGTTCAATTTAATGTGTCCTTGTTGTATAAAAGTATTAATTTCTTAGAAAAACTTACTGACCCCAAACTTTGAATGTGAGTGTATTTTAGAAGATAAGATTTTGGAAATATGTATTTGATTGATCCATATTATATTGTATTATTTTGTGATATTTTATCATCCATTTTTATTACATGTTATTTTACTGTGAAATGCTTTGCGTGGTATTATTATTTATTGCTCTTAATTATAAGATGATTTTGAGTGTTTTGTTTACGTAGATTTGTGGTGCTATACAAGATATTTTATAGCATGTTTTTATTCATTCATTCTTGATTTCAGGCACTACAACTTTGAGTGGCAGTATTGCGACCATGGACATGTGTGTGAGACACTTCAGAGAGGCATCAGGTCAGTGTGTGTCAAGTGTGTCTGATTACACTCGCATGTTCACTGTATAGGAATCCCGAGGAGCTGGCTGCAGGTTATACCATTGTCCATCATAGAGGTTTTATACTGGTGTGTGTGTGTAGGTTGTACAGTAGAAGCTGCATTAGAAGCTGCATCGCTGCATCCTGCTCAGCTGCTGGGCATCAGTCACAGGAAGGGAACGCTGGAGTACGGCACTGATGCAGGTATAAATGCGTCTTTCTTTTGGGGCTTATTTTAAATTGTATTTTTTTATTTTTTTATTTACATAGTTGTTTATTAAAGGAATAATTCACACAAGAATAACAATTTGCTGAAAATCTACTCACCCTCAAGCCATCCAAGATGTACAGGTGCATCTCAATAAATTAGAATGTCATGGAAAAGTTCATTTATTTCAGTAATTCAACTCAAATTGTGAAACTCATGTATGAAATAAATTCAATGCACACAGACTGAAGTAGTTTAAAGGGGTCATATGATGCGATTTCCAGTTTTCCTTTCTCTTTGGAGTGTTACAAGCTGATTGTGCATAGATAAGATCCCTGAAGTTGCAAAGACTAAAGTCTCAAATCCAAAGAGATATTATTTATAAAAGTTAAGAGTCAAACACGCATACCTAAAACGGCTCGTTCTAACACAACCCAACATATCTACCTCACGATGTGGGAAGATTAGCATAACACCGCCCAAATGTTCACACAAAGAAAGAAGGCGTGGTTTCAGTAACCGCAGTTAGTGTTTAAGCAGCCATGTCAGGGAGACGCTGTATATTTCTAGGCGAAAGCAAAAGCACTTTATTTGGCCTTCCGGAAGTAGATGCATTTAGGAATCTTTAAGATTACTTACAACAGAACAGCAATGAATTTTATGGACGACCGTTTCGTGAACCTAGGAGAGGAGGTAATTCTGACTTTGCTATGACAATCTGGCACTACTGAATCAGCTACTGTTCTGTTATTAGTTAAGTATTTGCTATTGACTGTTCAAAAGCGGAGTTTTGCGCATCGTGTGTGTGTGTGTGTGTGTGTGGAGAGAGAGAGAGAGAGAGATGAAGGACGAGAGAGGGGAGAGAGAGAGAGAGGACGGGTGCACATCACAGTGGAGTCAGCTGTCTTAACCGTGGCTTGTGTGCTGCAAACACATACCAGCTTCATCACTGTGTCTGTCACGCGACTCTGTTCCCCTTTTGGGCTCTGTCTTTACATTTATTTTGAAAGCTGAAGCTCGCGATTATGGTAAGGGTGGTTACATTTTCGAACAAGTGTTTGCGGTGTTCGGCAAATCACAACGCACTGGATAACTGGCCAATCAAAGCAGACTGGCTTGTCGCGAAGGAGGGACTGTGTAGAAAACAAAGCGTTTGAGAGAGTCGGGGCATAGAGGATTTACAATAATGTACAGTATTTGAAAAAATGTGTTTTTTGAACATTAAAGCATGTCAACATATTCTGTTACACCAACTACACAAAATAATTATCTTTAAAAAAAATCATCATATGACCCCTAAGTCTCTGGTTATTTTAATGTGAGATTTTGGCTCACATTTAACAAAAATCCACCAATTCACTATCTCATCAATTTAGAATACTTCATAAGACCAATAAAACAATTTTTTTAGTGAATTGTTGGCCTACTGGAAAGTATGTTAAGTTACTGTACATGTACTCAATACTTGGTGGGGCTCCTTTTGCTTTAATTACTGCATCAATTCGGCGTGGCATGGTGAGGTGACAGTTTCTGGCATTGTGAGGTTGTATGGAAGCTCAGGTTTCTTTGACAGTGGCCTTCAGCTCATCTGCATTTTTTTTCTCATTTTCCTCTTGACAATATCTTATTCTCTATGGGGTTCAGGTCTGGTTAGTTTGCTGGCCAGTCAAGCACACCAACACCATTGTCATTTAACCAACTTTTGGTGCTTTTGGCAGTGTGGGCAGGTGCCAAATCCTGCTGGAAAATGAAATCAGCATCTTCAAAAAGCTGGTCAGCAGAAGGAAGCATGAAGTGCTCCAAAATTTCTTGGTAAACAGGTGTGCAGTGACGTTGGTTTTCAAAAAAAACACAATGGCCCAACACCAGCAAATGACATTGCACCCCAAATCATCACAGACTGTGAAAACTTTAACACTGGACTTAAAAGCAAATTGGGCTATGAGCTTCTCCACCCTTCCTCCAGACTCTAGGACCTGGGTTTCCAAATGAAATACAAAACTGAAAAGAGGACTTTGGACCACTGGGCAACAGTCCAGTTCTTCTCCTTAGCCCAGGTAAGACGCCTCTGACGTTGTCTGTGGTTTAGGAGTGGCTTAACAAGAGGAATACGACAACTGTAGCCAAATTCCTGGACACGTCTGTGTTTTTGGGGGTGGGGGTGGTTGTATCTTGATGCCTTGACCCACATTCTTGAATCAATTTTGCTTACAATCACGCATTAAGGCTGCAGGTTCTCTCGGTGGTGGGCCAATCGCCCTTTTCTCCCTCCCACCACTTTTGCCCATCCACACTCAACACCCTTATGACTTAACATGCTTGGACTAACAAGCCACACTCTGGAACAGCCAGCTTATTTGGCAATGGAATGTTTGTGCCTACCTCCTTTGAAGGGTGTCAATGATGTCTTACTGGACAACTGTCAGATCGTATTCGTCCCAGGATTGTGTCGCCTATGAACCAAACTGAGAGACATTTGAAGGTCAGGAAACCTTGTAGGTGTTTTGAGTTGATTACGCCGTGGGCATGTCACCATATTCTAATTTGACTATTTGAGATAGTGAATTGGTGGGTTTTTGTTACCAAAGACTTAAACTACTTCAGTCTATGTGCATTTATTTAATACACGAGTTTCACAATTTGTTTTGAATTACTGAAATAAATGAACTTTTCCACGACATTCTAATTTATTGAGATGCACCTGTAGATTATTTGTGTCGTAATCAGAACAGATTTGGGGAAATTCAGCATTAAATCACTTGCTCACCAATGGATTTTTTTTTCAAATGATTTCTCGCGAAGTGAATGTGTTGCTCAGATGAGAGTCCAAACATGCCTTAATGATGGATTTGATTCTTACAAACACATATTTTCACTACACCAGACATTAATGATGGACTGGAGTGGTGTGGTGTGGATTACTTGTGGATTATGTAATCAGCTGTTTGGAGTCTCATTCTGACGGCACCCATTCACTGCAGAGAATCCATTGATGAGCAACTGATGTAATGCTACATTTCTCAAAATCTGTTTTGGTAAAAAAAAAAAAGAAACTCATTTACCTGTGGGAGACTGAGGGTGAGTAAATTTTAAGCAAACTTTCATTTTTGGATGAATTATTCCTTTAAACTCATACACAATATTCAAAAAATATCATGCACATTTAATGTGTTAATAGCATATGCCACAGCATTGCCACATTTGCTGTGATTTCCTTATGTCATCAAATGTGATCCTCCTTGTTGGAGAAGAATATACTACATATACTAGAATATATGAAGATCTAACTGCATATATTGGGGGTTATTAGCAGTTAAATGTTAATATTATTGGAAGTTAAAATTACTATTTTCTATTCGGATGCATTTTAAAATTCATTTTAATTCTTAAAAGTTAAAGTTGGAATTTTGTTAATGTATATTTTATTTTATTTATTATTCGTGGTTAAGGCATTATTGTGTCCACTGGATAGATGTGTTCACAATAAAGTGTTTTTGATATGAAATGCACAGTTATGTGTGTTGTTTTGTAGATTTCATAGTGCTTGATGACACACTGACACTCAGGGAAACCTACATTGCTGGACAGCAGGTCTGGAGGAAGTGACATCATCTGGAGGACTGTCTTCTTCTGGGATCCTTAAGAGTTTTTTGGTTAGAATTTCTCTCCCTTTGGACTTGGATCACCAAAAAGACGCATTACTGTAAAAACGTATGTTTTATTCTCATTAAATTTAATTCTATTGATTAATTCCAGAATATAAAAAACTACTCCATATATACAAATATTTGTATTAATATTATGACACTCTTTATGCTCATGTACTGTAGCAGAATGTATCTTGGGGCATTTAAAAAGAGCCAGAATCATTTTGATCACATACTGTGTGTGTATGGATTTCGAACACAAATCTAACTTGTTCAAATGTGAAACACAAAAGTAAAAAAAATCTCAAGGGTCCAGTTATTTCAATAATAACCTACATAATTCAATGCCCCCAATCTAATGTGAAACTGGACAGTTTAACCAACTGATTTCAATGTTTCTATTCTATTCTTTTTATTTGTTAACATTTTTAAGGTTTTATCATTTTTTCAGTAAAATAAAAATGTTCCTTCATTGATAAAAATGTATTTTTGTGAGTCTGAATGAGGAAGACGCACATATAATGGATGTATTAATGATATCCAGCTTACTTGAATTGATTATCTGTTTAATTAAATGCATCTTTAAAATTCAAAAACCCAACAATAAAACCTAACAAAGCATTCAATTCATATGTTTCGACAACACAACTTTATTAAACAATAACCTCAATCTCGCAATAAAAGCAGCTTCTATTAAAAAACATTGCTCAAGTTAATGGACGAATGGCTCGGATTTGGTCCTCTGAACAACGATTCCTTGTTCGGTCCTTCAAGTCAAATGCACAAGGTGTGTGTCCACCATATCAGTCTTCACCCCAGAAATGTTGAAATGAAGACGCTGGTGTCCAAATTTAGAGTTGCATGCCACCAACGATCTGGAAAATACAGCACCTGCACAAAAACATGCGGTTTTATCTCTGGAATACATGACTTTGACATTACTCTGACAATTTGTGCCTACTATTTAAGTGTGTAAATGGGTTAAACCTCACCTCTCCGGGTCGTATGGTGCACTCCAGGGGCCTCTGGTGGAGCTCCAGGTTTGGGTAGGACAGAGAGACCCAGGAGAGAGTGGTGTGGTTGGGATGGAACTCAGGTGCATCATCAGGAGGGTAAAGAAACCAACGCTGGAGAACACAAGCACATCAGTATATAGACAGGGAAAATTACATCTGTACTTAAGCTGGAAATAATAAATTTGTATGAGTTTAGCATTCCACAGACCTTCCTGCCATAGATAACTTCAGAGTAGCCGGGACCGTGCCAGTGAAACGGGACACCAGTACCTGGTCCTGCAGCGGAGAGATGTAGTTTACCCAAAGATGACAATTTGCTGATAATGTATTTATCCTCAGACCATCCAGGATGTAGATGAGTTAGTTTCTTCCTCGGAACAGATTTGGAGAAATTTAGCATTACATCAGTTGCTCATCAATGGATCCTCTGCAGTGAATGGGTGCGTCAGAATGAGAGTCCAAACAGCTGATAAAAACATCACAATAATCCACACCACTCCAGTCCATCAGTTAATATCTTGAGAAGCAAAAAGCTGTGTGTTTGTAAGAAGCAAATCCATCATTAAGGTGTTTTAACTTTAAACCGTCACTTCTAACCAAAATATGACTCCATAATCCCAAATAACGCTTCCTCCAGTGAAAAAGTAAATGTCGTGTTGTCTCTCACATCAAAATCCACACACATATTTGTTTAGAACTGTTTTTGCTTGTAAACGGTGCTCGATCTGTGCATATTTCTCTCCTAATTCAGACAAGATTACTTTTTTTTCACTGGAGAAGCGATATACTGCAACGGTTTGAAGTTAAAAACATCTTCTTGATGGATTTGTTTCTTACAAACACAGCTTTTTGCTCCTCAAGACATTAACTGATGGACTGGAATCATGTGGACTATTGTGATGTTTTTATCATCTGTATGGACTCTCATTCTGATGGCACCCATACACTGCAACGAGCATCCAGTGGTGAGAAAAGGATGTAATGATAATTATCAAATCGGTTATGATGACAGAAACAAACATTACAAATACATCTTAGCTGGCCCTATGATGAAACATTATACTATTCGTTAAGTGGGTTGAAAATGGTGCACTCCAAAAAAAACTATTTAGTGGAATAGGAGGAAGTAGGTATTTGTACATACCAGCAATCCCAAAGCTATTGCAGGAAGCATGAGTGGAAGAGAAAAAGGTGTGCTTTATACTCCTCAAACAGAGACGGCCACTCGTGAAGTATTGTCCCCAAGAAGTACGGTATTGAAATAAAAATGAGCAAATTATGAAATAATCAGGTACAGTGGGGAAAGCTTGAGAATGAACTGATTGTGTGTGTGTGTGAGTGACTGTGTTGTGTGTGTGTGTGTGTGTGTGTGTGTGTGTGTGTGGTGGTGGGTGTATGTGAAAGGAAGAGAGCTGAACACTGCCCAGTGTGTCTTCAGGCTGAGGGATCAACAGGAACTTCACAAACTCTTCAAACTGCACATCCACTGTTAAAAGACAGACCAATAGAGAAACATGAACACTTACACTAACGTCGAAAGGTCTGGGGTCAGTATGATTTTACTGACCATGCACATGAAAAGACTGCGCGAATGTCAAAGTGTGCACATGCATCCACCTTTCCTGTATGAGTGTGTATTGGCTGTGCTGAGACGGACCGTTTTCCCTCCATACTCTCTCAACAGATTGGATTTGGAACACAGGCAACGGAAATTCTGAAACAACCAATCACAACACGGCACTGTTAGAAATGGAATCAATAGTCAGCTTGCTGACGATACAACCCTTTTTTTAAAAGATCATATGCAAATCCCATTAGCACTTCATTCTGTAGAGTGTTTTACCAAAGCATCAGGATTACAGCTAAATACTTCGAAATGTGAATTGATGGCTATTCACGAGCTCCCTTTAACCTCATTATATAATGTTTCAATTAAGAAGGAGGTGAAATATTTAGGTATCACAATTTCAAAAGATGTAGAGAGAATTGAAATGTTAAATATTGACAAAAAATTGAAAAATTATGAACTCTTGGTTACAGAGAGATATAACAATTTTCGGGAGAATATTGCTATCGAAAATTGAAAGTCTTTCTAGATTAATTTTCCCAGGTTTTTCATTGCCAATTTCTTCCAGAAAGATAAAAGCAATTAATAAACTTAATTTTGATTTCAAGGAAAAAGTATCACTATATAAGGAAAAATGATATAATAAGAGAATATGAGGATGGTGGGTTAAAGGCAATAGATTTTGATATTATGAATGGAGTAAACTTAAATGGCTTCAGTATTTTATTAGAAATGAGCATTCATACTGGTTTGCAATTCCATCCAGTTTGTTTAAAAATTTGGAGGTATAAAGTTTTTTTTACAATGTGACTTTGAGATATCTAAAATTCCACTGAAACTGTCGGATTTTCATAAACAAGTCCTCTTGTATTGGAAAATGCCGTTTAAACATAACTTCAGTCCTCATAATGTTTCCTTATGGAATAATCGTTGTATTTTATTTCAAAGAAAATCTTTATTTTTGGAGGACTGGTGGCAAAGAGGTATTTGGTCAGTGCTGCACATTATGGATAAGAATGGCTGTTTTTTTAATTATAATGATTTTTGCACTAAATTTAATTTTAAGTGTGAGGAAAAAGTTTATTTGAAAGTTACTAAAAGTATTCCTTTACCATTCCTTAATATGTTAAAGGGGATTTTAACATACTCCACTATCATTCCCAAGATTTTGGATCTTAAATTAGGCTAAATAAATTTTGTAGAAATTGTCTTGTGCAGGAAAGCTATCCTGGTCCAACATCTAAATAGGAAATCAGTTAATGAATTTAGATACAAATATTAGTTATTTCCTCTTCCACCAAAATATAAAAAAAGTGCACTTTAAAATTTTGTACGATATTTATCCTGCCAAAGAATTTCTGAGATTAAGATTTAATGTGGATTGTAATATTTGTCAATTCTGTAATAATGATGTAGAAACTGTTGAACACTTATTTTTCCATTGTTATCTGGTTAATTCGTTTTGGACTGAAGTATGTAATTGGATTAAACAAAGAATATCGATTTTTCCATCCATTACTTGGGACATGTTGAAATTTGGAGTTCTTTTGGAGGACAAAAGTGTAGACTTTGTTGTAAATTGTTTACTCCTCATATTAAAATACTTCATTCACAAATGTAAAGTTCTGAAAACAGCACCCCAGTTGAATGTCTTTAAAAAGGAGCTTGCCATGTATACAGAGGTCCTGACAATTATGAGAAGTGATAAAGCCAAGACATTATTTGATTTGTTTAATAAGTGTGATTTTGTTTAATCCCCTACATTGTTTGTGGTTGCATGAATATATTTTATTTTATTTTATTTGGATTAATGTCTTGTATGATGGTTTATTTCTCTGTTATAGTATGATTAATATGAGTGTCTCAGTCTGTGTTCCGTTATGATGCTTGAAATGCAAAATTATTTTTAAAAAGTAATGGAATCAATAAGAACTTGCAGCAATAAACACCTGATATACAGTATAACCACAACTCTTACGGTGTTATCTGTGAGTCCTCGGAGTATAACTGGTTTTGCATAAGCATACCTGTAAAATACAATGAAAAATACATTAGGATTACATACATATTTATCTACGTATGCTATAATGTGTAATGCCATTTATATTATTGAAAGTTGCTTTCAGCATTAAAAAAAATGCAATGAAATCCATGTTTTACGTGACTAAAATGTCTATCAACTAACTCTACATGTGTATGTTTGTTGTTCTTACTCTTTAATAAACTGTGTGTGTGTTATTGAGTTCACATCTCTGATCTCAATGTTGCACTCGCCTTCATCTTCAATACTGGAACCCAGTCCCCTGAAAGACAAAACATAATTGATCTCGCTCACACAGCTTTATTCATTCAATTAGGTGATCAACTGCATGCTGTCAGGATTTGAGATGAATCACAGTGTCTGAGTTTCAAAACAAAGTGAGCCGCTTGGTTTTGAGACACGGCCAGTGATCCATATGGTATTCCTCTCACCATCCTCCTCCATCTCCACTGGGCGCATCAAATGAAGCCGGTAACTGCAATAAGAAGAGCAGTAACAGAGCCCCGACAAGCTGATCCATGTTTCTTCATCACCTGTCATTAAATACCACGCACATGACAGCAGCTGACCGTTTCTCTCAAAATCCCACGACCCTCAGTTCCTGCTTTCAGTGCGTCGCTGACCAATCAGCGGAGGCCACACGAGGATGTGGGCGTGGCCTCACAATTCAGGACAGACTCTTTTATTTGATTCAATGGTTGTTAACTATTCTAGGTATATGTTTTGTATTATGTTCTCAATAATGAATAAATACAAAAGACATCTTTGTATTCATCTTGTAAACATTCATGAATAATTAATGTAATGACTGTAAAGATTAGTTTGTTTCTAATTACTTGCCCTCCCTTATGCATATGAACGATTGTATGTATATATACATCTAGCTATATATATATATATTTACACACGTGTCTTGTATCATTCAGAGGTTTGATGTGGTAAAGAATATTTTATTTATATTTTTAGTTGTCTATTTTTTATAATATTTAATAATTGTTAATCTGCTTTGTATTTACTCTACATGTTTTCTATTATGTATTCAGTTAAATATTTTTAAAAAACTTAATTCGGTTTTTTTGGGGGGAGGGGGTAAAATTTTCACCTCAGCTTTATGAGCACATGTTTATGCTTTCATTTTAAGATTAACTACTTAACGTCAATAAAAACGAACATTTCTACGAATAATTAATGTAATGACTGTAATAATAAGTATTACCCCCGATGTGTATTAAAAAGTCTTTTTATTCCTTTTTATTGATTTACTTTATTTTATTATTTTGTTGTTGTGTCAAATCAATTATTATAAAACGTTTATTAAAATAAATGTCAATACATTCAAAATGAAATAAAAAAGTACTACAATTAAAATAAAAAGGTAGGAACCAATGTGCTCGGTGTGGAGTCAGACACGGTCAGTAAACACAGTCGCGCCGCTCTGTCATTGGTCTGTGTGTGCTGTGCAGCAGAGGAGCATGAGGAGGTGTCCTCTAACATCACACTGCTGCTATGCACTCATAGAAAGAGCGAGAGCCTCACCAAGAGCAGATTCTACAGGGGAACACTGAAGTGCACACCAGAAAGGTATGTTTGAGTTTTCGCGAGTCTGTATTTGTCAGCGTCTACTTGTAGTGTGTAACTTAGTAGCAGCAGCGCAACACTGGCTGTGTCTCAAACCACGAAGAGCTGCTTACCAAGACAACATTTTGGGCATCAATTGCATTTTCCAGACGAAAGCATCTAAAGCTGCCCATCTAAACACTGTCTTGATAGGCAGCTCAATAGGTTTTGACACGCAGCCATTGTGTTTTTGTCAAATTTAACATACATGCTTTTGAAAATACTAAATATAAAATAACGGCAAGCTTTATTTTAAGGTGTCCTTGTTACAAATGTTACATATACTTACTATTATAATAACAATAAATGCATTCAGTACTCCTCCAGCACAAACCTATAATTACATTGTAACAAGGATACCTTAAAATAAAGTGTAACCAAAAATAACTTAAATATCTTATATTTTATTTTGATATTTTCATGTTATTTTTATTTGATTTATTTATCTGTAGTTGCCATCCATGCACTCCAGTTATATTGATTTTTATTTTCATATTATAATTTGTCATTTTTTATTTTATTACTTGCATTATTTACATTTATTCCACTCAAATTATTATCCATCCACATCAGCCAGATTGTTGTTATATATTTTTTTAATATGTTATTTAATTGTTTTTCCACCGGCGGTGGCTGTGTTTCTGAGCAGGAATGGTGGGCTATGATCCAGACTCCCCCGGCGTGGTTCTCTCCCCAGAGGAAGCTGCTCTGGCCGGGTCAGCGGCGGGTATGGTCACCCGTGCCCTCATCAGCCCTCTGGATGTCATCAAAATCAGATTTCAGGTAACAACTTCCATTTCACTGAGCCAAAGGGCTCTTGGGTTTCCGAACTGATTTGATGTACATGAAAACATAAATATTAACACATTCAACTAAAGTTGTTTTCATCGATAGCGAACACAATAGTCCCTGTTCTAGTACATCTGATTCGCATAAGCTTCATCGTGCCTAAAACATGAGTCACGTTTTCCTGTGGAATTTTAGCACCACTCCCAAACCCACGGCGGCACTGAGCATGCTCAGTTCAAAGAGGCCTGTTCATCTGCTTTAAACTGGTTATAAATGCACACAGAAGATGCAGCCGATGAGCTGTTTTGTGCTTGATTTAGTTTTTGTAGTTTCTCTGCCATAGCAACTGGTGGACAGGCCTCAAGGTGGCAGTGTGTTACACTTTTAGACATTCAAACTGGTCTTTATTGTGACACAGCAGGACCGTTTTGACTGTTTTGTGCATGCTGCAGTTGCAGATCGAGCAGGTGTCCTGGAGGAGTCGTCAGGGGAAGTACTGGGGTTTACGGCAGGCCACACGCTGTATTATGACTGAAGAAGGACTTCCTGCTTTCTGGAAAGGTCACATTCCTGCCCAGCTGCTGTCTGTGTGTTATGGGGCAGTTCAGGTATGTGGAGATAAATCATATATATTCACAATATACGTAAAATTTTCATGAGGCCAGAATCATCTTCCTGTTCAATTATTAAACCACAAACTGTAAACTGATCCTATTGTAAGGGTAGAAAATGTTTATCTTCTGTTCTATTCTGCTATGATTTTGTTGCAAAAAATATTCTATTCCATTCTGTTCTATTCTGTTGAGATAAAGATACATTTTGTCCTCATCAATGTTATTTTAGTATTGTTCATATACTATTATAGTAATCTTCGTAGTTCGAAGTATGAATTATTTTTCACTTTAATTCAAATATTTTTATGATTTATTATGTACTTCGTTAATTTCTTATATTATACTATTATATTATATATATAATATGATATTTCTAATTGACTTTCATTTATTTTTATTTCAATGTCTTTATTCGTTCTTTTGAATTTATGATGTATATCATTTCTTTATTTTTAAGTAAAATACAGTTTGTTGTAATGTCTTGTCCTTTTAATTTCT
Source organism: Sinocyclocheilus anophthalmus (assembly GCA_018155175.1). NCBI lineage: Eukaryota > Metazoa > Chordata > Actinopteri > Cypriniformes > Cyprinidae > Sinocyclocheilus > Sinocyclocheilus anophthalmus. Next base: position 13,419 of record JADLZN010006389.1, on the reverse strand, counting down.
TTTTACTTTTGTTTTATTCATTTTCTAATCCTTTTATTTCATTTTTTGTTTAGTCATTTAAAAACATAAAACATTTATTTCAATATATCACCCTTTCTAATTCTTGCTTACAGTTTTTTTAAGTGTTTTCATCTAATATGTATGTTTTTAATTTCCGTTAATGGAAATGTTTTTTAAACGTATTATAGTTTTAGTTAATATAAATAATGCTGGTCTGTTGATGTAGCAATAAATGTTATATTCTACTATATTCTGCTTTGATCTTGTAGCAATAAAGGAATTCATATTAAATTTTTCTTATATTCTATTCAATTTTATGTAGACATGTGGCTTATCCTATTTAGTCATTTAGAAAGATAGATCAAGCATTTGTCATTATCCTTCACACAATTGTAGACATTTGACAAATACCCTTAAACCTCATTGGTTCTCTTTGTCTTTTTTTTGTGGTAGTTTGCGAGTTTTGAAGCCTTGACAGAGCTGGTCCATAAGAAGACGAGCCATAAGAGCCAGACACCAGGAGTGCATTTCATCTGTGGCGGTTTGGCTGCCTGCTCCGCCACCGTCGCCTGCCAGCCGCTGGATACCCTCCGCACACGCTTCGCTGCTCAGGGCGAACCCAAGGTCAGGGGTCAAGCCTCACGAGTGTGATATGACCTGTCACTACATATTTTTAATGTGCTGAGTCTGAGTGCATCTGAAAGGGTGGACGGAACGTAATAAAAACTGAGTTCATTTTAAAAGGTCATTCTCTGGTAGACTTTAATGAGTAACTTCCCACAATTCAAAGGTTTTCTCATATGTACAGATGTATCGTAACCTCAGGCATGCCGTGGCCACAATGTTCCGCACAGAGGGGCCCTTCACCTTCTACAGGGGCCTCACACCCACCCTAGTGGCCGTGTTTCCATACGCAGGCATGCAGTTTTTCTTTTATAATATCCTGAAGAAACTTCTGGAGCCCCAGGACACCAAATCTAAAGGTCAAGCTTCTTTTTAAACCGTGTTGTGAGTCAGTTTTGTCATTTATTTATTTTAATTATTATTTTGTCTCTATGATTTTAATATTAGAATTGGGCTTTTATTTCTTTATTTTTAGTTTTTTCTTACTAAAGTTCAGCCCTTATCTTTTTTTTTATATTTCATTTTTCAATTTTATATTTTAGTTAAAAACTCTTTAGTGGTCATTGTTTTTTTACATTCTAATTTGTTTTGTTAGTTAGCTTATTCTTTTTTATTTAAAATTATTTTTATTTAATTTATTTGTTTAGTTTTAGTAATTTTTAGCACTTCAACAAACTTTTTCAATTAACATTTATTTCATTTAGTTTAACAGGGCAACATCTTCTCTGTTCAGTAATAGTGTTTAAAATGCAAGTTTTTCATCTAATATTTATATTTTATTATTTATTTCAGCGGAAGCCATTTCTAATAGTTTTAGTTGACAATATCAACACTGTCCTTAAAGCACATATCTCTGAATCAACACTGGATTCAAACCTTGTGTAAGGTGCTTTCTGTCCCGCTGTTGACGTTGCTGTGGTGTCTTGTCTGTTTTCAGGAGGTTTACACAGTCTGATCAGTGGTAGCTGTGCTGGAGTCATCAGTAAAACAATCACGTATCCGTTTGACCTGATTAAAAAGAGACTTCAAGTGGGTGGATTTGAAGAGGCCAGGATGAAGTTTGGACAGGTAGGTGGAGCGCTGTAGTGGTTAAAGATCTGAGCTGATAACCAAAAGACTGTAGGTTCAATGTCCCTACGATAACTATTTCTGCTTGCTAGACTGACTTCACTATTACTGTTGTTAATGTCTAAACCCTAAGGCATTAGAGAGAGAGTCATAAGAGATTTCTTTCAAAAACACTTGAATAGTTTAATACTCGTTTTCTGCGCAGGTGCAGACATATCATGGGTTTGTAGACTGTGTGGTGAGGATCGGCAGAGAGGAAGGGCCCCGGGGTTTCTATAAGGGTCTCTCCCCCAGTCTATTGAAGGCCGCTCTGTCCACAGGCTTCACCTTCTTCTGGTACGAGTTCTTCATCAATGCCATTGTCAGCCTCAAGAGCAGCTAGTGAGCAATGAGAGAAACCCCACAGACGTCCTTGAGTCATTTTAGATCATCAGATGGAACTCAGTGTGTGTTTTCTGGTGTGTAGATGTATTAAGACGTAAAGTAAAGATGGACCAGTAGCTGCTCTCAAAATACAGGCACTGCTACAAAAGTCAGGAGCTGTTTTACCACACCTGAAAGACAGTTTTACCTCTGACTCGCTCTAGTAAAGCCTTGAACTGATCAATCAGCTGAAATGTACTTGTTTACGTGAAACAGTGAACTCTACCTCTTGTCTCTCTCTCAACGGAGACTGGAAAACCGGGTGACACTATCTATCTGTGTCTGTCTGTATGTATCTGTATGTTTTGGTTTGCACTCTGTATTATGATCTATCTTATTGTTTGTATACATAACACTGGAAATCAGAATGTTTTAACTTATGGTTTTTGCATTTCAAGAACATTTAAAATACATACTCAATATGGTACATGAAATATTCAGTCATCTGTTTTCTACAGTTTCATTTCAGGTTTTGTTGTTTGTGTGTGTGCTTTGTGTCATTGTTAAGCTTTTTAACAATGACAATGGTAAATGGTCAAATATTTTATGGATTAAATATTTATGTTCCATATTAATGGATGGAAGAATATTGTTTGGAACAGTTTGAACCTCCATGTTTCCTGTTACTCTGGCTTTATTTGTGGCCATATTTATGTTTTGTTTTTTTTTATTGTACTTTCTCACTGACATTAGTAAAAAACAAACTCTCTTCCGAGGATCATAATGGTTTTACTTTTACACCTGTGTACTCGTGTACAAAAACACGTAGCTCTCATATTACAAAAATGTATGGCAAACAAATGGTTTGACATGTAATATTAAAAACAAAAAACAATTCTTAAAATTATTTTTTTAATTTTCTTTGTCCTGTTCTGCTTTAATGTTTGGAGAATGAATTATTGCAAAAAATGTTTCCTAATTATTAGGTTATATTAAGATTCTTCAATAACGTTAAAAAGCCAAAACAATGTCAGTGTTAATGGACAAGGTTAAATGTCAATAAAAATGTTAATTAAAAAAAATTTGTTAACATAAAAATGTCCTTAATATTATAACAAATAAAACACAGACACAAGGTAAAAATATGTTGTTGTTTTTTTTATCTTAAAATCAACAGGGTAAACTTCTACCATTCATTTTTTGTGACACTGCTTACGCTGGCTTTAGATTAAAAACAGCTTCGAAATCTCAAAAACTTCTAATTTGTCTCTGAATATTTCTCACATCATACAACCTTTCGGCTTTCTGCCGAAATGTACAACAACAGACAAAAATAAGATTGGTAACATATAAAAATAAAAATCACTGTACAAAGTTACAGTCAAGTATATTATTGCGGAGTGACATTAATCGATACTGTAGTACCGGTAGTAGGCTACATATGGTTTCAAAACTAACCCACGAAACATGACTTACTAATAAATATTAACCATGTGCGACTCTCCTTAATAGGAGAACTCTCTCTCAATAACATCCTTACTCACGTTACATACATTATTTTTTCATGTTAAACCAAAGATATGGCATGGGTTACTCTTGCCCATGTTGGGTAAAGAATACTATTTTAACAGAGTAGGCCATATCTCCAATGTATACTAAGAAATTAATGACGGTCATGAAGGTCACCACCACCAGATTATCCCACGGACAGCGTTTACAATCTGTTGGACGTGAGTTATTGTCAAACGCATACAGCGGCCAGATAACAACAGCAGTTGCGTACATAGCCACGGCCAGGATGTTGAAGCTAATGACCACATTGTCAAAAGAAAATGGAAAGATGGAAGACAGCTTGGCGATGGTGAGGAAAATAATCAGCAATGAAAAAATGAAGCAAAGGGAGTAGACGGCCACGCACCACTCTGTTCCCGGAGACTTCCTATATTCGACGGGACTCAAAGACATAAATATGATGCAGGCGTCGAATGTCTCCAGGATCTTGAGGAGACCAGGAATGGTGGTGAGAAAGCCGCTAGTTTCACCAGGCCTTTTGTGGACCAACCAGACCTCGGCAGCATAGAGCCCAAAACACAACCAGGACACAGCAGACGCCCCGATCTGCCTGGAGCAGGAGGAGCAGGCGAAGAATGTGGGGTAGATGATTGCAATGGTGACCATCATAAGTGTAGCCAACATAGCAAAAGCCATGGTGAAGTCTTCCCAGGAAATGGGCACTTTGGTGTTCAGGTTGGTAAACTCCAAAATGATGATCATGAGGGTTGTGAAACAGCAGAAGCACCAGCAGAACATGCACCAAGCCCAATGGGACTTGGCTTCATTTGGGATTCCCGCTGATGCCGCCAATGCAAAGCAGATGCATGTTAGAACCACCTCCACCATCCGAACAATGCCAATAGGCAGAATCAGTGATCTGAAATCCACATGCAACATGATGAAACTGTTTCAGGAATCCCAAATTTTTTCAGATTTCCAATGATTCAGATTTTTAGAAACGGCGTTGCATTCTTCCGAGCATCTTTGTGCAACTTCACCGTGCCACAAATGTCAACAAATCCAGTCAAACTCCTTTTTCTCCTCACGTTGTCCTCTGTTTTTTTTATTCCACAGGGACTCTTTAAAAATCAGTAGCCAAAAGTTCTTCTTTGTAGTAAAACTTCAGTTCCTTCTCATGTGGCAGCAAACATGTTTGATCATGTTGACACTAGAACAGAAGCCTTTTCGAGCTTATCGCATTCATGGCCTTTCTCTTGGTTCTCATTGGTTGCTGGTCTGCTGTTGTCCTATGAGCTGATTCCAAACCCTGGACTCTGGTCTAAAGCCAGGCTCTTTCTAATCACTTCCACCTATGGGCTTCAGTCCCACCTCAAGATACCTTTTGGTTTAATCACAGGAAAGTTCAATTTGGATTATTCTTTTACTTGTCCTGATAACAGCACGATGTGGAGTACTATAGGTTATATATACCAAGAATGTTTTACAGATAAAGCAAACAATCTTGCAGAACTCTTTCTTTGTCTACAGCTTGTAAAATAATTTAGAGCTTTCATCTTCATTGCTGGACATCTTCAGTTTCATTTGATACTGAAGCCCATTTGCACAGCATAATAATAATTAAAGTTATGAGGCCATCAAATAAAAATTTTTACCAGAAGGTGTCACGTTACTTGATCTCATTTTGATTTCCTCTTCTATTGTTTTATCATTTAAACCGAACAAATATTTTTTGAACTGTTTTACCTCTGTCTGTTTGTGTTGTTTTAAATTCCAGCTGCTATTTTCATGTTGAAATCCAGGTTAAAATATAATTGTAGATAGATAAAACAACAACAACAAAAAAGATGTTCAAGATTAACTTTTAAAAACTTTTCAAAAGTTTCAAAAAGACAAAAACAAATAATAAAACGTGTGTTGGCATTCAACTTGACTGTACATTATCCCTGTTAGTTTGATGTTTAAACGGAAATGTTATTGGAAATTAAATTAAACTTGTACTAGCTGACAAACTATAATCTGATAGAATGTGAAATAGAGCAGAGAGGTTATATAACATAGGTCATTTATAGGGGTCATATGATGCGATTTTTTTTTCTCTTTGAAGTGTTACAAGCTGTTGGTGTATAAAGAAGATCTGTAAAGTTGAAAAAACTAAAGTCTCAAATCCAAAGAAATAATCTTTATAAAAGTTAAGAGTCAACCAAGCCCTCCTAAAATGCCTCGTTTAAACACGCCCCACATGTCGCTCACTATCTGGAAGATTTGCATAACGCGCCCAATTTCACGCAAGAAAGAATGAGTACTTTGATTCTGGCTGTAGTATATTGTTGCTGCTGCCATGTCGTGAAGGCGCTGTGTTTTTTTGTTGTGAAAGCGAAAATACTTTGTTTAGTCTTCCAAAAGAGGGCACGACTGGAAATCAGTGGTTAAGTTGTTTTTACAACTCTGTTCCAGAACACTTCAACTCAAATTTTCAGATGTGTGCAGCGCATTTTACGGCGGACGAGGACTGTTTCCTGGGAGAATAGCCGCCGATTTGCCGTGAATTTATTCCCCTGTTTCCCCTTTCGCGCCATGCTGACCAACAGTCTATGATTGCTGACAAATAATGCTGACTCCAGCCTGTAATGACGTTTTTTATATTTCAAGGAATTTGCCACTGATGTCCAACCTAGCTTTTGGGCAGTGTGAGTGCACTTGTTGTTGTCTTTCTCCGATCATAAATACAGACTGGTTTATGTTAAAAGACAGTATTAGTCATTATAATCTGTAATTATGTCCGCACTGGATGCAACAAATGCCTCTTTATAATGGGTTTTAATGTTTTTGTCTCGTCGCTTCGACAGGGCATCACAGTATGGTAAGGGGCCTAACATTCCATCACACGCTTGAGGTATTCGGACAATCACAACACACTGAATAGCTGGCCAATCACAGCAAACCTCGCTTTTCAGACCGGATGAGCTTTGTAAAAATTTACGTGTTTCAGAAAGGTGGGGCATAGGGGAGAAACAATAATGTAGAGTATGTGAAAAATTTGGTGTTTTTAACCTTAAACCGCATAAAAACACATTTCATTACACCAAATAAAAAAAAATGTTATTTTTAGCAACGTCACATGACCCCTTTAATACTATAGAAAAAACGGCATCCCCTCACCACTGAATGCATTCACAAGTAATTTTACTTCTATATTTTAATGCATTTCTGAATGAAACAGTATATTCTGGGTGAAAATAAATAGGATAATATCCAACTGATTGGATAATGTTAGTGGGTGTATTTCCAGTGGATTGTGTCGGTTACTCCAGTCCTGAAACACCACTGATAACAAAATTCATGAGTTTTTTTGAGGATGAGAATGTTGAAGTTCATTGAGAATTTCAACATCTCTCAGCGCTCAGCACTCAATTATTTGCTGTTATCCCCGTAACCTTTAGTACATTAACATTATCTGTGTTGTAAGCATATGTTACATGAGAGTCAACATTAGGATCAAAGATCAATATTACACTGACACTAAATGTTACAGTTATGATGCTATAAATCCATAACGATGGAGGCAAACTGATGTTTCCTCTCTTTCTTTCACTTTCTGCGGTTTCACTGGCTAGTTTATTTGCAAACATTGATAGTGACAGAGAACAAGTCTGTGAAACCAAAATAGATACATAAAAAAATCATGTTTAAATGATTATATGTTATGTGTTTGTCATATTTTTTATTTTTAATAATTCTGATAACATTGTTTAGAATGCACTAATATCAATAAACTTTCAGTCATTTTAATATAATAATAACATAACAAAACCAGTATGTGCATATTTAAAACTGCCTATATATATAACAACTGTACTTCTCATCCAAGCCACAATCTGGTTACATTTACATTTAATAGATTTTACATTTCAAAACTTACAAATGAGGAACATCACAAGCACTTCATCACACAACCGTTGTGATTTTCTAGGCAGGTGAAACAAACACCAGACGCACTGAGTAAACCGTATCCACGATGTAGACGATCAGATTGATGCAAGTCATGCAGGACACAACAACCAGGCTATCCCAGAAACAGTTATTGCAGCCTGGTGGTCTTGGATTGTTCTGGAAACTGTAGACAGGCCATATCACCACAGCTGTGAGATACATTAAAACCGCCAGTATGTTGTACCCTGTCAGGCATTTGTCCAGCGGGATGGGGATTCGAGACAACAACCTGCCGATGGTGAGGATGATGATGAGGAGAGCAATAATGAAGCAGATTGAGTAGACGGCCACACACCACTGAAGCCCAGGGAACCTGCTGTAAAAGACCGAATTCAGAGAGATAAAGATGATGCAGGCCACGAACGCCTCCAGGACCTTCAGCAAGCCCGGCACGGTGGACAGGAACCCGCTGATCTCCCCGGGTTTGGCTCGGGTCAGTCCCACCTCGGCTGAGTACAGGCCGAAGCACACGCAGGACATCACTGTGGCTGCGATCCTGACCGACTGTGAGGAGCGTACGTAGAACGTGGGGTAGATGACCGAAGCGGCCAACAGCATAAGCGTGGACAACATCGCAAAAGCCGTTGTGAAGTCGTCCCAAGAAATGGGCACCTTGGCGTTGAGGCTGGTGAACTCCAGGATGATGATGAGGAGGGTCACGAAACAGCAGAAGCACCAGGTGAACATGCACCAGGCCCAGAACGAAGAGCTGCTGTGGCCTTCAGAAGCCACCAGGCTGAAGGTAATGAGCGTTAGTGCGAACTCAAAGAGGCGGATTATTCCCACCGGCACGGTGAGAGATTGAGTGTTCAGGGTTACCATGATGATGGCACTGTTCCTCCTTAAATATCACTTAAATTGATGTTCAGCCTCGATTCTGATGCCTTCAGCCTACAAAATGTTGTCTTCTCATTGACTTCTCTCTCTCATACTCTCTAAATGTCTTGGCTTTTCGGTTGGTCGTCGTCCGTCGACTCCAGGTTAGTCTTTACATACTAACCTCACCCAGAAGGGAAGCGGTCCAGGGAGTGGCTTCATCCTCTCTTTGCTCATTACCTTATCAGTAGCACCTCCGTAGATTGGCCCTGGTTTGTAAATGTCCAGTCAGTGTGAAGTTCAAATGAGTGGAATGTGAAGATAAAAAACTGGGTGGACCCTGACTTGCCATTGCTAAATAAGATGATAAGCATGTGAATACTAAAGGTGGAGGGAAGAAATAATGGGTTTGATTTATGTTCTGTAAATTACTAGAGCTCTTATTTGCGAAACGAGGCTATAAAAGACAGAGAGATATGCTCTGAAGACGAGAAATTAAGGCCTTCTGATTCTGATTTTTGGTTATGAAATCCGGAAGAAGTCAGGTTAAGCTTCTCTCCATGACATATGCACCAAAAACCTGGCAGCTTACCATGCAAAATTCTGAGCTTTCTCGTTTTATAAAGCAAACGCAAGATATGCTTTTCTGTCATTCTCATTGCTTATTATTATTTTTATGCTTTCTCCCTAAATATTGTTTATATTTTGAGCTTTGAGCTTATTTTAGATGTGAAAGGTGGTATAGAAATAACATTTTGTTTTTGGTTTGTATTTATATGTTTTGTGTTTGTTCATTTTATTGTTGCTTATTGTTTTTATGCTTTTTTTGCCTCCCTAAATATTGTTTATATTTTGAGCTTGTTTTAGGTATGAAAGGTGGAAATTAACATTGCATATTTATTTTTATGAGCTTTTTTGTCGTTCTGGTTGCTTATCAATGTTTTATTATTTTGTCCCCTAAATAATGTTTATATTTTTAACTTTGAACTGCTTTTTTGTGTGAAAGTTGTGAATTGATGTTGTATGTTTATTTTTATATGCTTTTTTGTGATTTTTTTTTTTGTTGCTTATTATTGTTTTTATGCTTTCCCCCCTCATTTTTATATATTTATTTTGAGTTGCATTTTAAAGGTGCTATAGAAAAGAGGTTTGCACTTTATTTTACAGTATGTGTACTTACAGTGTACTTGCCTAAAAAGTACTGTATTATAAGTTACTTACACTTAATACTTACTTATAGTTAACAACATAGTATGTACATGTGAAGCAGGACTGTAAAATAAAGTGCTACTGTATATTAATTTTCTATATGCATTTTTGTCATTGTTGTTCCCTATTATTGTTTTTATATGCTTTATTCTCTGAATAATTTATATATTTTTGTACTGCATTGTATGTATAAAAGGTGCTATAGAAATAACATAGTATGCTAGAGTACTCTCCTTACTTCACATTAACTAAAATGTCATCTTTGAGGTCCAAATATCCAACTAATTACTCATCATCTGCCAAGTTTCTAAGCATTGATAATGGTGACAACATCACTGCAAAATCTTTATCCCAGGTCACGAGATCATAGTTTGTGAATCATTTCATTTGAAAAGTATGCTTTCACCACTGTACCTTAGTTATTGTCTTATACAGAGAAGTGAATTTGAATATTGCAGTAGATAAAGCAAACAAATGAGGTTGTGAAATGGGTTTGTGTCTCTACAGGGATGTGCTGGACTTTGACCTGACTGTAATTGTGTACAGAGTCAGATCACACCTATTGACACAGACATAAACTATTAGAAAGGCTCTGTCTCATTTTAAATTTAAAATTAAAAGCCATATTTTTTCGTCTTCAATATATAATGTTAAACATATGAGTATTGCGTAATTAATCTCAGTGCATTTTTACTAGACCTATATATTTTGTTATTGATATCAATAATGGGGGGAAAAATTCACAACTCCCCTAAAATATTGCATCATCTCATGTTTTCAGATATTTTGCATTTACTACAGTATAAATTCTGTGTTTCATGACTTCACATTTGCATTATTGTGTTTTCTTGATGATTTAAGTGCTAAGCTGCAACTAGAGATATTACATTTGTTTTTACAGACATAACAGGCATAATCTCTTTAACGACCCACAATATATTCACGATCTTGTTTAATTTGAAAATAAGATCCGATTTAAAATAAAAAGGGTTATCATGAATAGTGGAGTATTTCAAATTAAGTGCCATTGGGAAATTACGTCTATTATGATGAAAAATAATAATAATAATAATAATAATAATTTGGGAAAATGTTGCCTACTTGTGAAAGGGTATATTATGAAACGTTTGTTTTGTTTTTGTTCAATATTACAACATGATTAAATACACTTAAAAGTACATAAAATAAAACAAATAGATTTTTTTTTTTTTTTTTTTATTGCAAAACGGGTAGAAACATACAGAAACGAGAAAGCGAGACATGAATATAGATCCACAAAAGAAATATAAAATAAAAAGAAAACAAAATATTCTTAGTTTGCATGTCAAATTAATTATTTAATCCGCTACATAAAATGCAAAAATAAACTTACATTCTTTTTGAAAAGTTGTCATAATACATCAAAAGTGTGGCACTCTTTCTGTTATTAGTAAGTCTAAGAGATGAAATAAGAGAGTCCAATTCAACAAGAAAAATGGGGAAAGACAAAGGAGATTTAAGCCATTTTTGCTTATGAATGAAGAATTTTGCATTCAATATAAGAAAATTAACAACATATTCAACAGATAATAGCTTTGGATTTTCATAATAAAAGATAACATCTTTGAGGACGAAGGTATGGGACACATTTGTAAGGTTAGAAACAGGTGCTTAAGTTAACCCTTAATTTGTTGGTAACACCACAATCAAAAAATAAATGGGCAGCTGTTTCCTCAACAAATCCACAAAACGAGCAAGTCTCCTCAACATCAGAATATTTAGAAATGGACAAATTAAGAGGATCGATTTTATGAAGGATTTTATAATGAATCTCCTTGACCTTGTTAGAAATGCAAAATTTACTTGGCAAAAGCCAGGCCTTTTTCCAATTGATATTTGTTATAAAGGAACCCCAATAGAATTTCCCTCTTGGAGTAATCTTTCTCTTTGTATGAAATATTTTGTTATTGCATTTCCGATGTAAAATACCGATACCACCCAAACATAAAGCCGGATAAACACTGTTGCCTTTACTGAATTTAAGGTGGTAATCCAGGCACAGGCCTTGAGGCTGTGTTGTGGAGCTTTTAAAACTACCCCAGTGTTAGCATTACAGGTAGAAATAGGAGAATGTCCTTTAGAATTAAGAAGGAAGCAGTTGATGGTAAATTATTGGGCAGGTTTACAAGGGCATAATGATTCACATCCTACTAAGGCAATGTTACAGGAGAGCTGGGAATATGGGAAAAGGCTGAATGATAACTTTGGTAGGATTGGAAATGACTCAGCTAAAGAATTGGGAGTTTTTAATTTGAGGATAAGTTGCACAGTAGTTTATCCAGAAACGGCTCCCTGGAAGTTAGTTTGGCCTGAGGTAGATTGGTTTGTGTTAGAGGAAAAAGGGAGGGCAAAGGAAGATATAAATCTAAAAATGGTCTTCAACAATCAGATAGCGGAAAAATATAATGATTACATACAGGTTTATACAGATGATGCCGAGGAACCAGAGACGGAAGTAACCGGATTGAGTGTGGCGGTTCCAAGTAAAGGAATTGGAATTAATAGAAGAACATCTAATATGTTAGGGGTTTATACAGTGGAAATGCTGGCAATATTAATCGCTGTACGATGGGTGGAAAAGACAGGGCAACATAAATTTTTGGTTTGTTCAGATTCATCATAATTTTTAGCAAGTATAAGGTCATTCTATTCAAAAAGTCGGCAAGATATACTGTTTGAAGTCCTACAGTCAGTTACAAGAATATATAACCAAGGAAGGCAGATCAAATTTTTATGGGTAACAGGACATGTAGGGATAAGGGGAAATGAAATGGCAGATAAATTAGCTAAAACGGCGTTAACAAAAGGAAATATAGAAATGCAAGTAAGTATCAGTAAAGCAGAGGTTTAAAAGTGTGATATGGAAGACAATAAATAAAATGTGGCAAGAGAGGTGGGATAGAGAGGGGAAAGGAAGGCGTTTATATCAAATCCAGAGGGATGTTAAGTGTTCAGTGATTGGTAGTGGAAATCGCAGAGAGGAAACAGACATATCTAGGTTAAGATTGGGACATTGTTTATTAAATAAAACACTCAAGTTAACATGATACTGGATTGTGTGAGGTTTGCCAGCAAGAGGAGTCAGTGGAGCATGTGGTCTTAAGGTGCAGCAGGTATGATGTTCAGAGAGAGTTGATGAGGAATAAGTTGAGAGAGATAGAGGTTCAGGACATGACATTAAAACAGCTGTTGAGCACACAACACAGGGCACAGACTAGAATTCTTATAGATTTCTTAAGGGACACAGGGGTTTTTAATAGAGTATGAAGAGCTATAGGAGTATTGAGGAAGGTTAAAATCATTATTATTATTATATAGTAGATAAGGATAAGGTGGGATTTGTATGCTTGGGGGAGAAGAGTGAATTTGTGGTGTTTTATCTGTGAACCTGTTGGCTGTTCCGACACCCGGACAGATGGTGTGGGTAATGCCCCAAGTACGCTGTATGCACACCGCCGTTCACAACCTTGAAGAAGAAGAAGAAGAAGAAGAATTTAAGGTGACTTTTAATTAACTGTGGGTTAAGCCTACTGGGATGGCTCTCATCGAAGTATTATATTCCTTTGGTGGGACTGGAAAATTATGGAGATTCATAAATTTTTCATAAGTTAAAATATTACTAAAATCATCAAACACAGATAGAATACTTTTCAAGTTGTTATTAAACCATCTAGGGGAACAAAGAGACTTATTTCTAACAGTTATATCAGCATTATTCCAAAGAAGAACTTTGTGGGGGGAGAAACCATGGACAAAACACAATTCCCACGAAAGAAGACATTGCTGATGGAAGTT
>JADLZN010006388.1:87500-361543 GCA_018155175.1 Sinocyclocheilus anophthalmus | reverse complement strand
TCCTCTCGTTGGGTGCTTTGAGTTGATCTTGAACTTTCACTTCCAGCTTGTCTATGCGGCGTTGAGCACGTGTCAGCTCCTCTTGAAGGTGGGTGATGTGCTTGTCGCTCAGTTTCAGCTGGGTTGTGAAGGCGTAGCTTAGGGAGCTGGTGATTTTGACTAGCTCCTCGTGGTTGTTGTTCTGGCTTGAATCTTGTGTCAGGAATCTTCTCAGGATTAGGATTATTATTAAAAATAATAACAGTTCAAATGTCTTGGGGGTGAGGCTGTCTGTCATGCCTCTCAGCCAAGTATTCACATCTTCCCCATAGGCAATGGGGTTTGCAGTCTGCGGCATTTTGGCACGCTGGGGAGAAGAGAGACTGACACAGATCTGTGTAGAGTAGAAGCCTATGTGTGGTGGGACAACTAAGTGTGGTATCAGTGACTGTGACCCACTAGTGAAGTGTGGTGATGATTGTGTTGGTCTCAGGTGTCTAAGTAGATTAGGGATGCAAAGACTTCGTCACTTCTAACGAGGAATAGGAAAAAGAGAGAAAAAGGTAAAAACAATTCAGTAAAAAAAAAACAATTCCTTTTTGGTTGAGAATTTTTTTTTTTTCAATTGAATGTGGTTATCAAGAAGTTAAACAATATTATTAAATCTCTGTTTTAAACAAAAGAATGCAATAATAATGTTGATATCTCTTTTCTTAGTCTGACAGGATTGACACCGTACACCTTACAGTTGGGCCGCTCACCAGGGAGGCTGCGAAGGCGACAGTTGTTCAACACTTATCTCTATTAAATTGATCTCAGCGTTGGATGAGATGATAAAATTTGGATTGCGTTTCCAAATGTAGGGAGGTTAGGAAGAACAAGGAGGGGTTGATTATAATCAAATTCATAAGGATGATTCGTCTTCTTTCATAAGATTGTGTATTTTATTCACTTAGAATTGATTGATGGTTCTTACATGTCCCTACGCATGTGAAGAGTAAAGAGGGAAGAAAGCAGGAGGTGACAGGAGAAAGGGGAAGGAGAACTCAGATTTTACTCAGTAACCTGAGTGGATCGTGTCCACTAGCAGGCTCTGATGCTGTTATGCTCAACTACGAGTAGAGTGTTGTTGTTCTTAGTTGCTGCACAACTAATCAAACAAAAATAAAATTTGAGGGAAAGAACGTTGTCTTTCTAATTTATTTGAACTCGTAGTGAGGGATAACACTGTCTCATATTAGGGCTTGGGTGTGTCGTTCCCAAGCTAGGGTCTCCAGAGGAACACGAATGGTAAAGTAAAATTAAAAGTAATAAATGGGCAAAGTAAGTAGAAAGGAAATTAAATAACGAAGGAAATCAAAATAAAACAATAATGGCTAAGTGTATAACCACAGGAAGAAAAGGGGTAAAACGCAATAAAATAATGAGTAAGTATAAGTCTGAATAGAATTTATTGATAGGTAATAAAATCAATTAGGTAGAATGTTTATTAAACTTTAAAGTTCAAGGCTTATTCGTACCTAAGATGATTAGGCATAAGAGGGAATACTAGAAATAATGATCATATGAAATGATCTGAGGGGAAAATTTGAATGATTCCAAATAAATTTAATGTTTTAATTAAATTTGAATTTGGCACAATTAATAATTGTGAGTTAGTATTTCCCTTTCTAGTAAGATAAGATAAAGTGGTAAGAAGTGAGGAAAGGGAGGAATAAGAGAGAGAAAGAGACCAACAGGTGTATTAGTTTAGATGTTTAAAGGGTTAAATCACTTTATCGTTGCCCAACAGACACTGAATTCAACCACTGGATGTTAATGCTAACTGCTAACCTTTGAGGCTAAAGGCTTTAGCATAGACTTCAATGTAAACACAACCGTTTCATTAGCTTAGCAGCACCGTGGAGTTTGTTTACAATAGCGTCGCTGTGCTGCGCGTGCGCAGTTCAGAGTTGCTTCGGAAGTAGGTTCAGACTTCCGTGTCACGATCGTAACTATGGCAACCAAATCCAGCTCTAGTGTCGCATTTCAACACTGTACAAATAACAACACCGCTTTTGGTTGGTTTTGCGATGTGGCGCTTAAACAGTTCGTTCGGAGTTAAATTTAACTTTATTCAAATAGCAGCTTTGTGCTGCAGTTAGGCAAACAGTGATAACGATCTCAGCAGATCTTTAAATCTCTGTGCCAGTTTCTCTGGACACTTAAACAACAGGTTTTCTTCGCTGTTGTTGCTAAGTTAATATTCACTTACACGCAGTGTTAAGCGAAATTAAATTTACTTTGTGAACAGACACAGGCAGGCATTATCTCGTAATGTTTAACTCAGGGAATCGAATAGCATGGCATAACAATGGGACACGCATTGAAAGCAAACTATGAATAATAAGGCTTTGATAAGAAGATTGAGGAACACGCTCAAACTATTCTTTATCCACCTATTTATTTCCCTTTGGTTACTGCAGTTTAGCTCCGTTCAGCTAATGGTGACTGAGATTCAGGGAGAATAGCGACTGAAACACTGGGACACGCAATGAATCAATTCAGCTATAAAACGAGGCATTACAAAAATGAGGAACACGCTCAATTTCTACCTTATTGTACGATCTCAGATGTTAACTTGAAGTTACACTTACTGCAGTTTAATAATGAAGAGGCGGACTCGAGTTACAGCCTTCTCTGTGTTCATTCAAGCGGTCGCGCGCTGCTTACGTCACACACGCAACACACACACACACACCAGTCTTCTCATATTTCATCCGCAGCAATGGAAATATGAAATAACTTGGTTTATGCTCACGATTTAGGTTAATCTGCCCCGCAATTCTCCACCAATTACTGTAAGGGAAACAGGTCAATAATTTAGCTCAAGGGAATCATTTAAGATTTTAAAGGGAATTCCACCATTAATATGTAAGGGAATTAGGGCAGAATCACTGTTTTACGGTTGATCATTGAGACGGCCAGCGATTCAGTGAACGAGCC
The DNA here is from genome assembly GCA_018155175.1 of Sinocyclocheilus anophthalmus. NCBI lineage: Eukaryota > Metazoa > Chordata > Actinopteri > Cypriniformes > Cyprinidae > Sinocyclocheilus > Sinocyclocheilus anophthalmus. The sequence continues at coordinate 358,579 of JADLZN010006388.1, read as the reverse complement.
GTATGACAGCAATTCTGCAATGGATATTTATATCCAAAATATAGTGAAAACACTATTAATTAGCATATGTAACAAGATCGGCAGTTTAAGAAATTAACTTGTAAGCACAAAACACAAGAAACTTCTCTTTTCAATATAAATAAGGCTTTATTAGGTAAATCTAAGACATATAAACTAATCTAACACATGAACACTCGCATTCACACAAGTTGCAGAAAGAGTGAAAGTGAGGAAATAATTAGTTTAAGTGAAATGAAAATGTGAAATCCAAGTTTACAGCGATATGTCCATTGTAGATCTGAACATCCATCAATCACTTAATTAACCCTCGCACTGAGTTCCTCAATGAGGTTAAATTTATATTAAATGCACCAGTTCAGCTAGAGGTATCTGGAGGTACTTGCTTTCCTGTGTGCGGGTGTTTCCTTCCTTGTTTGGTTGCCGAAAGGGGTTTCCCGCTTTTCTGTTTGGCTGGAGGTTCAGTCTTGGGAAGCCTGTGGTTGGGCGTTGGCTGGCGACGCGGGGCTGTGGTCTGCAGAAGTTTAGACAGCACTCTTCTGGAAGATGCGGCATTCGGCTTAACCCTCCCCCCCAAGACACGACGCGTCAACGGAAAATAAAACAACCTAAAGAAATAGAAATAGAAGTAAAGTTTGACGAGACTATGTGGTGTTTCTCCTCATGGTTTTGGAGGAGATGGCGTGTAAGCCAGAGCACTCTCAAAACTAAAGCATGACTGGAGTGAAAAGCTACAAGCCGCATGGCTAAAAGCTAGACACAAAAAGTCAGAGCCGCAAAAAGGCAAAAGGCAAAAGACGCAGTTTGATGGTGTCCTGAGTTATTTAAAACCAGGCTTTTTAACACACCAAATGGTGTTTTTTCGACCAATTGTAGCTCGGGGTTTTGCAATGTTTCTCCTTCCCATTCATAAAACAACTGTTATCTCATCATTCACATGACCTGCGTTTTTCCCACTCTGGTAGAGTATGATTTTGGACATGATTTCTATCACGAGGATATGAACATTTGACCAGAATTGACTGGTATAAACGTTCAGCATGAAAATTCAACTCACACCTACCAAGCATGAATATGACCCCTTAAGCCCTTCAATAGTTATTAACAATACATACAATACATACACAATAAATGATTAAAACATGATGTTTAAACATGTGGGTTAGATACATAATATGGAGTTATGCATAGCAATTATTAGCTGGTCACCATTCCTTTTAGTGTCATTTAGGTGCATGGTAAGGCAGTTTCCGTGCCATTCTGTGATTGTATGAAGACCAGAGATTAAAATGTCTGTACGGAATTTTAGTCTCTCTGTTCTTGTCGTAAAGTGGGGGAAGTCAATTTATGAGGAGCTTGTGACTGTAGTTACTCTCGTGTGATAGTCATGCGGTCATCTCTTTTGACCATTATTCTTGATAACTTGCCCCAAAAATTTACAATCTCCTTGGACTTGTCAATGTGTTCTCTTGTGTTAATGTTGAAAACTGTTCTGTGACAGGGGTTTAGGTTTAGGCTTGCTTCAGACTGGCTAATGCTGGGTCTGATTTATGACATCCTGTTGTCTTGGGCCTCAGTGGAATTTTTGTGACTCCTCGTGCCTCACCTCGGTTTTGACCAAATCTTAGATTGTCTGATCCAGTCTGATATCCTCAGTATTAGTTATGTAGTATGTATGTATGTGTGTGTGTGTGGTTTGTGTGTAATCTAATATATATGATATATAATATAATAAGCTATTATATTATATTATAATATCTAATATAATTTTTTTTTTATGACAAGAAATCCTAGAAATAAAAGTTTATAATAAGCACTACATTGTAAAAATATTTTGAAATTAAGTTTGAATAAAACATAATTTTTCAAGAAAATTTTGTCTTTCACTTCAGAATTTCACCTTTATTACATGTGTGGCTTGCTGTGTTAATTCAGTATCATTGAATACCTATTATAGGTTAATACGTTCATCAGTTTTATTTTATATTTTCATTTTCATTTTAGTTATATTTTTATTATTTACTTATAGTTTTTAAGTACATCAAGTTAAACTACTTTTAACATGAGAAATGTAGCTGAAATACAAATGTTTTAGTTTAATGTTTTATTTTATGTTATTACGCTTTTTTATTTTTTTGGTTTTATTTTCCTGTTAAATTTAACTCAATGCATTACTTGCTATTTCTTTGTAATTATTGTGAAATTTACAAGCAATTTCTGAGTTTCAAAGTAAATCCAACACTACATTTTATTCATGTAATATTTAGTAGTGTATATACTGTATATATTGTATTTATTTTATTATATTATATATAATATTTTATATGTCCTCCTAAGGTGGGCGAATAACATTTTTAGAAGGTTTAGCACCTTTCTGAACCATTTTATGAATTTTTAAAAGTTGTTCTGAAAGTTGTTTTTCAGTTGTATTTTTTTTTTTTTTTTTTTGTAACATGTTTGTGTTTGCTCTTTTTCTCTTCTCTGCTCTCCTTTGGTTTGCTCTGACCTCACTGGACTCTCTTTGATCTCGATCTATAAATAGATTTCCCTTCACATTAGATTTCAGTGTGAGTTTGGGACAGTGATTGCTCCATTAATTCTGTTTGAAATGAGATGTCAGTGTTCGTTCTGCTAATTGACTTTTACGGCGGCGGCTCTGATCTCTGGCTTTACACCTCTATCAACACAAACCAAAAACTCAGAAACGTGGTGGCTAAAGCATTGTTAACTGGTTGCAAGGTGGTAGCACGAGTGTTAACTGTTTAGTGTGAGCGGTCAGTTCAGATCCAGACGCGTGAGAATGAGCTGTAGTACCATAAATAACAGTGTGCAGTCTTTAGAATGAGGTTTGCGGCCAAGGTGTTAGTGAAGAACATGGAGAATTATGGGTCTAATTGCAGCCGTCGCACTTCACTGAGGATCGTCTCTCTCTCTCTCTGTTTCCTTTAGTCATCTTCAATGTTTCCTTTTCTCTGAATTCTCCTCGCTCTTTCTGTCATTGTCTTTAAAGGGGCCGTTGAGAGCCATAGACAGGTTGCAGAGGTAAAATCCCATTCATTGTTTCCACTGAGAAATTGATTTTCGGCGATGTCGTTTAAACCTCTCAAGGTTCACCATGAGCTCCGAGGCTCTTAAGTCATGAATTATGATTCTCAAGTCTTTTAAAGGGATAGTTCACTTTAAAACATAGTTTAATTTACTTTCTTCTTCATTAGAACAGTAAAGAAGATTTTTAGCTGAAACCGTGGTGCTTGGTGATTCATAAAATGCAAGGTAATGGCTACCGGTTTTTGAGAATTAAAAAAGAGCCTATCAAGAAACACAAAATTAATATGCATGCTCCTGACGATATATTGAGGTCTTATGATCCGAAACGATCAGTCTGATCTGAATCCAGAGCCTCAGGCAAACAGGAAATACGATTCTTTTTGATTCAGTTCGATTCGAACTGGCCTTTCAGATGCTCTTTCAGTTTCAATTCACTAGTTTGTTTACGTAATCATGCAATTATATTATTAAATCACCCAATAATGATGTGAAATGTGGATGTTTTACATGTCTAAAGCATATAAAATGAATAAATTAGTCTTCATCAGCTCACCTTTTTACATAAACAATGAGAAAGCATGAAAATGTTCATTACGGCCCTTCATTCAAGTGTTCGGTTCACACATGCGTATATCAGCGGCTCATCGATCTTCGGTCAGAGTCAAACGGTTTCCTCAGTTCAGTGACTGTTGGAGGAACTGGAGTACTGAATGATTCATTCATCACTGAATCAGATACGCTGCTATTTTGGCTCATTTGGAGTCTGAGTGACTGTCAGGTGTGAGTTTTGATTGAGTAACTTGTAGATCTATGCTGCTCTGTGCTGTTTCAGACACTTCTGTCCAATTTGGTGAACTGGTTAAACTAGTTCACTAAAAAGAATCAGTTCAAAGGAATGATTCGTTCGTGAACCAGACATCACTCCGGATCGTTTGCCTGAGGCTCTGGATTACAGGTAATAAAGTTGAACAATAATGTTCAGTTTCTTGCACAGACTGATCGTTTCGCTTCATAAGACTTCAATATATCAGCAGGAGTCGTGGGGATTAAATTTTGTGTTGCTTGTATGTGCTTTTTTGACTCTCAAAGTGACGGTAGCCATTGACTTGCATTTTATGACTCACCAATGACCACAGTTTCAGCTAAAAACATTCTTTACTGTTCTACTGCAGAGAAAAGTCACCTGTATCTTGGATGGACTGAGGGTGAGTAAATTAACAGCTGAACAATCCCTTTCTAAATCCGTGTGTTATCAGCTGAATCCCATTGTCATTCATCACATTAAATCCCTGTGCTCTCATTTATCTGTAGAGATGAAGATCTCTGTATATAGATTCGGTGAGAAAGGTAAAGGGCAGGTCGTAGATAGAAGAATGGATAGAAACAAGCTGTAGAGGTTAATAGACTGACGAGAGGATTGTAGTGATGGTCACCGTGTGACCTTTGACCTTCCGTCTCAGGAATACATTCGGCTGAAGCGTTTGAGTCATTTTTGGCAATGCAAATGTGCCCTTTTGATGTAAGTGTGCTCGATCTGACTTGAATAATTGCTCTTTAATATGCATTTTCTGTCACTGTTATAGTAGGTGTTGCGTTTTATTCTCTGTGATTTCACCTGCCTGCGGTTCTGCGGTCGGCGGTGAGTGCTCTTGAGTGACAGCTTTAAATCCAGCTCCATGATTAGTGGCACCTTGTAAAGCGCGGTCAGTGATTGCTGCAGATGGCGGCTGTTAACAGCACTGCAGCAGAAAGCCTGTCAATCAATAGCAGTGCATCTGCTCGACTCCACCCGCACCATTACTAACATTACCATTCAGTAAACTCCTTTCATCAGGCTACACTGCAAAAAAATGATTTTCTTACTCAGTATTCTTTTGTCTTGTTTTCCAGTACAAATAACAATCAAGAGATTCCGAAACCTTACGATATTTATTTTAATAATATTACTTGTGACTAAGCTATTCTTATTCTGATTTTCTAACTTTTTTGTTTTCTGAAAAATTATCAGAATTTTGTTAGTTTTTGCATAAAACAAGAGAAAATATCTGTCAGTGGGGGCAGAAAAATAATCTTAATTCAAAGGGAAACCAAGTTTTTTTTCTTTCCTTTATTGGAAGATCATTTTTTTACATTTTAAAAAAAATTCTTTCATTTCACTAAACATTTATTTTATTCTAGTACGTCAAAAAAATATATTTTTTAAAATAAATAACTTGGCCATATTGATACTACTACAAACGTTTGGGGTATGTACGATTTTTTAATTTTCTGCAGATGGCCTTCTGCTCACCAAGGCTGCATTCATTGATCACGAATACAGTGCAATTGTAAAATACTATTATAATTTAGTAAAAGTAGACTGTTGTCTATGTAAAAAAAATAAATTATTTTGGTTTAATGTAATTTATTTCTGTGATCACAGCTGAATTTTCAGCATCATTACTCCAGTCTTCAGTGTCACATGATCTTTCAGAAATAATTCTAATATGCTGATTTGCTGCTCAATAAACACTTCTTATTATCAGTATTGAAAACAATTGTGCTGCTTCATATTTTTGTGTAAACCATGATGCATTTTATTTTTCAGGATTCTTTGATGAATGGACAGTTCAAAAGAACAGCTTTTAATGCATCCTTGCTGAATGAAAGTATTAATTTCTTTTAAAATCTAGGATGATGACTAGACGCCATTCAGTGAACTAATGGTTTTAAATGCTTTTTTTAATAGCAGGCACTATATAGTACACACTAGGCAGTGAGCAGTACTCTAGTATTGCACTGTAACCGTGATCTCCAGAAAATTGAGTCTCGAGCACTTCTCTTATGAATACACCTCCTGAATAACACGTTTATGAAGATCCATTAGCTGAACATATTGAAATCCTGAGGAGTGCAATCCGATCAAATGCTTCAGCACATTCAGATGGAAGATCCAGACAGATCAAATTACCCAGCGTCCCCTCTGACCAGCTTCCCAAAAACGCTTTCAGCAGGATTTGAGCGATCAGGTTATCCTGAATTAGAGCAGATTAGATTTGATTAAAGGATCAGAAGAAATTTACTATGGGATTAACGGAGCTGATTATCACACACACGTACACATATAGTGTGTGCATATACAATGAAAATAACATCTGAACACAGATAAACACGCAGCCTGTAGCGGCGAAACGTCTTTGCTTCAGTTTTTGAACGTGTAGACCTTTTGCATTATTTACAATGAGCAGTTTTTTCCAAATTCTACAGCATTTGTGCTTCAGATATGAATGCTTTCTCAAATCATGTGTCTTGTTCAACAACACCACCACAACATTTTCTTTAGAAAATATTAAAATCTTTTTAGCTTTTATATTTACGCTTCATAAGTTTTTTATTCAGGCTTTTAAATTATTAAAAATGTAAACAAATGCACAGAGATCTTATGAAACAAGCATGTCTCAGCCTGTTGGGATTTTGCTGCTTATTTTGTATATCTCACAACACACACACACACACACACACAACACACACACACACCACACACTGTAATACATGACTCATATGAAAAATCATGATATGACTGTAATCCTCTCTCTGACATCATTACTTTCCATATATGGGTGCATCTCACAAAAACATATCATAATCAGTCATATTTTACTCCAAAATCTGAATACTATATATTTTTTTTATTTTTGGGGGCATAAAGACACATTTTTTGCATTTTTTTATTTTTAGATTGTGACTACTTAATGACAGGTAAAATTTTATATATTTTTTAACCTAACTTTATATTTATTCTTTCTATTTTTTTTTACTGAATTTTTGGAGAGAAAATGTGTTTGTGTCATAGACTGTGGTTTGTGTATTTACATTATTTTTTACAAATATTTTTTTTACAGAATTTCAGAATTTTGTAGAGATAAATGTTTAATTTTCATTAGAAAGGTTTTTATTTTTCATTTTTATATATCTTTATTTTCTTTTGCATTACAGTAGCAATCCCACAATTTGATAAAATATATAAAAATATATAGAATTATGCCATAATAGGCTTCATTTTCTTTCAGCAAAAAACTTTTTTGTGTGATCCATTAAAGGCACAATATGTAATTTTCGCCGCTAGAGGGCGCGTATTCAAAACAAACAAAGAAACAAAGGCGTAGTTAGATGACGCTGTGACTGAGTGTGGAATCATGGGAGTGGTGGTCTTCATCCCCACAGCCGAAGCAATCCGATGGGACTCGGGCAGAAATCATGTTCATGGATGAGCTAATGTATTAAAGACTTATTAACATCGTAGTATGAAGCAGAGTGAGGCGGAAAGCCGTCTAAGCGAAATGAGGCCGCTGAAGCAATTGCTAATGAGAGACAAGAGCGACACATGGCTCGAGAGCAGCAGAGCTTTTATTATGCCACATTTTAGTGCTTCTGTTCCTTCCGGTCGTGCGTATGTGGGGTAAAGCAGCGCTGTTTTATCATACTAGATACGTTTGAAAGTTCTGTTATAATGCTACTCTGTGCGGTCGTCACCGGTCTATTAAAACACACAACATATTAAAGCGTCTTTGGTGTTTCCATGTTTTCTACAAAACAAAACCGGAAATCGAGGGGTTATGACGTCATTGGCAGGCGACACAATGACACTCTAGACACGCTCCGTGTCACTAGTTAAAATAGCTTATTTCTCTGGATTTAAACATTCCTCGAAACATTTGGGATAATGTAAGTACACAAGTCAGCAAAATATATAACACTGTTCTAGTGGTTTTTGGATATTTTAATAAAAAAATCTTACATATTGTGCCTTTAATTCATTACTGAGTTTAAAGCATGTTTCTGTATGTTTTTAGGTTGGAATGGGTGGAAATCATTGAGCCGCGCACTCGGGAGCGCATGTACGCCAACTTGCTAACGGGCGAGTGCGTTTGGGACGCCCCGGCGGGCGTGCAGATCAAGCACAGCGGACAGGATCAGTGGTGGGAGCTTTTCGACTCCAAAACGTCCCGATTCTACTACTACAACGCTTCTACCCAGTGCACCGTCTGGCACCGCCCACACAGCTGTGACATCATCCCCCTCGCCAAACTACAGACCCTCAAGCAGAACACCAACACAGCTCCGCCCACCGCCACCACGACCAGTGCCTCCGCCGACAGCAGCCCCGCCCGCAGCGCCGTCAGCACCACGTCATCACAGGAGCAGGAGGAGAAGACGTCCACCGCCGAGGAGGGAGACAGGTGAGCGCATTCGAAATCTTAAAGGAACAGTTCACCCTAAAATGAATATTTGCTGAAAATCTACTCACCCTCAAGTCATCCCAGATGTAGATGAGTTTGTTTCTTCCTCAGATTTGCAGAAATGTAGCATTGCATCACTTGCTGGGTGCCGTCAGAATGAGAGTCCAAACAGCTGATAAAACATCACAATCCACAGGACTCCAGTCCATCAGTTAACATCTTGAGAAGACAAAAGCTGAAACAAATACAGCATTAAGACGTTTTTAACTAAAATACGAGTCCATAATCCATAATAACGCTTCCTCCAGTGAAAAAGTGGTCTGAATCAGGAGAGAAATCTGCACAGATCAAGCACATGTTTGCAAGCCAAAACAGCTCTAAACAAATATGTGGCTGGATTTTGATGTGAGAGAAAACAGGAGATGGGACTTTTTCACTGGAGAACACAGCACAATCTGGTCTGTGTTGCCACCTGGAATTAAACCACACCATGCTGGTTTCCAGAGGAAAACTGGCCCCCCGATGGGATTTTTCTCCATTTCTGTCACCGATGGAGTTTTGGTTCCTTGCCGCTGTCGCCTTTGGCTTGCTAAGTTGAAGACGCTTGACTGATTGCACAGACACTATTGGAAGAGAGCTGAACTGGATGATGACATCTCTGAATCATCAATGAACTTTTGTTATTATGTCTTGCATTATTGACAAACTATTTTCCTGTTTGACATTGTAAAGCTGCTTTGACGTAATCTGTATTGTATAAAGCGCTATACAAATAAAGGTGGCTTGACTTGACTGGAGGAAGTGTTATTATAAATTATGGACTTGTATTTTAGCAGGAAGCAACGGTTTGTAGATAAAACCGTCTTAATGCTGGATTAGTTTCAGCTTTTGTCTTCTCCAGATGTTAACTGATGGACTGGATTGCTTGTGGATTATTGTGATGTTTTTATCAGCTGTTTGGACTCTCATTCTGATGGCAACCAATATATACCCACATATATAGTGTAACCAAAACTCCAATAATAACCAGGGCGAAAAAAACTTGCATAATGTGGGCTTTTAGTTATATGCAAACAAGCCTGAAATACACCAGGACTCTTATTTTGAAATGTCCATCGCTGTTCATTAAAAAAAATTAAAACATTGTCATAATTCATCAGCAGTAGATCATAAGTGATTTATTAGCCTAAAAATGTAAGGAATTAATTGATAGCACTTATTTAAAGAGATCATCGTTTTTTGAAATATAATAATCATGTTAGGTCGTATCACAATTCCTCTTTTTCCATACCTACAGTTAAGACCTCTTCAATTGATAATTAAGACATTTGTTAAAGCATTTATGATATTTAAGACTTTTTAAGGACCCACAGAGACTTTTTTATTCACAGACATGCTCCTAAATACATTTTACAGTTTGCACACATCTATTTTTGCCACAAATGCGAGAGAAATGCTCACACTGTTGAGCCCTGGAGGAACTGACACGGAAAACATCCCAGAATCCCTTTGGATTTCACTCTGAGACCCAGACGACACCGTTGGAAGTCAGATTTTATTTAGTTTGACCGTCTGAGCCAGCGTCCTCGTCCCCGTTTAACAGTACATCCTTTACAGTCGGTCTTCAGAAGCTCTTTAAGACGGACAGCTCTTGTTTTTATTTGTTTCATTAGATCATCACTGTAAGTGGTTTTGAAAGCTCGACTGGACCAGAAATAAATAGCTTCCAGTCGAGACTTCAATATAAGTGCAGGCTACAATACTATGCATGCTATTTTTGCATTATATAGTATGTATTCTCTGTGCAGTGTGTCAATTTTCTGTATTCATGGAATAGAGTGCAACAGTCAATGAAAAAAAAATTTTTAGCTCAGTATTTTTGTCTTGTTTTCCAGTACAAATATCTAAACATTCCTAAATCGAGGTACATTTACTTGGAAAATCAAAATGACATTAAATAAGAAGTCTTGTTTTCTGAAAAATGTATCAAAATTAAGTGAATTTTTGCTTTAAAAAAATAAAAAAATCTCTCTCAATTGGGTCAGAAAAATAATCTTGTTTTCCTCTTGTATTAAGTTTATTTTTCTTGCCTCATTGACAGATATATTTTCTTGTTTTAAGAAAAAACTAATTTAATTTTGATACGTTTTTCAGTAAATAAGATGTAATATCTTAAGTCTAAATCTTGAATTATGAATGTTTATATATTTGTACTGGAAAACAAGACAAAAACACTGATTAAGGGGGGTCATATGAATGTTGCCATAAGATTATTGGTGTATTTGGTGTATAAATGTTTTATTTGCGGTTTAAGGTTAAAAACCAATTATTTCCCACATGCTGGTACATTATTTATTGTTTCTTCTCTATGCCCCGCCTTCTGAAACACGTCGATTTTTACAAAGCTCATCGGTCTGAAAAGTGAGGTGTGCTGTGATTGGCCAGCTATCCAGTGCGTTGTGATTGGCCGAATACCTCAAGCGTGTGACGGAAATGTTACGCCCCTCACCATACTGTGATGATGCCCTGTCCGGCCGGAGCGATGAGACAAAAACATTACAACCCATTATAAACAAGGCATTTGTTGCTTCCAGTGGGGACATAATTATTGATTATAATGACTTATACTTTCTTTTTTACGTTGCATTCTTGCGCCGCATAAACCTAAAACCATGTCTGCATTTGTGATCGGAGAAATGACACACAACAAGCGCTACTCTACACTGCTCAAAAACTCACGTTTGAATCATCAGTGGCAAATTTTTTAAATTTGAAACGTACTTACAGTCTGTGAGTCAGAACACCTGCATTGTAGTCTACTCTCCCAGGATCAGGAAACAGTCCTCCATAAAATGTGCTGCACACATCTGAATATTTGGTTGAAGTGTTCTGGAACAGTGTTGTAAATACAACTTAACCACTGATTTCTAGTCGTGTCCTCTTTTGGAAGACCAAACAAAGTAGTTTCACTTTCGCAACAACATGGCGGCGGTGGTGGTAGCAACAATAAAGTTACGCCTTCTTTCTTTGCGTGCACATTTGGGCAGCGTTATGCAAATCTTCCCACACAGTGACGTAGACATGTGGGGGCGTGTTAGAAAAAGCTGTTTTAGGTAGGTGTGGCTGACTCTTAACTTTGATAAAGAATATCTCTTTGGGTTTGAGACTTTAGATCTTATCTATTCACAAACAGCTTGTAACACTCCAAAGAGAAAGGAAAACTTGAAATTGCATCATATGACCCCTTTAAGAAAATCATTTTTTTCATTGAATGGGATTTTCAGACTGCTGCGCTCTATACGATGCATACAGAAAATCAACATGATGCACAGAGAATACATACACTGCAAAAATAGCATGCATAGTATTATAGTGTGTAAAATAATTATTTTTTGTTCCTAGAGAAGTATTTAGTTTTAGTCATAAGAGTATAACCTTTCCAGACAGACCTACCATGAGCTCTGAGGTTATGAAATGATGCAGTATGCTTCCATAAAAGCCACAAACTCAGTGTGAGTTTGCATTTAATTGCTGAAATCTTTCCGGAAACCCGAGAGAAGTGGGCGGTCGGTGAGCTGGAAGACATTTGCACGGTTAATGCCGGATGGCTTGCCGCTTAATAGTGAGAGATATTGATGAATTTGCATGTGCGTTAAAAAATTAATGGAAGAAACGGTAAGATTGAAGAACACATGCATATAACGCTTCAAGCTGTTTTTTAGATTTAATATTCCAACGTTGTCACACTTAAATAGTTTCAACCCATGAGGAACGCGAGGATGAGGAAGGGAGGGTCGTGAAATGATTTCGTGTGACAGAGGAGGAGGAGGAGGAGGCCAAGGGAATGAAAGAAGAGAGAGGCATAGAATGTGTAAATTGATTTGAAGGTCGGAAATGCATGAATAATTAATATCCAGAGGAAAACACTGCTCACTTTGTAGTGGGTCTCTTGCTCGAGAGAGAGTTGGAGTGAGAGAAAAGTTTCTTGTGTTCAGAGTTTTAATCCGGCTACGAAAGAAGCGAACACACACACACACACACACACCACGGCACACACTTGGCTGTGTAATCCAGTCTGGTCATGGGGAGCCTTCAGAGGGCCGTGGTGGCCAAGTGCTGAATTGATTTTACACACTTCTTTTCTTGATTGCTCAGAGGCCTTTATTGTGTGCTTTAAACTCACAGACCTCTTAGATTTAGATCTTTTAAAAAATGCCCTTGAAAAGCTTGAAGGATTGAGATTTTAAGTGGTCAAACATCACTAATATTATTGCTATAGTCACTGTTAGTGATTTGAACAAACCCAACATTTTCATCAAAATACTCTGAAATGATTTTTTTTCATCTGATGTCATCAGTCCCTCTTATTAAATAGAGACACTTTTTATCATGCAGTCAATTCCTCATAGATAAAATCCCACTCAGTCCTTTTTTCCCCCTCATTGAATATCGTTGTACTTGGAAATTCATCACATTTAAGAAGTAAAGAGGTTTGTGATCATTTCAGAACAAGACATTTTAACATCTTAGTTGTAATAAACTGACTTTTTGCACTGGAAAATTAGTCTGAAGGTTAAGAAATATCTACAGTGCATTATGTATTTATTTTTTCAAAATAAAGGATTATATTTTTTATTTTACTTTTCATGATGTGGCCCTTTTAATAAATAGTAAAGAAAATCTTATTATTAAATCTTGTTTTCATGTTTAATAATAAGATTTTTTTATTTATCTTATGTGTATTAAAGTGGCAATATCATATAGTAACAAAAATCAAGATGTGAATTTTTTCTTTAAAATAAATATTTGTATTTTAATTTACTTTTTTGTTTTATTTTATTTTATTTTAAATTTTACTTTTCATGATATGTCCCTTTGATAAATATTACTAAATCTTTATTTATAGACTACTTTTTATAATCAATAAATCACTATTTAATTAAGGAAATTAAAAAATTCAACCATAAAGTTAAATAATAATAATTAAAAAAGATCTAAATAAAATATAATGTTCATATTTTATTGAATCTTTTTTATTTTACTTTTCATTGTATACTCGCTTTAATAAATAGTAAAAAAAATTTAAAATCTTAAATTTTATTTCTTGTGTCTTATATTCTCTTGTTTAGGTTCAGATGGGGCACTGGCACCAGAGAGAGGATGCTCATCAAGGTGTCGGATCGGGAACCCAGTTTTCTGACGCAGGGAAACGGATACTCCAGTTCTTCCCCTCGCTCCAGACGCTCGTCCAACAATGCTCCTTCAGACCCTGAAGCCACGCCCCTTTCCCTGCCCGACCGCCCCGCATCGCAGTCTCCGTTCCAGAAGAGGGCGGAGTTGGGCGGCACTCAGCGCCGCTGCTCGGGCGATTCCCAGCCATCGTCGCCCCGCTATGCTTACGAGCCTCCTTTGTATGAGGAACCGCCCTCGGAATACCAGTCCCCGCCTATTTATGAGGAACCGCCCACTGACATGCACTGCGACCAGGCCTTTTTTGGCTCTGACAGGTCTCCGGCACGAAAACCAGGTCTTTACCACTCCCCCAAGCAAAGCCCATCTCCTTACGGTCAACTGGTGTTGACGAGACAGCGGAGCTCCACCCCCGACAAGACACCCAACCAGGGTGATCGAGACTATAGCTCAGGTGGGCGGGACTTCAGCTCTGCAGGGCGGGACTACAGCTCCAGTGGGCGGGATTGTAGCTCGGGCATGAGGGACTACAGCTCTGGTGGGCGGGATTACAACTCTAGTGGGCGGGAGTATAGCGCAGCTGGGCGGGAATATGTAAAGCAGCTAGTTTATGTCGAACAGTCTGGCTCCTCCCCTCGGTTTAGGACGACAGAGCGTCTGCTGAGCTACGGCACGACCAGTTCAAATAGCCTGTCAGCCGGATTTTCTTACGGTGGCTCCTTTACGTTACAGCACAGTCACGACCTCAACGGCGGCAACCGGAAACGTAAGAACCGGAAGCCGTCTTTGCCGGGAGGAGAGGGTGACTGCATGGGATCCGGTCTTGGGGCGGTGATCACTCAAGCCCGGTTGGCATGGGAGGCTCAGCAGATGTTACATCAGCGAGGGGGCGTGTTTTCCGAACAGGGAGCAAAAGACGGGTATGAAAGTGATGGGGCGATGCCCCTGCCGCTGCCTGGTCCGGTGGTGCGAGCGTTCAGCGAAGACGAGGCCCTTGCGCAACAGGAAATCCACTGGAAACGTGCCACCCTGGACAGACTGGCATTTCCTCAGACACTGCTAGAAAAGAGTCTGTCGGTGCAAACCAACCTGGCATCACCTGAACCTTACCTCCATCCCTCGCAGGTAATGCACAACCACAGAAACTCAAAACATTGCCTAGATTCCCATATTTATGACACTGCAGCAGATGAGAGGCAATTACCAGATTATTGTGATACTAGGGACACATTACAGTCCTGACAGCCATTTATTTTAGGTGCTGCAACACTCTGCAACTCTTTTTTATGATTTATGTGAGTCAAGCATCACCTTTACAATTAGTTACTGTATACTTTGGGTTAATCCTCTAGCTTTCTAACCTCTAGTATTAGACTTCTGCATGTGTGTCGTCCTGTAGCGTTTGTGCTGCAGACAGCTGTATTGTTACTTTAATAAGTAATCAAATGCACCATTTTTACTTTCTGGACCATAAAACAGATGCAAGATCCCACCAGACACGCATTGAAAGATGCATAGCAACAATCTAAAAACCTTCCAGAACGTCCTAGAAACTGCATAGCAACAGTCTAAAAACAAGGAGATCACAAATTTGGAGATACAGAACTCTTTTGCCGTGAAACAGTAAAGCACCCTAGCAACTGCAATGATTTTAAATCCTTCTGTAATGCCCTAGCAACTGCATAACAAAGCTCTAAAAGCTGACCAGAACCCCCTAGTAACTGCATAGCAACGGTCTAAAAACCTCCAAGAACACCCTAGCAACTGCATAGCAACAAGTCTAAAAACCAGGAGATCACAATTTACTTTTGGCGCGAAACAGTAAAGCACCCTAGCAACTGCACAGCAACACTCAAAAAAATGGCAAGAATGCCATACAAAACTGCATAGCAACACTCTAAAAAATGCTCAAAAAAACATAGCCACTGCTTAGCAACGCTCTAAAAATGGCCAGAAAACCCTAGCAACTGCATAGCAACTCTCAAAAAAAAACCCAAAAACCTAGAAACTGCATAGTAAACTCTGCAAACTTTTCCATATGCCCTATAACTGCAAAGCAGCACTCTAAAAAACAATCAGAACACCTTAACAACTGCATAGCAACACTTTAAAAATACTATGTGACCATTAACAGAGGAATGCACGACAGGAGCTCAAGTTTTCTGAGGCTTGAGGGAAAGTAAAGGCTCCAGGAACGGTGGCTTTATTATACATTAGACGCACTTCTTCACTGTTTAATTAACAGCAATGAACTCCAATCATGTTTTCTGATTATGTGTTATGATGTCAGTGCTCTGTTTTTGCAGTTTTCAGCTGCGTAATAAGAAGTTTTTTGGACACATTGGTGCTGAGGTGAATGAGTTGGAATCCACTGATGAGCTGAACTCTGAGCTCTTTCAGCCCAATATAATGAGTCCAGAATCAGGCCTGAACCGCTGCTTAAACGCTGCCAGTGAGGTTAATTGGGACGGCTGACCCTCAGACGCTTGTTACCCAACCAGTCATATCTTTGTTCTGAAGATATCGGGCTGAGCTGAGCTGATCTCGCAAGCTAAATGCTGTGAGTGTTTCCTTGGAGGGATTTTTAGGTTCTGCTCTATTTGCGGATAATAATGGAGACAGACAGGAAATGCTGTAAGACAAACAGTCACACAAACCCTCAACATTAATGATGATTCCCAAATAAAAACATGCAGCTCAGACAATAATCTCAAAACCTCCCAGAGTGCCCTAGCAACTGCATAGCAACACTCCTAAAACACTCCTGACAGCCAAGCACTACATAGACACTCCCGAAAGACCATCCGACACGCCTACAACATCTTAAAACCAGCCAGACACCTGCAACTGATGCATGCACGGCCTTAAAAACCAGCCGAACAAGCCAAAGCAACTGCATAGACCCGCTCTTAACACCAGCTAGAAACGCCTCGCAACTTCATAGCACGCTCTAAAAAACCTCAGTCGACACCCTAGCAACTGCATAGCAACAGTCTTAAAACCACTAGACCCGCCTAGCACTGCATAGCAATGATCCTAGAACCTCCCAGAACGCCTAGCAACTGCTAGCTGATCTTAAAAACGTCCCGACTGCCCTACAACTGCATAGCAACCTCTAAACCCATCCTTAGCACTTCCACTGTTAGCCACATTCTTTACTTAAAAACCCACCATCACGCCTAGCCTGCCATAGCAACGCTCTTTAAAAACGGCCCTACAACCCTAGCAACTGCATAAGCAAACACCCCTAAAACCCGCCAGAACAGCCTCGCCACTGCTGCAACACTCTAAAAACCAGCCAGAACAGCCTAGCAACTGCATAGCAATAGCAACGGCCTTAAAAACCAGCCGGAACAGCCAAGCAACTGCATAGCAACGCTCTTAAACACCAGCTAGAACAGCCTAGCAACTTCATAGCAACGCTCTTAAACACCTCAGAGAACACCCTAGCAACTGCATAGCAACAGTCTGAAAACCAGCTAGAACAGCCTAGCAACTGCATAGCAACACAAAAAACACTCAGAACAGCCTAGCAACTGCATAGCAACACTCTTAAAAACCGGCCAGTATGCCCTAGCAACTGCATAGCAACCAATAAGAAACCGTCAGAACAGCCTAGCAACTGCATAGCAATGATCTAGAAACCTCCCAGAACACCCTCGCAACTGCATAGCAACGATCTTAAAAACCGTCCAGAAATCCCTAGCAACTGCATAGCAACACTCTAAAAACCCTCCCAGGACACCCTAGCCTAGCAACTCTTCAGGGCGGTTTGTGCCTCTGGAAGGTGTTTGCGATGTTTTTCCATTTGCAGTGTTTTCTGGGAGGTTTTAGGCTGTTTCAGTGTTTGTACAGCAGATCACACACTCACACTCACAGACACGCCCTGCTGTTCCACATCAATATTTCAGCATGTTCAGTTTGAAGAGTGGTCGTCATGCTTATGTAGGGCATCACACTCACATCACCAACACACGGCCACACGTGACACATCACCACATTCCACACCACCTAAAATCCAAAGATCAAGTCAGAAATCATATTGTGCATAAAGAAATTGAAGCCTGTTTTAGGACTGTTAGGATTTGTTGATTTGTGATCCTTTTCAAACACATTTCCCCTCAAAATCTTACTTTAGAATAATTAGTTATTACAAAAAATATTTTCTTAATCAGGATCTTTTGCATCTTTCAAACAAGATGTATTTACTCAAGAAGCTAATTATTAATTGCTTTTTTTTTTGGTATGGTTTTTCTGTTATTATTTTTATATTTGTTATTTTTTAAGCTTGTCAGAGTTTTATTTTTCTTACCCCAACACCATTAGTATTTTTTTTTTCATTTTAGCAGAATTGCTATTTTTTAAAATGAGGTTAATTATGTTTAAAATATATATACTTTTTTTTATATATATGTTTTATTTTATGCTAAAACAAGAAAAATACAACTATTTAGTGTTTTGCAGTTGCTAGGGTATCTGGCTGTTTTTTAGAGTGTGCTATGCATTGCTCACTTCTAAGGGATTCTGGAGCTATTTGAAGTGTTGACTATGCAGTTGCTAAGGGTGTTCTGGAGTAGGATTTGAGTGTTGCTTTGCAGTTGCTAGGGTGTTCTGGGTAAGTTTTTAGACTATTGCCATGCAGTTGCTAGGGTGTTGCTATGTGGTTGTTAGGGTGTTGCTATGCAGTTGCTAGGGCGTTATGAGAGGTTTTATAGTGTTGCTATGCAGTTGCTAGGGCGTTATGAGAGGTTTTATAGTGTTGCTATGCAGTTGCTAGGTGTTCTAGGTAAATTTAACGTGGTGCGTATGGCAGTTCTAGGGTGTTCTGGGTCTCGTTTTAAGTGTTGCTATGGCACTTGCTAGGGTTTTCTGGTACGTTTTTAAAAGTGTTTGCTAGGCAGTTGCGAGGGTGTTCTGAGTAAGTTTTTAAGTGTTGCTATGCATTGCTAGGTTGTTCTGGTAATTTTGAGGTGTTGCTAGGCAGTTGCTAGGTGATTTCTGGGTAAGTTTTTTAGAGTGTTTGCTATGCATTGCTAGGGTGTTCTGGGGTAGTTTTTTAACCGGTTTTGCTATGCAGTTGCTTAGGGTGTTCTGAGTATTTTTAAATTGTTGCCTAGCGTTGCAGGGTGTTTCTGGGTACGTTTTTAGAGTGTTGTACTGCCGTTGGCTAGGTGTTCTGGTTAAGTTTTTTAGAGTGTTGCGATGCAGTTGCTACATTTACATTTAGTCATTTAGCAGACGCTTTTATCCAAAGCGACTTACAATTGGGGATACATAAAGCGATTCTTCTTAAGAGAGGCAAACAGACACAAGAAGTGGTTGTTATACCAAGTTCTTAGACATTGTTCAATAAGTACAAGCTAGAAAGAGACGGAATAAATAATCATTTTTTTTTTATGATGAAGGCAAGTAGCTTCGAAAGAGATGAGTTTTCAGCTGTCGCTTGAAATTGTCAGGGATTCAGCATTCCGGATAGGGGTGTGAAGATCGTTCCACCAGCCAGGAGTGGTGAACGAGAATGTTTTGGAAAGTGATTTTGAGCCTCTCTGTGATGGTACCACGAGGCGTCGCTCACTAGCGGATCTCAGACTTCTGAAGGGGATGTAAATTCGTAGTAGTGCGTGGAAGTAGGTAGGTGCTGAGCCTGTGGCTGTTCTATATGCAAGCATCAATGTCTTGATCTTGATTCGGGCCGCAACCGGTAGCCAGTGCAGGGAGATAAAGAGAGGTGTAACGTGTTTTTTTTTGGGCTCGTTGAAGACCAGTCGTACCGTTGCATTTTGAATCATTTGTAGAGGTTTGATTGTGTTTGATTGTAGTCCAGCCAGAAGAGCATTGCAGTATTCCAGCCTAGAGATGACAAGGGCCTGTACAAGAAGTTGTGCAGCATGCTCCGTCAGAAAGGGCCTGATCTTTCTGATGTTGTGCATTGCAAACCTGCAAGACCAAGCAGTCTTTGCAATGTGGTCTTTGAAAGTCAGCTGGTCATCAAAGATTACACCCAAGATTTCTGACCGAAGTTGATGGGGTAGTTGTAGAAGAATCTAGCTGGATGGTGAAACCATGCTGTAGAGTTGGGGTGGCCGGGAAGACAAGAAGCTCAGTCTTGGCCAGGTTGAGCTGTAAGTGATATTCCTTCATCCATGCCGAGATGTCTGCCAGACAGTCTGAGATCTGTGCAGCTAATGTTGGATCATCTGGCTGATATGAAAGATAGAGCTGTATGTCATCAGCATAGCAATGGTATACATTAGCGCATCTCAGTTGCATGGCCCATCCTCGAAACCTGACTGGTGAGGATCCAGTTTGTTGTTCTGTGAAAGAAATAATGATACCTGTTTAAAAACAACTTGTTCGAGTGTTTTTGCTATGAAAGGAAGGAGATAGACAGGTCTGTAGCTATCTGTAAGTTAAGTGTTTAATGTAGGTTTTTTGAGCTGTGGGGTTATCCGAGCCTGCTTGAATGAAGTGGGGAAGGTGCCTGTGAGGAGAGATGTATTGATGATGTTTGTGAGTGTTGGTAAAAGTGTAGGAGAGATTGCTTGGAGTAGGTGTGAGGGGATTGGGTCTAGAGGGCATGTTGTAGGATGGCTGGAGAGCAGAAGTTTTGATACTTCTGTCTCAGTGAGGGGACAGAAGGAGAAGATGGGAGTTTTTGGGGTTGGTTTGAAGTCCAGTGTGTGTGGGGCTGAGAATTGGCTACTGATTGTTCTGGTTTTGTCTGTGAAGAATGTGGTGAAATCATCAGCTGTTATAGAAGTGGTAGGATGTGGTGGAGGGGGACAGAGGAGAGAATGGAAAGTTTGAAGAGATTACGTGTGTCTGGAGCGCTGTTGGTCTTGTTGTGGAAGTATGAAGATTTGGACTTCAGCAGAGAAAGATGAAAGCAAAGACTGATACATACTTAGGTCTGATGGATCTTTTGATTTGCACCATTTTCTCTCAGCTGCCCTGAGTTTGGTCCGATGTTCATGAAGAACATCGGATAACCAGGAGTTCGAGGGGGCAGCCCGTGCTGGCCTGGAGGAGATAGGACAAATATCATCTAGACAAGAGGGTAAAGTAGAGCATAAAGTGTCAGTTGCTGCATTCACATCCAGAGATGAGAAATGGTTAGGTGAGGGAAGAGAGGAGGATACTACTGAGGAAAGATGGGAGGGTGAAAGGGAGTGTAGGTTTCGTCTAAAAGTAACAGGTAGAAGGGATGGTGGCACACAGGTAGCAAGATGTAGGTTAAATGTTATGAAGAAATGATCAGATGTGTGTAGGGGTTTTACCAAAATGTTGTCTGCAATACAATTGTGTGTGTAAATTAAGTCAAGTTGGTTGCCTGATTTGTGTGTGCTTGTAGTGGTAAGTCGTTTGAGATCAAATGAAGAAAGGAGTGAATGGAAGTCTGTAGCATAAGGCTTGTCCAGATGAATGTTGAAGTCGCCAAAGACTAAAAGTGGACTGCCATCCTCCGGGAATGAGGACAGCAGCCCATCCATCTCTTCTAGGAAGGTGGATAGAATTTGCCCAGGAGGGCGGTAAATTACCACAACCTGGAGTTTTACGGGAGCTGTTATAGTGATCACATGAGATTCAAATGAGTTGTAATTGCATAGGGGAGAGTGGGTTGAGTATTTCCAGTTGTTAGAAATGAGCAGACCAGTGCCCCCACCCCGGCCAACCTGACGGGGGTATGAGAGAAAGAGAAATTGTTCGAAAGAGCAGCTGGGGTTGCCGAGTCTTCTGGATGAGTCTAGGTCTCAGTCAAGCCCAAGATGCTGAGTATAGATTGTAAAAAAAAAAGCAGAAATTAAGTCTGCTTTTTTGACAGCTGACTGACAATTCCAGAGACACATAGAGAAAGAAAGAGGTGTAGTAGAGGATGTAGAGATAGGATGCAGGTTAGCAACATTGCGTTGCCGTCTGCGTGTGACCGTAGAGCGTCGAGAGACAACCGGAATGGTTTGGAAACACATGATAGAGGTGGGAAAGAGAGGACAGAAAAGGAGAGTGTGTACAGGGAAGAACAAAAATATACTTAAGTGCCTTGGCGATTTCGTTGCTCGATGAAGTCGCGCAGGTAAAGTCGCAGGTCTTTACACTCGTTGGTCTTCCCACGAGGAGGCCTGAACGCTTCCGCTGATGCTTCCGCGCCAGCGCACAGACATCGGATAAATACACAGTCTAAGACACTACAGTGAAAACAGCTGTGGCCGCCTTCTAATTAGCACAGCCAATAGTCTATAGCAGGGCAATTCCTCCAATCGAAACTACAGTTCGCACTTCAACGCAGGAAGGGAGCAATTAAATTACACGCGCTCCTTCTTAGCCGAGGGCAGTTATTATAATTACCAGAAAGTGCAATCAAAAATACAAACGCAAACAAAAATATAACGTAGAAATAGGCAGAAATGAAATATTCCTTCTTAGCAGCAAGTAATAATTCCAACAGCAGATCTATAACCAAGTATTACGCAGGACACTCACATGCAGCCGTCTGTCTCTTCTGTTGACTAATCGCTTGCTAGGATGCTCTGAGTTGCTAGGGTGTTCTGGGAGCTATTTGAAGTGTTGCTATGCAGTTGCTAGGATGCTCTGAGTTGCTAGGGTGTTCTGGGAGCTATTTGGAGTGTTGCTATGCAGTTGCTAAGGGTGTTCTGAGTATGATTTAGAGTGTTGCTTTGCAGTTGCTTTGGTGTTCTGGGTAAGTTTTTAGACTATTGCCATGCAGTTGCTAGGGTGTTCTGGGTAAGTTTTTAGACTATTGCCATGCAGTTGCTAGGGTGTTCTGGGTAAGTTTTTAAAGTGTTGCTATGCAGTTGCTAGGGTGTTCTGGGGAAGTTTTTAGAGTATTGCTATGCAGTTGCTAGGGTGTTCTAGGTAAGTTTTTAAAGTGTTGCTATGCAGTTGCTAGGGTGTTCTGGGTAAGTTTTTAGAGTGTTGCTATGCAGTTGCTAGGGCGTTATGAGAGGTTTTATAGTGTTGCTATGCAGTTGCTAGGGTGTTTTCTTAGTCAAGTTTTTAAAGTGTTGCTATGCGTTGCCTAGGGTGTTTCTGGGTAGTTGTTTTTAGACTGTTGCTATGCAGTTGTTAGGGTGTTTTGGGTGGTTGCTAGGGCGTTGCTATGGTGTTGCTATGCAGTTGCTAGGGTGTTCTGGGTACGTTTTTAGAGTGTTGCTATGCAGTTGCTAGGGTGTTCTGGGTAAGTTTTTAGAGTGTTGCTATGTAGTTGCTAGGACATTTTGCACATTTTGTCCACCTGTTTTCTGATCACTCACATGATTAGGGGACTCATTGGTGTCTGGAGCTCAAACACTACATGATGACACACACACTGAATGCTCTGAACTCACAGTGTTCAGATGTTCATTATGATGCTCAGCAGACTCACAGGAGTCATTAGCAACGATAATTGCTTGCTCAAATGAACTGTATTTCTGGAGCCAAGAATATGAAGTCATTCAGGAAGAAGCAAGGACAGACTGTCCCACATGATCTCATGGTCTTTACACACAGCTGAAGTCAAACACCTTCCATGAAACTCTCCACAATCATCAGAGCTGAACCTCCTCAAACCTTTATGACAACACAGTCACACCGAAATACAGTCAATCAGTTTGTTTGCGCGATTCATGTCAATAAATGATTCACATAGCAACTGTTCACTGTTAATTTTTCAATCCTTTCAAACAAGATGCATTTACTCGAAGCTAATTATCAATGACATTTTTGGAATAATAATAATGTATAACAACAACAACACCAACAATAATAATAATAATAATTTGTGTAGTAAATGTACTATTATTATTATTATTATATTCCTGTTGCTTTTTTTTTCTTACCCCAACAGCATTTTTTTTTTCATTTTAATCATAAACCTTGCTATTTATTTTTATTTATTATTTAGGTTTTTTTATTGCTACTTTTTAATATTTATGTCTAAAACAATAAACTAGGTGATCTTTTTCTGAAGCAAAATATTTTTAACTACAAAAAAAATATCTTAATCGGTATTTTTTGCATCTTTCAAACAAGATGCATTTACTCAAAGCAATTTATTAATTACTTTTTGGAATTTATTATTATTATTATTATATTCATCTTGTTTTTTTCTTTTTCTTATTTGGCCACTTTTTTGTTTTTGTTTTAATCATAAACCTTGCTGTTTATTTTTATAAATTTTTTTTGCTACTTTTTAATATTTAGCTTAAAACAAGTAGCTATTTAAAATGCTGTTTACCAGTTTTCAACTCAGATATGCAAATCTGTGTGTTCTATAATTAATGTAAAATTGACTTCAATTTAACATGATCTATGATGTTTTTGCAAAATTAAACAGCATCATCCAATAGATAAACATAGATTTATTTATATTTATAATTTCCCCCTTCTTCAGAAAATGTACAAGTCTTCTCAGGTCCATGTTATTAATAATTTGTAAGTTTTAACTTTGTTTAACTTTGCATGGTGCGTTTCATAAGCGCTGATGTTACAGGAGGAAACTGCTTGAATTATTTGAAACTGTATAATAGTATAATTGCCTGAAGGATTTATTTTTATTTATTATTTAGGTTTTTTTATTGCTACTTTTTAATATTTATGTCTAAAACAATAAACTAGGTGATCTTTTTCTGAAGCAAAATATTTTTAACTACAAAAAAAATATCTTAATCGGTATTTTTTGCATCTTTCAAACAAGATGCATTTACTCAAAGCAATTTATTAATTACTTTTTGGAATTTATTATTATTATTATTATATTCATCTTGTTTTTTTCTTTTTCTTATTTGGCCACTTTTTTGTTTTTGTTTTAATCATAAACCTTGCTGTTTATTTTTATAAATTTTTTTTGCTACTTTTTAATATTTAGCTTAAAACAAGTAGCTATTTAAAATGCTGTTTACCAGTTTTCAACTCAGATATGCAAATCTGTGTGTTCTATAATTAATGTAAAATTGACTTCAATTTAACATGATCTATGATGTTTTTGCAAAATTAAACAGCATCATCCAATAGATAAACATAGATTTATTTATATTTATAATTTCCCCCTTCTTCAGAAAATGTACAAGTCTTCTCAGGTCCATGTTATTAATAATTTGTAAGTTTTAACTTTGTTTAACTTTGCATGGTGCGTTTCATAAGCGCTGATGTTACAGGAGGAAACTGCTTGAATTATTTGAAACTGTATAATAGTATAATTGCCTGAAGGAGGTATTTCTGCAGTCCTGCTGTTGTTGTAGTTCTCATTATTTTGGTGCTTGACTCATTTCCTCTCGGTCTCCTCTTGACCCGATCCTGTGACTGAGACGGGTTTAACATCTGTGCTTCCTCTGCTCTCAATGCTGCTCTTCAACATCAGCACACAATGTTTTTTTTCTTTCAGTCGGAGGATCTCGGAGCGTGTTCTCAGTTCGAGGCCAGTCGTAACGCCCGCAACATGATGCCCAGCATGAGCTGCGGCGTCTTCCCAGAGTTCACGCTCCGCAAACCGTCCTCCGAGACGGACATCGAGAACTGGGCATCCAAACACTTCAACAAGCACACGCAGGTGCACCAAAACACCCATTAAACCCTAGAACCCGACTGTTTCATATATGATATGTGAATATCTGGCCTCTAAATGATCAACATGATCAAAATTTTGCTTTACTTTTTAGTTCACAAATAGGATCATCAGACTTGTAGGAATTTATTTGTTCATCTCTCAATCATCATTGGATTGCATTGCATTATATGTTGGGATCATTTAAATCTCTTGTTACTAAGACATATAATTGGAGATATAGAGTGACGACTGATATTTAGATCATTTTATGTCAGTATCTGCTGTACTGTTATAAAGATCTCATTAATTTACATCACAAGCATCATAATTTCATTGTATAAATATCAGCAAATTGCATATTTTTGCTCAGTTTGAATAAAACTGAGCTGTTTTTTCCTCCGACTATTCTCACCTACGCATGTTATACAGTATAAAGTACCAAATATGATACAAAACATAAAACACATTTTTTTATATTTTGTCTGAAGGTTCAGTAAACTGTTCCATTTCTAAATAATTAGATTTTTCTGACTATTATTTCATATGTCAGGCTGTACAGGGTTGAAATATAACATACAAATGTAACAAAATATTGAAAATGTAACAAAATATTCATAAAAACTAATGAAAATGACAAAAATCTGTTCTAAAAAAAAAAAAAAAAAAAAGAAAAAAAGCACAACAAAATTACTAAATTTAAAATGGAAATTTAAAATAAAAACAAGTCTAAATATGACTAAAACTAATAAAAAGGCAAAACACAACGAGATTTCTCAAACTAAAATGGAAAATGTAAAAATTTTAAATTATTCAAATAATATAAAAACGATAAAAATGACAAAAACATGCAACAAAATTAACGAAAATTAAAATGGCAAATATAAAAATAAAAGCATTCGAAATGGGTATTAACAGTATAAAAAAATATTCACAATACAAAATTGCTAAAAATTAAATGAAAACAGAAAATATAAAATAAAATGTAATTCAAAATATTAATAAAAACTAATAAAAAGGACAACAGAAGCACACAACAGAATTGCTAAAACTAAAATGGAAAATCTAAAATAAAAATGATTCAAAATATTAATGAAAACTAATAAAAATTACAAAAACAACAAAATTACTAAAACTACAGTTAAAATGTAAAATATAAAAATAAAAATGACTTCAAAATATTATTAAAAACTAATAAAAATTACAAAAATACACAGCAAAATGACTAGAAATAAAATTAAATGGAAAACATATAAATCAACTAATTCAAAATATTAATGCAACTAAACTAAAATTACAAAAACAACAAAATTACTAAAACTACAGTTAAAATGTAAAATATACAAATAAAAATGACTTCAAAATATTATTAAAAACTAATAAAAATTACAAAAATACACAGCAAAATGACTAGAAATAAAATTAAATGGAAAACATATAAATCAACTAATTCAAAATATTAATCAAAACTAATAAAAGAGACAAAATATGCAACAAAATTACCAAAATTTTCGTTTTAAGTAATTTCTATAATATACAGATGAGCCAACCCTGAAACAACTTACAGAACTACCACATTTTGCTATAGGTTTGATTGCATCATATAATAATTGCTGTTAGTGTTATTCATCGTCTGTTTTATTACATCTTTAATTGATTTTTCCGTACATTTCTGCCATATTAACTGACAGTCACCACTGATAAACTACCACTAAATATTGTAGAAACTTAATTTGCTGTGAAGTTGCTTTGCATCGATTTGTATCGTGAAAAGCACTATACAAATAAACTTGAATTGAATTGAATATACTATATAATATAAATGACAAAAAAAATACCACAGAACTACTAAAACTAACATTAAAATGTCAAATATATAAATCCCCCTCCTCTGTCTTCCAGGGTCTGTTCAGGAGGAAAGTGTCCATCGCCAACATGCTGGCGTGGAGCAGCGAGCCCATCAAGAAGCCCATGATCATGACGACGGACCGCACAGTGAAGCGCGAGGCCGTGGAGCTCTTCAGACTCATCCAGAGCTACATGGGCGACCGGCGGGGCAAAGGCGAGCCGCTGGCGGTGGCTCTGGAGGTGGTGGTGAGGGGCTGGAGCTGCCAGGGTCTGCGGGATGAGCTCTACATCCAGCTCTGCCGACAGACCACCGAGAACTTCCGCTACGACAGTCTCCAGAGAGGCTGGGAGCTCATGGCCATCTGTCTGGCCTTCTTCCCCCCGACGCCTCGCTTCCACAGCTACCTGGAGGGCTACATCTACAGACACATGGACCCACTCAACGACACCAAGGGTACGAGACACCCGACACCAGAAGCCCTGTTAAACAACCCGTGCATTTCCTGCTGATCTGGCATCCGGCCGAACTCAAACTAAATTGGTGCAGGGTTTACTTTAAAACAGCTTTCACTCAGAAATCACTAGTGAATTTCACAAACAATGACAAAGAAACAGCAAGTAATGCGTTGCATTAAACGTGAAATTATGACTATTTAAAGTCTTATAATATGAATTTACAATATTTTATATTTTTTTATTTTATATAACTTAAAATATTCAATACGTAATGCGTTTTTGAATTTAAAATATTCAATACGTAATGCGTTTTTGAATTTAAAATGTTCAATACGTAATGCGTTTTTGAATTTAAAATGTTCAATACGTAATGCGTTTTTGAATTTAAAATGTTCAATACGTGATGCGTTTTTGAATTAAAAATGTTCAATACGTAATGCGTTTTTGAATTTAAAATGTTCAATACGTAATGCGTTTTTGAATTTAAAATGTTCAATACGTAATGCGTTTTTGAATTTAAAATGTTCAATACGTAATGCGTTTTTGAATTTAAAATATTCAATACGTAATGCGTTTTTGAATTTAAAATGTTCAATACGTAATGCGTTTTTGAATTTAAAATGTTCAATACGTAATGCGTTTTTGAATTTAAAATGTTCAATACGTAATGCGTTTTTGAATTTAAAATGTTCAATACGTAATGCGTTTTTGAATTTAAAATGTTCAATACGTAATGCGTTTTTGAATTTAAAATGTTCAATACGTAATGCGTTTTTGAATTTAAAATGTTCAATACGTAATGCGTTTTTGAATTTAAAATGTTCAATACGTAATGCGTTTTTGAATTTAAAATGTTCAATACGTAATGCGTTTTTGAATTTAAAATGTTCAATACGTGATGCGTTTTTGAATTAAAAATGTTCAATACGTAATGCGTTTTTGAATTTAAAATATTCAATACGTAATGCGTTTTTGAATTTAAAATATTCAATACGTAATGCGTTTTTGAATTTAAAATATTCAATACGTAATGCGTTTTTGAATTTAAAATATTCAATACGTAATGCGTTTTTGAATTTAAAATATTCAATACGTAATGCGTTTTTGAATTTAAAATATTCAATACGTAATGCGTTTTTGAATTTAAAATATTCAATACGTAATGCGTTTTTGAATTTAAAATATTCAATACGTAATGCGTTTTTGAATTTAAAATATTCAATACGTAATGCGTTTTTGAATTTAAAATATTCAATACGTAATGCGTTTTTGAATTTAAAATATTCAATACGTAATGCGTTTTTGAATTTAAAATATTCAATACGTAATGCGTTTTTGAATTTAAAATATTCAATACGTAATGCGTTTTTGAATTTAAAATATTCAATACGTAATGCGTTTTTGAATTTAAAATATTCAATACGTAATGCGTTTTTGAATTTAAAATATTCAATACGTAATGCGTTTTTGAATTTAAAATGTTCAATACGTAATGCGTTTTTGAATTTAAAATGTTCAATACGTGATGCGTTTTTGAATTAAAAATGTTCAATACGTAATGCGTTTTTGAATTTAAAATATTCAATACGTAATGCGTTTTTGAATTTAAAATGTTCAATACGTGATGCGTTTTTGAATTAAAAATGTTCAATACGTAATGCGTTTTTGAATTTAAAATGTTCAATACGTGATGCGTTTTTGAATTAAAAATGTTCAATACGTAATGCGTTTTTGAATTTAAAATATTCAATACGTAATGCGTTTTTGAATTTAAAATATTCAATACGTAATGCGTTTTTGAATTTAAAATATTCAATACGTAATGCGTTTTTGAATTTAAAATGTTCAATACGTAATGCGTTTTTGAATTTAAAATATTCAATACGTAATGCGTTTTTGAATTTAAAATGTTCAATACGTAATGCGTTTTTGAATTTAAAATGTTCAATACGTAATGCGTTTTTGAATTTAAAATGTTCAATACGTAATGCGTTTTTGAATTTAAAATGTTCAATACGTAATGCGTTTTTGAATTTAAAATGTTCAATACGTAATGCGTTTTTGAATTTAAAATGTTCAATACGTAATGCGTTTTTGAATTTAAAATGTTCAATACGTGATGCGTTTTTGAATTAAAAATGTTCAATACGTAATGCGTTTTTGAATTTAAAATGTTCAATACGTAATGCGTTTTTGAATTTAAAATGTTCAATACGTAATGCGTTTTTGAATTTAAAATGTTCAATACGTAATGCGTTTTTGAATTTAAAATGTTCAATACGTAATGCGTTTTTGAATTTAAAATGTTCAATACGTAATGCGTTTTTGAATTTAAAATGTTCAATACGTAATGCGTTTTTGAATTTAAAATGTTCAATACGTAATGCGTTTTTGAATTTAAAATGTTCAATACGTAATGCGTTTTTGAATTTAAAATGTTCAATACGTAATGCGTTTTTGAATTTAAAATGTTCAATACGTAATGCGTTTTTTAATTTAAATGTTCAATACGTAATGCGTTTTTGAATTTAAAATGTTCAATACGTAATGCGTTTTTGAATTTAAAATGTTCAATACGTAATGCGTTTTTGAATTTAAAATGTTCAATACGTAATGCGTTTTTGAATTTAAAATATTCAATACGTAATGCGTTTTTGAATTTAAAATATTCAATACGTAATGCGTTTTTGAATTTAAAATATTCAATACGTAATGCGTTTTTGAATTTAAAATATTCAATACGTAATGCGTTTTTGAATTTAAAATATTCAATACGTAATGCGTTTTTGAATTTAAAATATTCAATACGTAATGCGTTTTTGAATTTAAAATATTCAATACGTAATGCGTTTTTGAATTTAAAATATTCAATACGTAATGCGTTTTTGAATTTAAAATATTCAATACGTAATGCGTTTTTGAATTTAAAATATTCAATACGTAATGCGTTTTTGAATTTAAAATATTCAATACGTAATGCGTTTTTGAATTTAAAATATTCAATACGTAATGCGTTTTTGAATTTAAAATATTCAATACGTAATGCGTTTTTGAATTTAAAATATTCAATACGTAATGCGTTTTTGAATTTAAAATATTCAATACGTAATGCGTTTTTGAATTTAAAATATTCAATACGTAATGCGTTTTTGAATTTAAAATATTCAATACGTAATGCGTTTTTGAATTTAAAATATTCAATACGTAATGCGTTTTTGAATTTAAAATATTCAATACGTAATGCGTTTTTGAATTTAAAATATTCAATACGTAATGCGTTTTTGAATTTAAAATATTCAATACGTAATGCGTTTTTGAATTTAAAATATTCAATACGTAATGCGTTTTTGAATTTAAAATGTTCAATACGTAATGCGTTTTTGAATTTAAAATGTTCAATACGTAATGCGTTTTTGAATTTAAAATATTCAATACGTAATGCGTTTTTGAATTTAAAATGTTCAATACGTAATGCGTTTTTGAATTTAAAATATTCAATACGTAATGCGTTTTTGAATTTAAAATGTTCAATACGTAATGCGTTTTTGAATTTAAAATGTTCAATACGTAATGCGTTTTTGAATTTAAAATGTTCAATACGTAATGCGTTTTTGAATTTAAAATGTTCAATACGTAATGCGTTTTTGAATTTAAAATGTTCAATACGTAATGCGTTTTTGAATTTAAAATGGTATTTTTTTTAGAAAGTTTTCAACTCACTGTGAAGGAGACGTACATTTTATTTATATATCGCTGATATACTATTATAATTTTTATATATATATATATAATATTGAAATTTGATATACTTTTTATTTTTGGGTTTTAATTTTAATGGTTTTTAATTAATTTTATTTTAAGTTTAATTTTCATTTATATAGTTTATGTCAATTTTGTTTGTTTTGTCACTTTTATTTTTTTTATCGATTGTTTTTTTTTTTAGTTTCTATTTTACTTCCTGTTCTTTAGTTTTAATTGATTAGTTTTAGTTGAAATTTGCTAGTAAATTTCACACATGACAAGAAACGACAGTGAACACATTGCAGTAACGTGAATTATGACATTATTTATTTATAATATGAATTTAAAATATTCCGTACGTATGTGTGTTTTTCGGTCATTTTTTCACTTCACTGTGAGGAGAGTACATTTTATTATTTTAGTATTTTGTGTTTTTTCATTTTCATTTAATTAAATGGTTTAAGTAATTGTTTTTGTGGTTTTTGGTCATTGTAGTATTTCTATGTATTAACTTCTGTTTTTTTGGTTTTGTTTTAATTTTAGTTTTTATTAATAGATTTAATTTGTCTTGTCAATTCACAACTGACAGAAACGGCAAGTAACACATTGCAATAAACAAGAACTTTTGAGAATATTTTTTAACGACTTATATGACTTTAAACAGTTAATTATTTGTATTGTAATATTTTAGTTATAATATGAATTTAAATCTTTAATTTTTTGTATTTGTAATATTTCTGTATATAGAATTTAAAATATTTAAATGCCGTCTATCACTTTTTTTTAATACTTTATAATCGGACGAAGCAATGTCCAGATTAAAATAAATACATTCTTCACTTGGTTTGTCAGGAAGAGGTAACGTAGGAAAGTTATTTTAGTACACTGACTTAATTTTTGCTCATATTTCATTTTAATTCTAGTTAAAGTTTTAGTAATTTTGTTGAGTTTTTTTATTTATTTATTTTTATTTATTTATATACAGTATATATATTAGGTTAAATATTTGACATATAATAAATAAAATTATACATTATAATCACATTAGATATATTAAATTATATACTCTAATGAACGTTTTAAAGGTTTTTAAAGTTTTAAAAGTTTTTAGTTTTAATTTAAAAGGATTTAGTTAGTCATATTAAAAAGTTAGTTTAGTAATGTTTTATTTAGAATATTTTATAATATGATTTTAAAGTATTTAAATACAAATGAAAACTTCACTAAAAGATGATTTTCTCAATAGTTAGATTTTTTTGCACCCTCAGATTCCAGATTTTCAAAAGTTGTGTCTCACTCGATCAAATATTGTTCTATCCTAACAAACCACACATCCATTGAAAGCTTATTTATTCAGCTTTCAGATTATGTATAAATCTCAATTTCGAGAAATTGACCCTTATTACTGGTTTTGTAGTCCAGGGTCACATTTTTACTTGAAAATGTGATCTTTTAAGCATCATACATAACAGATACCCCTGTGTCATATATCACTGAAAATGTCTCAACTAGCAGAATACAAGAAGAATTGTTTCAGGAGACCAAACAATACCAGTACATGTAACCGCGTTTTAGTTGTAGGCTTCACCAAACATTAGTAAACCATACATATCAATATATGGAATTTAGATCAGGTGTTGTCAAATCAAACAGCCAAACACAAGTAAACCTACGAATGTTATTTTAGTATCACTGATGATTTTGCTCATATTTCATTTTACTTTTAGTTTAAGTTTTAGGTCATTTTTGTTGTGTTGTTTGTTGTAATTTTATTTATTTATTGTTTTTTATATGCCTGTATTAATGTTAACTATGTGAGATATCATAATCTAACATTATAAGATAAATTTATATGCAATATATTAAATTTTATTTAATCCTAATTTTTAAAGTTTCTAAGGTTTTTAGTTTTCTAAGTTTCTATCAATTATATTAAATAATAATTTTAAAGTTTAAAGGTTTTTAGTTTTACTAAAGTTTCTATAAATTATATTAAATCATTTTAAGTTTTAAAGTTTTTAGTTTGATAAAGTTTCTATAAATTATATTAATAATACTTTTACAAGGTTTTGTTTTATAAAGTTTCTATATTATATTAAATAATAATTTTAATGTTTAAAGGTTTTTAGTTTTAGAAAAGTTTCTAAAATTATATAAATAATAGTTTTAAAAAGTTTTTAACAGGTTTTTAGTTTTCTAAAGTATCTATAATATTTAAATAATAATTTTAAGTTTTAAAGTTTTTAGTTTGATAAAGTTTCTATAAATTATATTAAATACTAAGTTTAAAGTTTTAATTAAAAGGTTTTTAGTTTTATAAGTTTTCTATAAATTATATTAAATAATAATTTTAAAGTTTTAAAGGTTTTTTTAGTTGTTATAAAGTTCTATAAATTATATTAAATAAGATTTTAAAAATTTTAAAGGTTTTTAGTTTTAATAAAGTTTCTATAATTATAATTAAATAATAATTTAAATGTTTTAAAGGTTTTTAGTTTTAAACAGTTTCTATAATTAATATAAATAATTATTTAAAGTTTTAAAGGTTTTTAGTTGTTATAAATTTTCTAGAAATTATATTAAATAATTATTCAAAGTTTTAAGGTTTTTAGTTTTATAACTTTTCTATAAATTATATTAATAATTTTAATGTTTAAAGGTTTTTAGTTTTATAACGTTTCTATAAATTATATTTAAATAAATAATTTTAACGTTTTAAAGGTTTTTAGTTTTATAAGTTTCTATAATTATTTAAATAATAATTTTAAAAGTTTTAAAGGTTTAGTTTTATAAAGTTTCTATAAATATATTAATAGTAAGTTTAAAAGTTTTTAAAGTTTTTAGTTTTATAAATTTCTATAAAATTATGATAAATACAATAATTATTAAAGTTTTAAAGGTGTTTAGTTTATAAAGTTCTATAAATTATATTAATAACTAATTTTAAAAGTTTTAAAGGTTTTTTGTTTTATAAAGCTCTATAAATTATATTCATAGTATTTTAAAGTTTAAAGGTTTTAGTTTGATCAAGTTTTCTATAAATTTATATTAAATATTTATGGTTTAAGGTTTTTAGTTTTATAAATTTCTATAAATTATATTAACTCATAATTTATCAAGTTTTAAAAGTTTTATTTTATAAAGTTTCTAATAAATTTATTTAAGAATAATATAAAGTTTAAAGGTTTTTATTTTTATAACGTTTCTATCAATTATATTAAATAATCTTTTACAGTTTTAAAGGTTTTAGTTGCTAAGTTTCTATAAATTCGATTATAGTCCTTTTAAGTTTAAAGTTTTAGTTTAATAAAGTTTCTAGTTTTAATTTTTTAGGATTGGTATTATCCTATTTAGTCAAGTTAGTTTCGTAATCTTTAATTTATAATCTTTTATGATTTTAAGTATTTAAAATATCAAATACTAAATTCCTCACATTTTTAGAATTTTTTTTTTCACTTTGAAAGAAGAGTACATGTGTGAATCGTTATTTTAATTATCCTGACATATATTATCATTTCAATTCCTTAATGAATTGATTCATGGTAATATTTTAGAATTTTAGTTATTTTTGAATATTCCTGTTTCATATAATTGGATACATTACTCGAGAAGCAACCGTTAATATTAATCTCTTAAGAGAACTGAAATATCTGATCCGATCATCCAGAGAGTGTTTTGTGCGTTATATCTGGACGTCTGCTTGTGTTTCTGTGTTTCAGGAGTAGCGATTAGCAGCTATGCAAAATACTGTTACCGTAAACTACAGAAAGCTGCGCTCACCGGAGCCAAGAAGGTGCGTGTCTTCCGTCTATCAGAGCATCAACCCTCAAACACCTTCTTTCTTAACTCATAAACTGCTGGTAAATTTCACAATAATGACAACAGAAACGGCAAGTCACCCAATCGTTTAAACATCACATTTTGACCAATGATTTTAAGACTTTATAAACATGAATTTGAAAATATGCAATAATAATATAATATTTAATACTATTTTATCTATTTTTTATCATTTCATATCATAATATTTATTTATTTATTTATAAAATGACTTTTAAAATCGTAAATGTTATGTAGTCTAAAATGTGAATAGAATCAGTATTATTTATTATTAGTATTATTTGGAAATATTATTAAAACTTATTATATGAATTTTATAAATACAATTAAAATTAGTAATATAAATTTTATATGAATTAAACTTTAAAGTAATTTTAAGAAAAGAGATGCTTAATGAATGTAATCCCATTCAGTGCATTATTATTTTAAAAACGTTATATGACTTTTTAAATATTTAATAATTGCAGTCAGTGAAAATGTGGATGTAATCAGTATAATTTTATTATGTTGACTATTACTTTAAAAATAATATTTTCTAAATAGATGTAATCAGTGACAATATTTTTTTTAATATGTAGTATGTATGCAATCAGTGAAAATGTGAATGCAATATTTTATTATTATTTTGACAATTATTTTAAGACTTAGCATATGAATTTAAAATCTACGCAGTTAGTGAAAGTGTGAAAGCATCTTTTTTTATTTTAGCTCTGCAATTTTATTAAGATTGCCGCACACTGAAATTTGAGCTAAATATTTGGCAGCATAATAACATACTTTTTCAGAATGTAACAGCTGGATTTTAAAACCGTTTATCAGATGTTAAACAGAGAAGTCTCCATGTTGAAATGGATAATGTGTAGGAGCTCGTCTGCAGACTGCGCAATCCCAGCATGCACTGTGATGATTTCAGCACAGAGCCACACTCCTTTTCTCAGTTGTTTTCTGCTGTCTGTGTGCGCAGGGTTTGAACAAGCCCTCGATCGAGGAGATCGCTCACGCTTGTAATGCCATCTTTCGGCCCTCCATGTTCGGCTCGTCTCTGGAGGAAGTGATGGAGATCCAGAAGGACCGTTATCCCGACAGGCAGCTGCCGTGGGTCCAGACGCGTCTGTCCGAGGAAGTGCTGAGCCTGAACGGAGACCAGACCGAGGGCATCTTCAGGTCAGACATCAGCCTTTTAGGGGTGTGACTCTTCACTGCTTTCACGATCGGATTCCATTACGATTATCATGTCAACGATTCGATTCAGTTCGATATCACGATGCACTGCATCCTCAATATATGTGTCCCTGGAGCACAAAAGCAGTCATAAGCAGCACGGGTATATTTGTAGCAATAGCCAAAAATACATAGTATGGGTCAAAATTATCGATTTTTTTTTTTTATGCCAAAAATCATTAGGATATTAAGTAAAAGATCATGTTCCATGAAGATAGTGTAAATTTCCTACCGTAAATATATCAAAACTTCACTTTATTAGTAATATGCATTGCTAAAAACTTCATTTGGACAACTTTAAAGATGATTTTCTCAATATTTAGGTTTTTTTTGCACCCTCAGATCCAGATTTTCAAATAGTTGTATCTCAGCCAAATATGGTCCCATCCTAACAAACCATACATCAACGGAAAGCTTTATTCAGCTTTCAGATGTCCCCTTATGACTGTTTTGTAGTCTCAGGTCACACATATATATATATATAATGTATATGTGTCCAAACTATTAATTATCGCATACAAAATAAAGTTTTTTTGCATAATATATGTGTTATACTATTATGTATATATACATACTGTCACTCGGGAACGAAGAGACGCAGGAGAATATTTCAACATGGAATCCAGAAGACATTTAACAGCACACGGGAAACACAGGGTTTAAATGAACAGACAGCAATGGGACACACCTGGGAGCAAATGAACTAATTAATCAAACACAGCTGGACACAAATGAAGCCAATGAGGACAGGACACAGGAAGAACCAATAAGGGCAAACAGGAACTACACTTACCACCTACACACTCATACAGTATATATTTTGAAAATATTTACATGTTTATACATTTATATATTCATATTATTATGTTTTATATTATATATAAATACATTTAATATACCTTGCATGGCACTGGCGCTCGATGCTGAAAAGGCTTTTGACCGAGTGTCATGGCCTTTTTCTGCTCAAAGTGTTAAAAAAATACGGATTTGGTCCTAACTTTTTTCATTGGATAAGGCTGCCGTACACTGCTCCCCAAGCTATTGTTTGGGTTAATGGTTGTTTGCCTCAACCCTTTACACTTGAACGGGGAACGAGACAGGGATACCCACTGTCTCCTCTTCTTTTTGCCCTTTGTATAGAGCCATTAGCTGAGATAGTTAGGAGCAACCCGGACATTCAGGGAGAAAGAGTAGGAAGTACATAAAGTGTCATTATACGCAGATGACGTAATTGTATATATTTCCGATCCATTACACTCGGTCCCCACACTAATGGAATGTATTAATCAATTTGGTAAACATTCAGGTTATAAAATCAATGTTGGGAAAACTGAAGCTCTAGTTATGAATACTCTTATTACAACTCAGATAAAGTCCTCCTTTTCTCTCAGATGGCCTAAAGAGGGGATTAAGTATCTAGGTGTGGTTATATTATAAGTATAATTAGTATAAGTTATATAGTATTTATACTAAGTTATATAAGTATCATATTATAAGTATCTCCAGATTCTAAGTTTCCTTTTTAAACATCCAAATTGGAAAATGTTAAAAACTACCCCATCAGCAATTGAGACTTTGTTGATTAATGTGCAGAATGGAAACAAGATCCTTAGACCAGTTAGCTGTATATACAGGGCTCTGGAAGACATGAAGAAGATTATATAAAGTTAAAATGGGAGCTCAAGGTAGTGATATCTGACGAGAATTGGGCTGAAATGCATGTAGAAACACACAGAATAACCTGTAGTAGAATCTGGAGGGAATACTATTGGAAGGTGACTAATCGTTATTTTCGAACACCCCAAATCATAGCCAAATTGAATTCAAATCAATCCAGTGCCTGCTGGAGGGAGTGTGGAGAACAAGTAGAAACGCATACACACATCCTTTGGGAATGCCCTATTCTAGTTCCTTACTGGACAAATGCATTTGGTTTCATTAATAAAAATGTTCAAGTTAATTTACCCAGAGACCCTTTAATAGCTATCTTGGGAGTTAAGACAGATTTAATAAAAAGTGAGAAGAAGAGAAGGTACCTCCTACGAATACTCCTAGTTTCAGCAAAGAAGAATATTACAATTAAAGAAGGCCACCTATACTCTTGATGAATGCTTACGGACAGTGAGAGAAATCTGAGATGGAAAAAATAACGTACAGTTTATGACTCTGTTGAACAATGGAAACCCTTAATGAAAGAGCTGGGTGAGATATGGGGTGGAAGCTTTTAAACACCTTTTTTAGTTTTTTCCTTTTGAATGGATTGGCTGGTTAACTCTTTGTCGTTATTGAACATTTTCATCCTATCCAAGGCTGTTGTTATGTGTTTATTGGTTTTGATGGTTTCGTTATAGTGGTGTATTGTTATTCTAGCTATTTATTTATTTTTCTTGTCTTTGCTCTGTACTCTTCTTGTCATTC
Organism: Sinocyclocheilus anophthalmus; assembly: GCA_018155175.1. Lineage (NCBI taxonomy): Eukaryota > Metazoa > Chordata > Actinopteri > Cypriniformes > Cyprinidae > Sinocyclocheilus > Sinocyclocheilus anophthalmus. The sequence continues at coordinate 320,041 of JADLZN010006388.1, read as the reverse complement.
TGTAAAATGTAGTTATGATGTTGGTTAATAAAAAAATAAAAAACCCACCACCTTTAAATACAAATATTAATATATTTTTTCTAATATATACTGTATGTGTGTGTATTATATATACATAAATAGACAGTACACGCACATATATTATGTAAACACAAACTTATTTTGGATGCGATTAATCGTGATTAATCATTTGACAGCACTAATGTATATATATGGGTCAAAGACGTTAAGATGTCCGCATCAAAAGAATTTACAAGTTATTTTATGTCCATAGAAGCACATTTTAAATGCAAGTAAATTTGTCTACATTTAAGGTTCAAATAATTTTTGAAGAATAAAATGTCAAATTTTGTTAAAGATAGAAAATAATAAGAGCAATAAGCTTTATTGTGTTTAAATAGTTAGAAATTCGTACTGACAAATGTGCAAACCCTAGGATAGTGGCAAATTTTAAAAATGCTACTACAACTATTAGTATTTTGGGGTGAAGTCCTTCCTGTTTTTTATTTCATAAATTCTTTTGTATGTAAATATGCCTGGCAAGATTGTTACCAACTGATGACATTTTAGTGGGTTCTTTTTAAATCAGTGGACATTTATGATATTTATTTTTGCGGCAGAAAAACAAAAACAAAAAACAATTACATGAAAGCAGAAAACTTTTTTTTTGGAAAAACAACCATTTAGCAGTAATTGTTTTTATGCTAACCTTTATTTTCGTCTTTGACCCATACTATTATATTAAGTGTATATCTTATATATATATATATAATATATATATATATATATATAAATAGCACCTGAGCGCTATTCAGATGAAAACTGAGTATGGAATAAATAGTTTTTAGATAAAATGATATATTAAACAATGTACATTTAGATAACTCTGTCTAACTTACAGAAAGCTGTGTTTATTCAGTGTTCATTGTCTTATGCTGAAGTGGATCTTGTGTTTGCGTGTCTCAGGGTGCCTGGAGACATTGATGAAGTAAATGCTCTGAAACTACATGTGGACAACTGGAAGGTGCCAACCGGCCTGGAGGACCCACATATTCCAGGTATCCCACAATCCTTCAGTCTGATGTATGTTTAAACATGTGCCCAAATAGTTAACATGGTTACATGGTTTCAAAAATCCATTAAAAATAGTATACCATCCGAGCACCTTTGACGTACTGTAAGCACATACATATAATGCTATAATTTATGATGCACTAAATCTATTCTGGCTTATTAGAACAAAAAAGGGCAAGTAACCCATTGAATAAGAAAGAATGAAATAGTATTTTCTTGTAATAATCTATATAGTGAAGAAGATGGCAGTCATATTTCTAATCTGACGGCTGAGAAATGAACGTTCTCTGAATGGATTGGCAGATTATTTTTGCTGGTTGTTTTGAGCGGTTGTTCATGATGCATTATTGATAAAGTTTATACTTGTAGCTGTTTTTGCAGTCAGACAGTGGTGGAAAAAATGTGTTTGTTGAACATGCAAGAGCAAAATGTTTCAAAACATTTCACTAAATTATTTGGTTACATCAGTGAAACATTTAAAAGTGTTCTTTAAATCATGGCTAAAATAAAAATGAATGCATATTTTAATTAAAAAAAACACGTCATGTCAAGCATGTAGAATTTGAGACGTAGAATTTTTATGACTTAGAGTAGCAATTTTGTAGCTGTCATTAGTCCAGCTAATATATATGTATATATATATATAAGATGAAAAACTTAAACTTATTTCACTTCATTTATTCACCTTTTTCATTTAGTTTCCAAGGCAACATTTCTAAAATAGGTCCTAAAATAGGTTTTCTTTTTGCAAAATATTAATACTTATTTCTAGCTTCTGATTTTTGGTGAAATATGACCAAACGTATTTATTATGTAAAAAAAAGCATGTATAATAAAACTTTACAATAATATTTTGACTGTAGTTATTGTTGCTTGGATTAGTCCAGCTCCAGGATTATTATTGTTAAATAAAACTAAAATTATTAAACATTTTTGCTAATTGAAATGAAGTTATAAAAATATTAGATGACACGCTTAAACTTATTTCAGCAACTTTTCTAAAAAATAGGTTTTCTTTATGCAAAATATTATTTCTTATTTCTAGCTTTCAATTTTGTGGTGAAATAGGACCAAACATATTTATTATGTTAAAAGGCACATGTCACATGTCAAGCACTTAGAATAAAAGTGTTTTCACAGTATTTCATGACTTGATAACTTTTCGACTGTAGTTATAGTAGCTGGGATTAGTCCAGCTCTAGGGTTATTATCGTTATAATAAAACTAAAATGATTAAACATTTGAAATTAAGTTGAAATACATTTTTAAAAAATAGATGAAAAACTTATTTCAGTTAGTTGCAGAGGCAGCAAAATAAATTTCTAAAGTGTTAAAAAAAGTCTAAATTGAATCGAAAACTAAAACTGAAATAAAAATAAAACCTAAAAGTAGTATTTAGAAAAACTAATTTCAAATGAACAAAATACCTCATAATTTAACTACCATTAAAATTAAAACAAAGGCTAATTCAAAAAATAAAAAAACTATAATAGTGCATAAATAATACTAAAACGAGAGTGTACAGCAGTGTAATGCTGTCACACACACACACACCTGTAGCCTTGGGCGTTCTGCAATGCTCCATTTCTCTCTGAATATAAATAGCTCAAACTTCCCACACCCAGTGGAAGGATCACCAGCTCTTACGAGCCTTTTCCTCAACAAAATCTCTCTTCCGTGCTTTCTTCAGTACAGCAGTACAGCAGGATCTAAACGTACGAGACCACAGACATAATGCGTTTGAAGACTCTCTTAAATCTCCGATGAATAAGAAATCATTCAGATGTGCACTGTTTGTATGTGTAATAAATAAATTGCATGTTCTCTGGTGTCTCAGACGTTCGGACTCGTCTGTGTGTCTCCGGCCGATCCTCATTAGATTTGTGATTTGCCAGGTTGTTGCAGTTCCCAGAAACGGGCGCCTATCTTTTAGTGTCTCCCCTCGGACCCGTTTCTGGAAATCTAGTAGCATGAGAAATAATGAAGCCATTAGCCGCTGACACACTGCGGTTAAACTGGTTTAAGAAGACCAGGATTTCACTGATCATACTGACCTACTGAACTGCAGCACTGCAAGTTCACAGAACCATTATTTCACAGACACAATCAGCAGACTATGAAAATGAAGTTGCAGTTTATTCTGGCTAAGAACTGACCATCTGAAACACCAAACTAGACTCTGGTTTCATTACTTGACATTTGTGGGCATGTAAATCTGAAATTTGCCTTAACAACAGCAAGCCTATTTTAGGACCATTAAGGTGTTTGAATTGAATTCAAATAAACACATTCAATCCCACAATTCTCATTGCTGTAATGCATTTAGACAAGTTCCCATAATTCTCAATAATGATTTTCACTAGATTCTAATTTTTTTGGGGGATGAAATGTGCTTAAATTGTCATGAAAATATTTGAAAATATATGTATAAGGCTCAGTAAGTTGAAGAAAGGAATACTTTTATTCATCGAGGATGCATTAAATTGATTAAAAGTGACAGTAAAGACATTTATAAATGTTACTAAAGATTTCTATTTCAAATAAATGCTGTTCTTTTGAACTTTCTATTCATCTGTGAATCCTGAAAAATAAAATGTATCACGGTTTCCACACAAATATTAAGCAGCACAATTGTTTTCTACATTGATAATAATCAGAAATGTGTCCTGTGTAGCAAATCAGCATATTATACTGATTTCTGAAGATCAAGTGACACTGAAGACTGCAGTAATGATGCTGAAATACAGCTGCGCATCACAGAAAAAAAGACATTTTAATATACACTACCATCAAAGTTTTGAACGTAAGATTTTAATGTTTTTTTTCTAACGAAGTCTCTTCTGCTAGCCATCCTGCCTTTATTTGACAGAAATACAGCAAAAAGCAGTAATATTGTGAAATATTTTTGCTATTTAAAATACTGCTTTCCTATTTGATATATTTAAATGTAATTTATGCTGTGATGCGCAGCGGTAGTTTTCCTCACCATTACTCTATTTTTCATTGTCACATGATCCTTCAGATATCATTATAATATTCTGATTTACTGCTCAAAAATCATTTATTATTATGTTTAAAACAGCCGAGAAATTTTTTTTCAGGATTCTTTGATGAATAGAAAGTTCAAAGAAGCAGCATTTATCTGAAATAGAAAACCTTTGTAACATTATAAATGTCTTTACAATCAATTTTGATCAATTTAATGCAAACTTGCTGAATAAAATTTTCTATAATCCCACCCCCCCCCCCAAAAATGTATACTGTCTCCAGCTTTTGAATGCTAAAGTGTATTGTTCCAAAACTTTTATTTCCTAAGCTGAGCTTTTATTCATCAAAGAATCCTGAAAAAAATTACTAAATTGTTTTAAATATTAATAATAATAATAACAACAACAACAAATGTTTCTTGTGCAGCAAATCAGCATATTAGAATAATTTCTGAAGATCATGTGACATGTGCTTTTGCTGTACTTTGGATCAAATAAATGCAGGCTTGGTGAGAAGAAGATACTTCTTTAAAGAACATAAAACATCTTTTGACTGGTAGTGTATATTCACATGGAAAACAGTTATTTTAAATTCTAATTATATTTGACAATTTTTACTGTATTTTTCATCAAATAAATGCAGCCTTGGTGAGCAGTAGAGACTTCTTTCAAAAACATTAGAAATCTTACCAACAAAATCTTGCGAATGACTAAGCTTACTTATAGCACTGCATGCATATTTAAATCAATCCATTGTCATTCTTTTCTAGGCAAATGCGCTTCCTTTTGTACAAATGAGGCTCATTATAGAATGTGCTGGATTCACAGATCCATTTACGCTTGTATTACTGTAGTTGCAGTGATTTGCGTTATTGCTGCTCAGGGAAAGCTGGTGTTAAACACGATTCAGATGCACAATGCAGTCGAGTGTATTTGCTGAAAAATTGAACGATAACCTGATATGTGTAATTGTTGAATGAATTGGGTGCTAAAACTACAGCAACAGCACGTCAAATAAACAATCAAGTCTTTCCTAATGAAAACAGCCTGTATGTCTCTGAGTGGTTTGATTGAGCATCTAGTTGATTAGTGAACAGCAGCCAATCAGAGCTTGTGATTTTCTTGTCATTGTGTGAGCAGACGGCATCATGCGGACAGTGGTTGAAGTTGAGGTCCTGTCAAGGGTGTAGGTTTGATTGTGGCATGGACAGAACGGCAGACAACACATTTAATTGTTTGATTACAATTATTTAGAAGTGGCTGATATAGGTAGGAACATGTCATAGCGTCTCTACTAAACTCTACACCCTTGAAAGGCATAACAAGCAATGTCAGACTTTGGAAACTATAGTTCTCATCTTAAATATGAAGAGGTCAAGCAACAGATTAATGAGTTCCTCCAAATTTCAGCAAAAGCTTATGGATGTGATTGTAATATAAGTCAGACACTGAAGTGAGCTGCTGTTTTTGTCTCTTCTGAGGAAGATTCATTCACTTGTTTTGTACACACAGACATTCTGGTCAAGATTTTGAATGTTCATCTAACATTAATATCATTTTTTAAGTTACTTTTCTTTCTGTTTTAAACATGTTTTCTGTGGATTGTTTGACTACTCGAAAGAGAATATAGGAAAATATAACTTAACTCATTTGTGTTTCCTGCTAGCTAAATTTCACATAAATAAACAAAAATCTAGCTCTAAACGTCTCTTTTCTTTATTCAGAGTTGATCTAGACGAGTACATGGAAACTATCTGAAGTTCTGTAAATCCTAAAGTAATCTAAAGCATCTCTGTATTCATCCTATGTGTCCTCTTAAAGTGAAAAAAACTGAAATAAGCGAAAAAAGTAGGATGTTTACAAATAAAATATCCATATTTCCATTCGAAAGATTACTACATTCAACACAATTCTATGAACATATTCCGGTGAAGTAACTGGTTTACTGCTAACTAGTGAATCACTCCATTAATATGACGAGCTGCAGCTCAAAATACATGTTAGATGGAAACATTGTGCATTATGATGGAGTTTGTAGCTTAATTGACTATATTTGAAATAGTTTGAGCTGCAGTTCAGTTGCTGACAGTTCAACAGGAAATCAGCTGAAAGCATCCAGTCTCTCAGACCATTGAAGTGAATGTTGAATTTATCAGTATATATTGTAATAAATATTTGAGAAATGATTGTTGTATCTGATTGTATGAGTCTATATAGAGTGATAGTCCATGTAAAAAGAGCAAATGGGAGAAGCAGATGAACACAAATGGTAAAGATGGTAAACTTTATCATTCAGCTGAACTGTGCTCGTATGTTTGAAACACTTCTGCTCCCTATGTTCTTACTCTGCACATCTATTGTGCATTGACGCATTTCAGATCCTGCCAAAATTACAACAAAAGTGGTTACATACACGTATATTTAATTGTTTGATCAAAATTATTGCCAGGGACAATTTAGTAGTCTCTGGATTTTAGTAGGGACATGTCATAGCGCCCCTACTAAATTATACGCCCCTTGTGTCCTCTGACCTCTGACCTCAGGCGTCTCTGTTTCTCTCTCTCTGTGTCTGTCTAGCGTCGCTGCTGAAGCTCTGGTACAGAGAGCTGGAGGAGCCGGTGATTCCTCATGAGTTTTATGAGCAGTGTATCTTGAACTATGACAGTCCTGCGGCTGCTGTCAGCGTCGTCCTCAACCTCCCTCACATCAACAAACTGGTGCTCTGCTACCTCATCCGCTTCCTACAGGTCTGACTGTCTATCTATCCATCTATCTATTAGTGCTGGGTGGTATACCGGTTCATACCGAATACCGGTGTTTATTTTTGTTATGATATGAATTTTTAAAATACCGCAATACCGGTGTATGTCGCTTAAACAACGTTGGGAACGCGACACTGTTTGAAAGGGGTCCCTTTTCACTGTTGCACTGTGGTGAGGGAACAGCTGTATTTGTTACTAAGCGTGAAAGTTCCGAAGCTGAAGCTGTAGAAGTAATAGAACGTGATGATGCAGAAGAACTCATCCACAATATCCATGTCGACCGCCACAAATATCCACCGCCCCCTGCCATCAGCTCCCGCGTCTCTCACACACACACGAGCGCGACTTTAGCACTAGATTTAGCAGCTTTCAGACCCTTTTAGCGGCTTTTTTCCATAGAATATTCATACTGACAAACATAGCGACTTTTTTGGATAAACCTTAGCTATGGTTCAGTTGGAAGATTTCTCCAGTGCTGTCCCGCGAGCGCGAGGTCTGACTTTCCCTTAGAAGTGTCGGCTCTCTCGGCGTCTGTTCTGTGCAGTGAGCGGCAGAGAAGCACCGCAGCCGACTCCTCAATAAATGAGTACAAAACAGCGTTTCCAAGCACCTGTCGCTTACTGATTGTTTGGAATTATAAATAAGAGCGTAGTTCGTCTGTTAATATCACATGCACTTTTTTATTTGTTGTTTTTTTTAGTTTGTTACTCAGACGCAGGCAGTGCGCTGCATGAGACAAAAAAGTAATCTAGCCAAAACAACCGCATAGCCGCTCTTTAGTGTAGATGCATGTTGATTTTATCAGACGATGCCGCGATTATAAATGAGAGTGACTCCTGGTTAACATGTATTAAAAGGGGTCGTGTTTAGTCACTATTTTGTGTGGTATTTTTTGACAATATTCACTCATCATTACAGTAAATAGGGCTTCTAAGTCTATATACTGCAGTATTTCCTCTCTCAATCAGTAGAAAATATGGTTAACACCCGGTCATGCATGGAAAAAAAAAAAGTCATACCGCCCAGCACTACTATCTATTAGGGATGTAACGCTACACAGAAGTCACGGTTCGGTACGTAACCAGGTTTTGGGGTCATGGTTCGATATGAGTTTGGTACAACAGAAAATTTATTTTTCATTTATTTTGAACAGACAGTAGTGCTACATACATGTAGCATGAGCAGTTGTTTTTGAATTAGATTGTATAATTTCAAGATTTAATGCAAAAACTATACCGCAGTCACGGTTCGAAAGGGGCGAAGACTCAAGTGCAGGCAGATGGGGTTCTTTATTTAGAATTCACAAAATAACACAAAAACACAAATGAAACCACCCCGAAGGGGAAAACGCCAGAGTACACAAATGCTCACCACAAGACATAAACTGAGCACAGGGCAGCCACAAATCAAAGGCATGATCCAACACCTACGTGAGACAAACGAGCCCAGAATAGAAAACACAGGGAGCTTATAAGGGAGAGGCAATCGGGTAAACAGATGGGACAAATTAATCAATGAATAAGTATGTAGAACAGGTTAGTGGATGAAGTAAAGGAGTCCGGGGAAGGAAAAAAAATGGGAAATTGCGACCTCTGGTGGTGAGAGGGAGAAACACTAGACCCAGATCCCTGACAAAAACAGAATGGCCTGACTTTGTATTTGTGAAACTATGCTACATAAGACACCTGCGCAAAACAAAAACAGCAGACGGACTAAATGAAAATGCATATTTATTCTCTGACAGCAGGTGGCGCTTATGGAACAGCATCGATACAGTGTTTCCTTGGTTACCGCTGTAAACAAAGCAGCTGCGCTTATAAACACTACTTTAATATGCATTATATAGAGGTAAGAATTGAAACATTTCTGGAGACGGTCAGCTCCTCTCAGAGATGCATTCATATAAACCCCCACATATTTGTCTTCCTATATTTCGAATTTTAACAGTGAGTTTGATCTGCCTGATACAGTATTTTCTCCTCTTTACAGACTTCATAAAAATTCCACACAAATTACATTTTGGGAAATGATTGCAATGCAATTTGTGTGCAATTCTGGAATAGAGATCGGCCAAAATAAAACTAAAAAACAAATTCTTCCGATTTATGGCTAGTCGACCGGTGCATCTCTAGAACCCGAAACTTTCCCACACTGCTGATTTAAAACAAGCAGGCGGTTCTTCGAGTCCTTGTGTGCTATCTGAACTCGCCGTTCTTGTTTTGAGTTGGTGCGTCGATCGTCTCTTCTGCTCTTTCCTGTTGTGACGGTTAGTGTTGCATTACCGCATGCGCCCCCTTTTGGATTGATCGCCTGTGACTGACTGTTTTCGCAATCTGACTGCATAAACCGAACCGTGACGTCTGTACCGTGACAGTTCAGGACGAATATATGTATGATACACCCCTACTATCTATCTGTATGTATGGTGAACTAGCTTAGTATTTCTGCTGAAACTGGTCAGACTGTTGGTTCAGGTTAGTTTATGCTGGTTATAAATCATAACTTAAGGCTGGAATACACTACACAATTTTTGCCCAGATTTTTGCCCCAATTTGCTGTCTGGAGGAGTTCTTAAGTTGCCAAAAGTCAGAGCCAGTCTGCAGATTTAGTAGACAGATTTGATAGAAAACAGTATAGTGTTTGACGGTCACAGACACAGATTTTTTTAGTTTCAGACTCTGATTCCATCCAGTCGAGGATATCGAACATGTTTGATAATTTCAGCAGATTTTAGAACAGTGTCAAACTGTGCATTCATATGTTTAGACCAGTAAAGGCATGAAGAGATCTGTCTGTTTTCCATCACAGGTATTTGCTCAAGCCTCCAGCGTGTCCTTGACTAAGATGGACGTCAGTAATCTGGCGATGGTGATGGCGCCAAACTGCCTGCGCTGCCAGTCGGACGACCCGCGCATCATTTTCGAGAACACGCGGAAAGAGATGAGCTTCATGCGCGTGCTGATCCAGCACCTCGACACCAGCTTCATGGACGGGGTGCTATAGCACAAACACACACGTTAGCATTCACACCTAACGCCCACACATGAATCACCCGGCAAACAACCTCGACAAGCCTCTTCCTGTACACAACACACATAAAACACAGTCACGCTCACCTTCCACAACGTTTAGGTCAAATCCGCCATTCCTCTGTTTCTGAATAGATAAACCATCCGTCCTCACATGATAGTGACTGTCCTGCTTTGGTTTCTAGCGTGCATGTATGTGTTGAATGTGTTCGTTTCTGTTTTCTTACTCGACTGACTTGTAGAACGGTCCGTCTGATTTTATATGATTAATTTATTTGTTATTTATTTGAATAAGGGTTTGTAAGTATTGTACTGACTTTTGAAATAGAAAACATCTGTCTTTACTGATCACATGCATTGAGCTTTGTGTGTGTGTGTTTGAGTGAGTTGTTGTGTGTGTGTGTTGTGTGTGAGTGAGTGAGAGTGTGTATGAGTGAGTGAGAGTGTGTGTGTGTGATTGTGTGTGTGTGAGAGTGAGTGAGTGAGTGAGTGTGTGTGTGAGAGTGAGTGAGTGAGTGTGTGTGTGTGTGTGTGTGTGTTGTGTGTGTGTGTGTTGTGTGGGTGTTGTGTGTGTGTGAGTGTGCGTGCGTGCGTGCGTGTGTGTGAGAGTGAGTGATATGAGTGCGTGTGTGAGTGTGTGTGTGTGTGTGTGTGTGCGTGTGGTGTGTGTGTGTGTGTGTGTGTGAGTGAGTGTGTGTGTGTGTTGTAGTGTAGTATGTGTGTGTGTGGTGTGAGTGCGTGAGTGAGTGGAGTGAGTGGAGTGAATAAGTTCTTGTATATGAGTTCATTTATCACTATTGTTTTATACACTATTATGTATGTCTCACTGAAATGGTACAACACAAGTGCCCCTCGTAGTGAACTACCTGCGGTAAAGGTGAAGTGTGTAAATTATGTGTAAAAATGCACTTTCTGAACTCGCACACACTGAACTTTAATACCTAATTGTTGAGTCAGAAAGTGTTTAACACTTATTACCAATATTACGTGCTTCGCTTTTAAATTCTCACATATACTCACACGAGCATCCAAACCCCCTCATTTACACCCACACACACACACACACACACACACACCACAACAACACTGATCTTGGTTTGGTGCTTGTAACTGATCTATCTCACCTGCCAAACACACAATATTGATACTCAGTGCCCATTCCTGCCTCCAGGAGGCGTATCGGTGAGAAACAAGTGCGACAGAAGAGAGACAGACAATAATGGAGGGAGAGATAAACAGAGGAGAGAATCTCACCAAGAAATGGCCAGGTCATATTTCACCACAAAATCCAAAAAAAATTTAATTTGAAAGTTTGAGAACTTGTGAGAAATTGAGGGTTGAACATAATGTCATGATATAAAAAATGTATTACAAATTATCTTAAATATACAGTATGTTGTGTAAAGAGAATAAAGGGCCAAATGTATAAATAAATAAAATGGCTCTAAAATGATTATAAATAGCCCAAATATTATTTTGAATGTTTTTAATTGGATTTTGAGGGTAGAACATGTTATTATATTATCAAATAAATCAATAAATGAATAACAATTTGGAATTTAAGGGTTCATTATCATGCATGATATCAAAAATAAAATAGCCTAAATGATTATAAAATGGCCCAAAAATTATTTAAATAGTTTTAATTGGATTTAGAGGGTTGAACATAATTTTATATTACATTATATGTAATGGCCCTTCATATTCTAAATATTATTTCAAATATTATTAATTTGATTTTGAGGTGAAATATGAGCTGAACGTGCTCTTGACAGACAAAGATGTTTGTATGTTTGGCTTCTCCTCATCTCTGCACACACTGATCTGTCATGGCCACACGTTCACGTCCTCATCTGTACAGAACAATGTGTAAAAAAATACAAATAAAAAGCTAAAACAGAAGAAAAGAAGATAACAAAATAGCTACTACAGTATTTGACAGCAGGAGCGTTTAGGTTTGGATCTCAAAACTCATCCATTAGCAAAAACTTAGATTTAAAAAATAACAATAAAAAAGCAGATATGATATGAAATATGATTCTATGCCTGATGAAAAGGGAAGAAAATCCATGAGCAGAGCACTGTGACCCTGCTTCCGAACCACACCCCCACACACACACACACACACACACACGACAGGGAGGATTCTGGGAGATTGTGCTGTATGCAGAGATGTTTCTCGTCACAGGTTTAGGCTCATGGTTTTATTACTGTATTTATGGAGTCATGTTAATAAACCCCCTCTCCCTCCTTTTGTTCTGAGGTCAAAGGTTACTCTGGACGTTACGGTCGAGCTGAACGTTGTTTATTAAAGAGTTCAAAGGATTCAATGTCTGCTGTGATCTTTTTACAAACACACACGCAATCGTGTGCAACCAGACACAATGGCTAATATTACTTTACAGTTTTAGCAGATTATAATCTAGTAGCAGATTGCTTATATTTTACATTTTTGATATATTTTGAACGAAGACGCTTGAGGCTTTATTTTTCACATTTCAAAAATAATATAAGTAATAAATAATAAAAAAAATACATGGCTAAAGTATGGTGAAATGGAAATATAATATTATATATAACATATAACAACATTATATTATATATTATAATAACAATTATAAATGTGCCTCAGCAGCCTATAAATACAGCTGACTCAAAACCATTGAGTCTAAAGAAATTATGTTTTAAATTTCAGGACAAAATAACAAAAAATGAGGCTCCTACATTAACTTTTACATCTACCACATAAACTAAACAATTATTTAAAAAATACATAAGTACAAACAATTTCATAGTGATAAAAGTTAACTTTAAATAAAACTTTAAAAACAGTGTTTGCTGGGAATTTTAAATCTGTATTTTTAGATACATTTATTTTATTAAGTACTATTTCTGCTACTTAGCGAATCAGAATCGCAATGTACAAAAGTATAAAAATTACTATTTTAAAAATAGAGTATCAAAGCATACTTTTAATGTTATCAGTAGCGCTAATACGTGTAACTGTCACAGACTTTGTTATTTTGTTCTCCGTTTATTTTTATGGACTTTTAGTTTGTATTCATTACTTCCTGTCTTCCGTAGTTTAGTTTCCCGCCACTTATTAGATTTCATGGATATTCATTTGATCAGCACAAGTGTGTGTCATTTATTTCCCTTGTTCGCCTTGTATTTAAGTTGCTCTGTCTTTTCGTTTCAGTTGTCCAGTGTTGTTTGTACATCACTCTCACACAGAAACTCATTGTCGGTCTACTGCCCCGTGACTTTTATTAATAAAGTAGCATAGACATTAGATCGCTACATTATTTCTAGCACGGGTAAAATCGAAGTAACTAAACAGCTTCATTGTTTGCCGAGATACGCACAGACACGGGTAACTCACACGCACAACTGTCATCTCTCTTTCTCTCTCTCGATAGATTGATCCATCAATAATTAAAATAAATGCTATTCTTAAATTCATTAAATATATGTGGTTTTACTGCACTATTTCATCTTCTGTGTCTGATTTGAAGTGGGCAGAATGCTAAAGCTAAGGAGCCGTAACTGACAAAAATAACCGTCATTTTTACCCTTTCGGTTAAATATTGCACAGCAAACATCATAAACAGCTTTAAGTTGTCATTGTTGGCAAATGACCTTGGAATAAGCGGGATAATCAACTTGCCGTGAATGCATGGCAAACCAGTGTTTATCCCTTACTTAAGCCGAGCATAGGCCTACACTCTGATTTTCATCTGATTTCGAGCCGAATTCTGACTCGTGCGAGCCGAATTTCAGCTTTGTTGTTTGTCGTGCAGTGTTCATGCAGTGTACAGGGGGAAACGAGAAGCGATAAGTCTCTCCCGACAGGCAATCGGCCGGTCGGATGAATTTCTGACATGACAGAAATTTTGCTCGCCCCTCGTGAGGGTATCACACAGTTGAAGCAGAGCTACGAAGTTCGAACCGACTGCCCTAAACTCAGGGCTTTTCCCTCACTGCGCCTGCGCAAAAATAGAACTTTAACTAGGCCTATTTAATCTTTAATGCAGCAAGAAAGAAAACGAAAAGAGGGAGATCTATTTTGATAAAATAAAGTTATCACAGGAAAATGTTAATCATTTTGTTCCCTCATTTTTTTTTTTTTTGTTTTTTGGTGCATTAGTATAAGTACCAACACGTCGCAAAATAATAAATAGTTTCAGTTAACTGCGAGCCAGTGCATGCCGCACAACACTTTGCAAACTGCATGCGCGTTATGCCTAAAGACGTTTTAAACTCAGTCTTCATTAGTACAGAAAGGTGAAGTAAAACCTGAGCGTGCGCGGCATTACGCACATATTCTCTCAGAGGAGACAAGAGATATTGGGTATTGTCTTAAAGGGATAGTTCGGCCAAAAATGAAAATTACCCTATGATTTACTCACCCTCAAGCCATCCGACACTCTTAAAAATAAAGGTGCTCATCACGATCCATAGAACACCTTTGGGGTCTAAATGGTTCGATAAAGAACCTTTAACATCTGAATAATCTTTCTGTTTCTCAAAAGGTTCTTTGTGGCGAAAGAATTACAAAAAGGTAAGAAAGAGATGGCTCTTTAAAGAACCGTTGAATGAATGGTTCTTTGTGGAACCAAAAATGGTTCTTCTATGGCATCGCTTGAAGAACCTTTTGAAGCACCTTTATTTTTAAGAGTGTAGGTGTATATGACATTCTTCTTTCAGACGAATACAATCGGAGTTATATTAAAAAACATCCTGGCTCTTCCAAGCTTTATAATGGGAGTGGAAGGAAGTCCAAATTTTAAAGTCCAAAAAATGGAACCAATCCATTATAAAAGAAGTCCACACAGCTCCGGGGGGTTAATAAAGTCCTTCTGAAGTGGACGCGATGCATTTGTGTAAGAATAATATCCATATTTACAACTTTATTAATCTTAATCTCTAGCTTCCGCTAACTGTCGTACACATGTTCACAATAGAGTGGCGTCCAGCGGATAAGTTTTACTTATGTTTTATCATATATAGATAAACCTGTATGCACATGCTGTGGTGTTTTTGTGTGTCTGTAGTGGATTTCATAAATGTGCACTGTATAGGAGTTGTTTCCAGGATTACATGTTGGGGAGGCTATATATAATCCATTCAGAATTTGTATTAAACTTTTGTTTTATTTAGTGTGAATATTTCAAAAGCTCTGATAAGTAATAAACAACGTGGCCGGCCAATGTTAAATTGAATTTAACCCAAACATAAAACATTATTTACCCCGTTTGCATCTGAGAGGCGTCGGTTACACATTTTCCCTACGTGCTAACGTCGGTATATAACCGTCGAATGTCTGACTACTTGACTTGGTATTATGTCAGGCCCTTGCTTCTGCTCACAAACTGAATTCTTCATCAAGTGCACCATCGCACGGAGACAAAGACTTCAACTGACATTTCTTAAACAGGTTCTTGTGAAT
Organism: Sinocyclocheilus anophthalmus; assembly: GCA_018155175.1. Classification (NCBI taxonomy): domain Eukaryota; kingdom Metazoa; phylum Chordata; class Actinopteri; order Cypriniformes; family Cyprinidae; genus Sinocyclocheilus; species Sinocyclocheilus anophthalmus. The sequence goes on along the minus strand of JADLZN010006388.1, from coordinate 304,740 downwards.
AAAACAAACAAGTTATACATTATAGTAAACAAGAAAACAATCTTTAAACATTTTAAAATCCTTTTTAGGGCGGTTGCAGGGAGGGAAAAAACACCTTTACAAAATCTTAGAAACACATGAGACTCATAATTCACCAAGGGATTCATTGTCTTTTGATACATTTTTTATGGACGATAAATACGTTTTACACAAATTTTTAAAACTAGTTAGAGGGTTTGCTGTTATTCCACTTGCATTTATGAATATGATATTTACCCATAGTAGTAATAATGTTTAACATCAGTGACATCTGTTTTGAAAGACTATCCACATAAATCAAAACCTGAAATAAATTTAGAGAAGGAATGTCATTATTAATGTTTAACCAACTGTAAAGATCCTGCCAGAACTGCGATTGAGACTGGGCAAGCAAAAAATAAATGTTCAGTGGTTTCAGGATCTTCTGTAAGCAGAATACGCAAAAAAAATATTTTCCGTAAAATTTCTGCAGCAGGATCAACATGATTAATGATTCTAAACTGAATTTCCTTCATTTTAGGTAGAATTGGCCATTTCAGATAATTACAATATTTTTTCTGAATGTTCTTTATACCTTTTAAAACTCGTGATGGTAAATTGAATATTAAATAATTTTCATTTAAATACATTTCCTACTTCATTCATGTTGCCTTTTGTCCCCCAATGTCCCTGTCGCCAATCTAACAAAAAAAAAAGAGTAAAAATAATCAACACACACATTTGACTATGTTAGTGAATTTTGTGTTAATTGTTTTAGTGCAAGAGGGATGGCTCTACACACAGTATTATATTCTCTAAAGGAACAGTTTTATCTCATAATTTTCTCATTTTATGCATTATACGGAATTACCTGATCATCTTCATCGCTCAATTCACAACCTAAGAACTTTTTTCCTTCACAAACATTCTGTTGAATCAGACTCCTTCCTATCATTCCTGTCAAGTCCCTCTCTCCCCCTGTAGCCCAAACTATAGTTGGTGGGGTTTTCGCCACGCTTGTGTATTGAAGTTCCCTCCTGAGTTCCTTTGGTTGTCAGTTGTTAATGTTGTTTAAAGGCGGGGTAAGCGATTTTTCAAAAACGCTTTAGAAAACTGATTCGGGCCGAATAGCAAAACAAACTTGTAGCCAATCAGCAGTAAGGGGCGTGTCTACTCATGATGTGGAGGAGAGAGCTTTCAGTGCATGGGACGGGCATTAGCCGAGCCGAGCGACAGAAAGATAGAGATGGCGGATAAAAAACAAAAGAGGAAACCGTCTGCGGAACAAAAGAAGTCTTAAGGCAATAAGGCAAGAAGTAGGACCCGTGTAAATATCGGATCAACTTTCCAACACTGGAGAGAACTCAAGGAGCGGAAAGCCTGCAATCGGACGCCGAGGTTGCATTGTTTCTTCTCGATCGGTGAGTAACACCGTGTCTGCGCCGCAACAGCTAAAGTCTGTCTAGTACACTGGACGCGACAAAGCGATGTTGAAAATCATTGGAATTTGTGTCAAGGTGTCATAATAGAACGGGGGGCAGGGGGCGAGGTGTCTGTTGTTTACTGTCATGGATTTGTCGTGTCGTGCCGCGCCGCGTCCAGTGTAGACCATAGATATGTATACATTAAATGGATTATTATTGAATCTCCGTCTTCGTCTTCATGATCTTCTTAGCAGCAGCGTGACAGTAACAACATAGCAGCCGTTAAAAAGTTATTTTTTTCCAAATTTGAGAGAGTTACAAACATGCTTGCTGCTTCCATGGGTCCTCGGCAAATTGGTATATTGTTCCGAATTCTCCATGTTTAGCGTAATGACGAAGATGACGCATTATAAGGACATTGTATGAGTAACGGACAAGTCCAGTGTTATTTGAATAATGTTATATTGCAAGTATATTTGTTGCAGATACTGTTTCTAAGTTTATTTATTTATATTAATGTGACCTATTGACCCCACGTGAATTACACGCTGTATTATGCCGTCAATCCTTTGAAGTTAAATATAGCGATCGATCACTGACTTGTATAAGTAGAAGATACTTGATGTTGTTTATTAATTACATCTATTATGTAACACTTAAGTGATTCATCTGCTAATTATTATTTTTATTTTATTGTTCTAGAAAACCTTGCACATGCCCATCTATGTTGACGCCAGAGCAATCATTAAAGGCTACCATTGAGACAAGAGTTCTCTGACAAGAATACTGTAGCGGTTAGTGCACATCGATCCAGCTATAAATCCTAAATCAGAACATGATGCAACGTCCTGTCTTTGAATGGATTTCAACATAAAAGTCCTAAAGTGGTAGTTTCTTGATGGTCGTACCACATGATATTTCATAAAATGGACATCATCGGACAACGTTTGTTTGTATATTATGATGGAAATATAAATACAAATGCTTTGCAGTTTTGTACAGGATTACAAAACACTTTGGAAATGCCAAATAGTGAAGAAAATTAATTTGAATAAATTTAGAGTAATTTCAAGTCAAAGATGTTTCCAAAAAGGCATTTATGGCCGGATGATCGCGCCACATGATATTTTGGAACTTTAAATAACAGAAAAATTACAAATAACTAATGTTTTTTGAAAAGTTAAAGTAAGTACATGGGATAGGTACTTCATACATAATGCTATTGTTTTATGCATTTAAACCAATTTTTAAGCGAAAAAAAAATGCAATCGGACAGAAAATGTAGGCGTCACGTTATTGAGTAACAATGTATCTCAGGGTATCGGCAAGATTCATAAGATCAGGGGGGTTGCATAAAAGGTTTAGACTAGTCTTAAAAGTTAGTCAGAAATTTTTTTATTTAAGGCAGGTCATATATATATATTTTTTTACTTAAATAAAAATGTAGATTAGTCTAAGTTGAAGCCAAAAATTAAAACGGATTACCCCTTGGCTAACTGGTAATTGGTCAGACTAGATCTAAGACACAGTCTTAACATAAAGGACTAAGTTTATGCAGCTGGCCCCTGATTTAAGACTTTTTAAGACCTTTTTTTAAGACCTGCACAAATAAAATTAATACCATGAGTGGGGTAGGGCAACGTCTATGGTAACACATTAATCTGTAAACTGTTCTCGAAAGGGAAATAGCCTATTATAGTTCTTCCTTTTGAATCATAATTGAACACCAGGTACATTAGACTGGTGTTACAAGATTTGTGGGTTACGAGATTTTCGGTTTCTAGGCGGATCATATAATGAATGCCTTTTTTACTACCATAAGATTTTACATTGTTTTTATTCGCACGCACATTTTATATAACGTTAGGACACAACAGAGTAACCTTCAGCTGTCACCTACAACTATTTCAGTTCATTGCACTCTTCCTTTGGTATGTAACAGCTGAAATAAATCTGTATAAATGTTTCTGTGGACATAATACAATATTTGTATCCGTATGTTAGCTTCCTTGTTCTGACTATTCAACATTCTCCAGTTTTCCGGTTGGTGTACTGTCTAAAACTGGGTCATTCATCTGGAAATTAATGAAATAATTCCCACAATCAAATCAGTGGCCCAAAAAAGATTTTGCAACCTGTTGCTGTTCTCAGTCATCTGTTGTTTGACCATGTCTGGATGATTCACAATGATGATCAATCATACAAACAGATGATCTTGAACACAATATTGCTTATAGGCAGTGGTGGAAAGAGTATTGAACATTTGTTCTCATGTACAAGTACTGCTACACTGGTGAAATAATACTCAGTTACAAGTAAGAGTACAGGTGTTTAAAAAAGTAATTAAATACAAGGTACTCTTCTCAAACTACTCAGAGTACTAGTTACTTTTAAGCCATAGATATTTAAGGGAATGTCAAACCCTCAAATAAATCGGAGATCCATGGAGAAAATACAATATAGCATGACAAACATAACTTTGCTTTCAATTTATTACTAAACACTTACAACAAGTGAAAAATACCAACATATATTAATGCTGGACTATAAACTGATTGGAAATATGCACACGATATCATAAAAAAACAAAACAAAAAACGGCATACTGGTACAAGTGGCTAACCAACGTACATGACAGCATCGTGAATTGAGTGAACTGTTAATAGAACTATTAAAAACACAGCTAAGTCTTTAACTGGGCAAATAAACCAACTGTAAATGGCCATTAAATTAGAAAAATGAATAATGCTCTAATCGCTCTCGTGGTACTTTGATGTTCATATGCCCATAGCGTGCGTGCAGTGCTACTTCAAGTCAAATGCCTTATTGTTTTGTTAGGAGAGTGATTACTGATAGACTGTCTAAATTAAAAACAAAAGTCGCATTTTAGAGAAGAAAATCACCCACTGACTTTCAAAGCTCTACATGAGTATAACACTTCTCCTTCGAGACCTGGAATGAAATGTAGTGGAGTAAAAAGTACAATATATGTCTTTTAAGTGTAGTTAAGTTAAATTCATAAGTTTCCAAAAAAAAGTTATACTCAAGTACAGATACTCAAAAAGTGTACTTAAGTACAGTACTCAAGTAAATGTACTTCGTTACTGTCCAACTCTGATAAAAATAACTAGTACTCTGAGTAGTTTTTGAGAAGAGTACTACTTAATTACTTTTTTAAACACCTGTACTGTTACTTGTAGCTGAGTATTATTTCACCAGTGTAGCAGTACTTGTACATGAGAACAAATTTTCAATACTCTTTCCACCACCGCCTATAAGAAATCTGTAAAAAAAAATTCCTTGTAAATTAACGGTAATATACTGGCAGCAGGGTTTCCAGCAGTGTTCTGTAATTTTACAGTTTTATTACTGTATTCTGAATTATGGCTTTTTTGTAATTTTACGGTAAAATGCTGGCAGAAGGGTTTCCAGCAGTGTACCGTAATTTTACAGTTTCATTACTGTATTCTAGATTTTTATTTTTTTTTATTTTTAATTAAATGGTAGAACTGGCAATTTTGCCAATCATTAACATTATTATAAATATCTGTACTTGAACAAATTCACAAACTGGCATTGTAATTTCATTTATACAAAAAAAGTGCCAGCAAATTCACAGAAAAGAGAAGACCAAGAGGGTATTTCTTATAGCACAGTATTTTATTTAAGTGCCCAAGCAATAATTCAAATGCTTTCTGAAAAAAGCAATCAAAATGGAAGAATCAGTCTTTGTGTATGTTAGAGAATGATGAGACGAAGAGAGAAGAAAAATTAACCATAGCATTACAAAACAGACAATGTGCAAAAGGAACCGTGCAGAAGTCTGTAGACATATTTAAAACGATTTAAGTTGACCATATAACCACAAAACAAGCTGCCATTTAAGGCGTATCTGTGTGCTATGAGTATGACATAGCATGGGCATGGGCTTGGAGTGTACAGTGGGTACGGAAAGTATTCAGACCCCCTTAAATTTTTCACTCTTTGTTATATTGCAACCATTTGCTAAAATAATTTAAGTTAATTTTTTTCCTCATTAATGTACACCCAGCACCCCATATTGACAGAAAAAAAACAGAATTGTTGACATTTTTGCAGATTATTAAAAAAGAAAAACTGAAATATCACATTGGTCCTAAGTATTCAGACCCTTTTCTGTGACACTCATATATTTAACTCAGTGCTGTCCATTTCTTCTGATCATCCTTGAGATGTTTCTACACCTTCATTTGAGTCCATCTGTGTTTGATTAAACTGATTGGACTTGATTAGGAAAGACACACACCTGTCTATATAAGACCTTACAGCTCACATTGCATGTCAGAGCAAATGAGAATCATGATGTCAAAGGAACTGCCTGAAGAGCTCAAGACAGAATTGTGGCAAGGCACAGATCTGGCCAAGTTTACAAAAAAAATTCTGCTGCACTTAAAATTCCTAAGAGCACAGTGGCCTCCATAAACCTTAAATGGAAGACGTTTGTGACGACCAGAACCCTTCCTAGAGCTGGCCATCCGGCCAAACTGAGCTATCGGGTTTTGGTGAGAGAGGTAAAGAAGAACCCAAGATCACTGTGGCTGAGCTCCAGAGATGCATTCGGGAGATGGGAGAAAGCTGTAGAAAGTCAACCATCACTGCATCCCTCCACCAGTCGGGGCTTTATGGCGGAGTGGCCCGTCGGAAGCCTCTCCTCAGTGCAAGACACGTGAAAACCCGCATGGAGTTTGGTGAGAAATAAGATTCTCTGGTCGGTTGAGGCCAAGATAGAACTTTTTGGCCTTAGTTCTAAGTGGTATGTGTGGAGAAAACCATGCACTGCTCATCACCTGTCCAATACAGTCCCAACAGTGAGCATGGTGGTGGCAGCATCATGCTGTGTGGGTGTTTTTCAGCTGCAGGGACAGGCGACTGGTTGCAATCGAGGGAAAGATGAATGTGGCCTAGTACAGGGATATCCTGGACGAAAACCTTTTCCAGAGTGCTCAGGACCTCAGACTGGGCCGAAGGTTTACCTTCCAACAAGACAATGACCCTAAGCACACAGCTAAAATAACGAAGGAGTGGCTTCAACAACAACTCTGTGACTGTTCTTGAATGGCCCAGCCAGAGCCCTGACGTAAACCCAATTGAGCATCTCTGGAGACCTAAAAATGGCTGTCCACCAATGTTTACCATCCAACCTGACAGAACTGGTGAGGATCTGCAAGGAGGAATGGCAGAAGATCCCCAAATCCAAGTGTGAAAAACTTGTTGCATCTTTCCCAAAAAGACTCATGGCTGTATTAGATCAAAAGGGTGCTTCTACTAAATACTGAGCAAAGGGTCTGAATACTTAGGACCATGTGATATTTTTCTTTTTTAATAAATCTGCAATGTCAACATCCCCCTCGTTTGTTTTTCAATATGGGGTGCTGTGTGTACATTTATGAGGAAAAAAAAATTAACTTAAATTATTTTTAGCAAATGGCTGCAATATAATAAAGTGTGAAAAATTTAAGGGGTCTGAATACTTTCCGTACCCAATGTACGTTCCCCTAAAAACGCCTTTCACGAAATGGCAAACAACTTCTGAACAGCAATCTTATTTTGGTGTAATAGAAGTCAAAACCTGGCAAGGATTTGCAGAACAGTCCAAGAACGTTTCAGAAACATAAAACTGTCACCAACTCTGATGCAAGTGTAGCCAGGGACGGGTGTAGTCTGAAACATAAACATTGAAAAAAATCCTTTGTAAGTTAAAATAAAATCAAAATAATGTCAAAAGAACATGACAACAAGCATATACAGTGGGGCAAAAAAGTATTTAGTCAGCCACCAATTGTTCAAGTTCTCCCACTTAAAAAGATGAGGCCTGTAATTTTTATCATAGGTATACCTCAACTATGAGAAAAAATGAGAAAAAAAAATCCAGAAATCACATTGTAGGATTTTTAAAGATTAATTGGTAAATTCCTCGGTAAAATAAGTTATTTGGTCACCTACAAACAAGCAAGATTTCTGGCTCTCACAGACCTGTAACTACTTCTTTAAGAGGCTCCTCTGTCCTCCACTGGTTACCTGTATTAATGGCATCTGTTTTGAACTCGTTATCAGTATAAAAGACACCTGTCCACAACCTCAAACAGTCACACTCCAAACTCAAGTTTGGCCAAGACCAAAGAGCTGTCAAAGTACACCAGAAACAAAATTGTAGACCTGAACCAGGCTGGGAAGACTGAATCTGCAATAGGTAAGCAGCTTGGTGTGAAAAATCAACTGTGGGAGCAATTATTAGAAAATGGAAGACCTACAAGACCACTGATAATCTCCCTCGATCTGTGGCTCCACGCAAGATCTCACCCCGTCGGGTCAAAATGATCACAAGAACTGTGAAAAAAAATCCCAGAACCACACGGGGGGAAACTAGTGAATGACCTGCAGAGAGCTGGACCAAAGTAACAAAGGCTACCATCAATAACACACTGCGCCGCCAGGGACTCAAAATCCTGCATGCATAACGTGTCCCCTGCTTAAGCCACTACCAAAAGCCTTGAAATTCTGTGTTGCCCAGCGACAGCCCCAACACATTACTGCTCTAGAGGAGATCTGCAATGGAGGAATGGGGCAAAATACCACACATGTGTGTGAAACCTTGTGAAGACTGTCCATAAAACGTTTGGCTTCTGTCATTGCCAACAAAGGGTATATGACAAAGTATTGAGATGAAATTTTGTAGGTGACCAAATACTTATTTTACTGAGTAATTTACCAATTAATTCTTTAAAATTCTTACAATGTGATTTTCTGGATTTTGTTTTTTTCTCATTTTGTCTCTCATAGTTGAGGGATACTATGATGAAAATTACCGGCCTCTCTCATCTTTTTAAGTGGGAGAACTTGCACAATTGGTGGCTGACTAAATCCTTTTTTTCCCCACTGTATATATATAAGTACAGTACACAAACTTTCGGTAACTTTATGGTCCCTATGATTCCCACGATGTGAAAAACACGGACGCAATCACGGGAAGTCCAGTCTGAAACGGAATTAGTCCAATAATGTTTGGTTTTTTTCACAGAATTTGCAAATTTGTGGATGATACATTAAAAAGTGTTTGTACATCTACTGAACTCGCGATGTGGATTAGTTTAGGGACTATTACAACACAAAAATACTATTTACTATTATTAATGGCCTGTTAGAACTGTGTGTATGATGTCGGGCGAGACTGCGTGGTTTTGTTTTACTCAAAGATACTGAAGCACACGTGACCTTTTGGGTTTTCAGCGCCTGTTTTCCCTCACGCATATGAGTACAGAATACATGACTTCATATAAGAGCTTCTTTAAAGCCCGCTTTAAGCCATCATGTTAACAGTTGATTTGTGAAAAACTATCGTTATTTCATTACCACATCCACACAAAAAAATCAAGCGTCTTCACATCAGACCCTTCAAATAAAAGTTTGTCTAATGTGAAGTAAATGTACAGAAATATATCCCTCACATTGTACATTAGAATGTCGTTTCAAAGTATCTAATAATAAAAATAACATCATTAAAAGTAATTAGAGGAATTTACGGACAATTACACAATTGTTTCTTCATGTTTTTAAATTGTAACGAGCGACTAAAACTGGAATTTTGAGAAAAAACCTTATTTCCAAAACAATTACTAATAATTGTGTTAAACTGCAATAAGTTTCAGTGTTTCATTCATTGGACATGATATTGATTTCTAAAATTTTATTTTAATCATTAAAACTAATTTGGAAAAATGTAAAAAAAAATGGAATTTTGAAAATAAAATTATAAAACCGATTTACGTCATTTCTTTCAGTGAGTGCAAGTTATTCAATAGAAGTGGGAGAATCTTTCTTTCTCTTTTTCGTACTAATTGTATATTTCTCTCAGTTCAAGATTTATTCTAACTGGCCTGTCACGATTGGTTGATGAACTCAACTGCGTCACGCTGAAATTAGTCGACAATGCATTATTTTTAATCGACTGATGATATTGATATGAATTTTACCTTTTAATGTTCCTTTTTATCTATAAAACCGTTCTTTGCTGGTAAATTATGTTTAGTTTATGCAACACCAACTACAGGTAGTGTGTCAGTCACCAAAACGAGTCACATCAGTCTTTTTCTTTTAATTTGTTTTACTTCTAAAATGCATGTTAAACAAGTTTAAATGTAAGAACTATTGTATATGTGTTAAACGGTGAAATAATTGTATGTAAGAAATGTTTTAAAGGGGTCATGTGATGCGATTTCAATTGTTTCTTTCTGTTTGGAGTGTTACAAGCTCTTGTGCATAAAGAAGATCTGTAAAGTTGCAAAGACTAAAGTGTCAAATTCAAAGAGATATTCTTTATAAAAGGTAAGAAACAGCCACACCTACCTAAAACGGCTTCTTCTAACACGCCCCCACATGTCTACATCACAATGTGGGAATATTTGCATAATGCCGCACAAATGTTCACGCAAAGAAAGCAGGCGTGGTTTCAGTAACCGCAGTTAGTGTTAATGCAGCATGTCGGAGACGCTGTGTGTTTCTAGGTGAAAGCAAAAGCCCTTTATTTGGCCTTCCGAAGTATATTTGCAATAATGAGGAATCATTTGGTTAGTGATTTATTACAACCAACACACAACGCCTAGTTCGAAATTGTGCAAGCATTTTATGATTGGATGTTTTTTTAACCTAGAAGAGTAACAAGTCTGCTGTGCACCAAGGCTAGTTCTTAAAAAATTTGTTTTAAAAAGGTTCCTTCCGCTTTGCTATGACAATCTGTTGCGTCTTGAATCAGCGGACTGTACGTATGTTTGGTATATTGTTTAGTATTTGAGCATTGCCTGTTCAAATGCGGAGTTGCGCAGAGTAACGCATTGTTGTGTGTGTGTGTGTGGTGTGGCTGAGGTAACAGGGTCACATCACAGGAAGGTGACCAGTCCTGTCAGAAATCATACCCTCATCTGTCTTAACCGCGGCTGTGTACTGCGCTCACTTGTGTCGGTCACGTGACTCTGTTACTTTCAGGCTTGAACTGATGGTAAAACTAACGACATTATTAACGGTCTTGATATTTACTTTGAAAACTGGAGCGATTATGGTAAGGGGCGTTACATATCCGACGAGTGCTTGCAGTGTTCGGCCAATCACAATGCACGCGCTTTCCACGTCAGAGCAGACTGCGTTTGTCGGAAGGAGGGGGCTTTGTAGAAAATGAAGCGTTTGAGTGAGGTGGGGCATAGAGGACCTACAATCATGTACAGTATTTGAAAAATATTGTGTTTTTTCAACATTAAAGCATGTCAACATATTCTGTTACAGACCAAATAATGATCTTTAAATTGCATCATATGACCCCTTTAATGAAAATGTATGTGCAACTTCACTTGCCTAGATGAAATCCCATTCGAAATCCATAAGATTTTTTTAGTAGAGAGGCAACCTTTGGATTGACTGTAGCAGATTTCTTGTTCACCACCTTCTTGGAGACTACCTTGCCTCTGCAGGTCTTTGAGCCTCTATCTGGGTTTATTCCAATGAAGCGTCTAAGGAAAGTTGCATTACAAATTACCAAAGTATACAATAACATTTCTCAAAATTCTGATTAATTAATTTGGTTTAGAATTTAGATTAATTTGGTAACACTTTATAATAAGTATACAGTAACAAAGCACTTATAAATAATTTGCAAACTATCTATATAGATGCGGTCTCCTTGTTTGGATTTATTGTGGATCTACACGCCTTTCTCCTATTTTCTCCCAGTGTGTCTGACATGTGAATAAAACCACATTTGATAGTGTTTCAGATGATGAACTGAAATGCGGTTTTATTCACATATCAGACACTGGAAGAACACAAGGAGAACACAGGATAAAGGCTGAGTTAACTAGTTTGCAAATTATTTACTACTTTACTACTTTATACTTATTATAAAGTGTTACCATAGATTCTAAAAGAGTGAAAAAAACATAAGCAAAAAGGAAAATACTTACCTTTGAAGAAATTCTAACATGCAACAAGCCTCCTCTTGATACTGCAGGTTGAAGATGTAGTACACAGCAAACACTGTTGCAACTGCAGTCAAAAATGTTGACTGGACACTCACAAATAACACAGCCCTCTAGGATTATCATCTATCGTGCAGCATTTGCCGGCTTTGCCATACCTAAAATAAAAAATAAATAAAAACAACAACAATCAACACATTTTTTCAGAATCAGAATCAGAATGAGCTTAATTGCCAGGTATGTTTACACATACAAAGAATTTCTTATGGTGACAGAAGCTTCCACAGCACAAACAGAATGACAGTGACAAGACAAAAACACAGATAATAAAAGAAAAATAAACAGTAAATAAGGAATAAAAAATACAAATCGCAATTCGGATGTACAGGAATACCAATAGACATTTTATGTACAGTTATTTATGTCAAATAATGTAACGGAGTATGTGTTGTTAATAATAATGTATTAGTGAATAAATAGTGTTGTCTGGTGGTCGTTTCTGGTGCTCAGAGCTCTGTAGCGTCGCCCAGATGGCAACAGTTCAAAGAGGGAGTGTGCTGGATGTGAGGGTCCAGAGTGATTTTGCCAGCCCTTTTGCTCACTCTGGATGAGTACAGTTCTTGGAGAGTGGGGAGGGTTGTACAAGTGATTCGCTCAGCAGTCCGGACTACTCTCTGAAGTCTTCTTCTGAGGTCAGATTTTGTAGCTGAGCTGAACCAGACTGTTATTGAAGTGCAGAGGATGGATTCAATTATGGCGGAGTAGAACTGTTTCAGCAGCTCCTGTGGCATGTTGAACTTCCTCAGCTGGAGAAGGAAGTACAACCTCTGCTGACTTTTTAACAATGATCTATTGAGTGTCCCACTTCAGTCCTGAGATATTGTGGGTGCCCAGGCCCCGGATGACTCCACTGCGTCCAATAACTCCGTTCATGATGGTGAGTGGGGGAGTGCTGGGGGGTTTCTCCTGAAGTCCACGATCATCTCCACTGTTTTTGAGCGTGTTGAGCTCCAGGTTGTTGATACTGCACCAGACAGCCAGCTCTTTAAACCTCCTGTCTGTAAGCAGACTCGTTAATGTCCTGAATGAGGCTGATGAGTGTGGTGTAGTCTGCAAACTTCAGGATCTTGACAGAGGGGTCTTTAGAGGTGCGGTCGTTGGTGTAGAGGGAGAAGAGCAGTGGGGAGAGAACGCAACCCTGAGGGGCGCCTGTGCTGATCGTGAGAGTCCTGGATGCGTGTTTTTCCAGCCTCACTAGCTGCTGCCTGTCTTTTTTTTCAAACCTGTTTCAAACAGTTGTTGATTCTCCACAGTGGGGGATGGTGTCTTGTAGTTGGTGTTTTCTTTTAGACTTTTCCCCCACACTAAGCGAGGATCACTGGAAAGAATTGAATCCTTAGGTGTTGGCAGAATACTTCCTCTTGCCACTCGCTAGGATCTCCTTTTCCTGGTGTATTTGGCCTGGTTATTTACAAGACATTGTCCCCTCTTCCTGTAAGCATCTTCTTTGGCCTGACGAAGATGACGAAGTTTTGTTGTAAACCATGGCTTATCATTATTGAATATTAAATGAGTCCTGGTAGGGATGCACGTGTCTTCACAGAAACTGATATAAGATTTTACAGTCTCTGTGAGCTCCCTACCAAAAGTAGTATACTTCAGTTCTATTTAGTAAGTATACTTAAGTAAAGTTCAAGTGTATTTTTTAAGTATACTTTATGTAGTAAGTATAAAAAAATGTCAGTGTACTAGTAGTATACTTGTAAATTTACTATTTCAATACTCCTTGGGACTAAAATTGGCCCACTTTCTAGTATATAAAAATATACTTTAAATATAACAGTAGTAAACTTTAAGTACAAAACTAGTTTACATCAATGTTTTTAGCTTGTACTGCAACTATACTAAAAGTGAACTGATAGGTATACTGATAGTTTACTAATTAAAAACTTGTAGTAGCATTTTTAGTACACTTTAAAGTATAATCTCAGTAAACTACTAGTTTAGGGGCTATTTTATACGCAAGTCTACTCGTAAATTTTCTTTAAAGAAGTGAACTTTACATCATACTTTAATGTCCCTATTTAGGTTTATTTATTAATTTGTATATATTTTGTTACATGAATATCTGAAAATACAAAACATCAAAAGAACAGGGTATCTTCTTGTAAACAAAAACATTTTATTCTAGCTTCAGGCATTCTTTTTTTAAACACTTGAATGAAGAAAAATAAATAAAAAAATAAAGAAATAAACACTTCATTTTGAACCCAATCTGAAAAAAGACTTGAAGTGGGAGTGAGACATTATAATCGAAACGTAGATAAGTCAATCGAACACCACCAAAGCATCACAGTTTAATTTACCGTCTTTATTGGTCGAAATCAATGTTTATTCTATTTTCCATAATGTTACCAGTTTCGTGCTTAGTTTTATGTCTGATTATCGCGTTAGATTCGATTGGACATCTTTGTTTCGGTTTTCCTTCTTTCAGCTTTTGTTTTTATGAAATTCTTACGAAAGTGTACTAGGCTAGCGCTAGCGCCCCCTACGTATACACAATGAAAACAACACGGATCTATGACACACAAATATCGCTACAATATATTAGACTTTTTTTCTCAGATCAATTCCAAGTAACCTTTAAATGAAATGTCCTTTAATAAGTATATTTATTTCTTTCTGAGAAGTCCAGTAAAAAGGCCCATTTCGTGGAGAAGTACATAAAACGTAAACTTTACTTTCCTATTTTTAGTTTTACAAGCCATGGTAGGAATATTCTATAACTATAAAATTCATTAACTTTTCCCATCCTGTAGACTGACCCTGCCGAGCCCCATCGGATGTTCCTTACCCCCATCGTCAAGAAACGTCGTAAAAACACATCTTTCCATTTCCAACCTTTTTTGGCATAACTTTTAGCATTTTCTAATTCTATTTAAATTCCTGCGTTTAAATCTTTTTTTATATCTATCAAGATATATATAAATATCTACGTATATATATATATATATATTTATAATAGAATAAAAAACACTAGCGTTCTATTTTTTCTATTCTATCTACTTGTTTTTCTTTGTGGGTGTGTGTGTATAATATATATGTATATACTGTATATACATATACCCTTACTACGTGTACTGTGTTAGGCTAACCGAGATTTGTCATTTGCACTTATATATTGTTGCTCTTTTGTTATTTTGATTGCTTCTATTGTCCTCATTTGTAAGTCCTTTGGATAAATGACTAAGGTAAATGTAAATATTGTACTTTTCACTCCACTACAATTCTATCAAGGTCCTCGAAGTAGAAAGTCGTTACTATGTAGCAGTTTTGAAAGTCAGTGGGTGATTTTTCTTCTCTAAAATGGCAAGTTTTTTTTTTTATTTATTTAGACAGTCTATCAGTAACCACTCTTGTCGGCAAGTGAAAGGGATTTCCCAGCTTGGTTTCCCAGCTGCTGACCGTTGCAAATTGTATTTATTTACAACAATTTAAATTATAAGTGGTTAATATTGTGGTCTACTATTAGCCCACGATATTTCTGATTTGCAAAACTGGTGTAAAAGGAAAATGTTCCTTATAAAGCCACAGAAGACTGTTGTGCAGCTCCTAACAAAACATAGTTGACTTGAATCACACAGCACAGACCGCTCCTGTGCATACATCCAAGTACCAACGAGAGCGATTAGAAGGCCTTTTACGAGTTGGTTTATTTGCCCGTTAAAGACTTAGCTGTGGTGTTTTTTAATCGTTCTATTAATATTCCCACATCAATTCACGAGCGGTCTATGGAGTGTTTGCCACTTGTACCAGTATCCGTTTTTAGTGCAATATGCGTGGTGCATATTTCAAATCAGTTTTATAGTCCGCATTAATATATGTTGAGATGTTTCACGTGTCTGTAAGTGTTTAGTAATAAGTGAAAGCAAAGTACGGTTTGGTCTGCATATTGTTTTCTCCATGGCTCTCCGGCTTTTATTGAGTGGTTTTTGGGACAATTAATTAAATAGAAGGCTTAAACAATACTAGTACTCTGAGTAGTTTTTGAGAAGAGTACCTTGTATTTAATTACTTTTTTAAACACCTGTACTGTTACTTGTAGCTGAGTATTATTTCACCAGTGTAGCAGTACTTGTACATGAGAACAAATGTTCAATACTCTTTCCACCACTGCCTATAAGCAATATTGTGTTCAAGATCATCTGTTTGTATGATTGATCATCATTGTGAATCATCCAGACATGGTCAAACAACAGATGACTGAGAAAAAACAACAGGTTGCAAAATCTTTTTTTGGGCCACTGATTTGATTGTGGGAATTATTTCATTAATTTCCAGATGAATGACCCAGTTTTAGACAGTACACCAACCGGAAAACTGGAGAATGTTGAATAGTCAGAACAAGGAAGCTAACATACGGATACAAATATTGTATTATGTCCACAGAAACATTTATACAGATTTATTTCAGCTGTTACATACAAAAGGAAGAGTGCAATGAACTGAAATAGTTGTAGACGACTATACTCTGCAGTCTAGTACTCTGTTGTGTCCTAACGTTCCATAAAATGTGCGTGCGAATAAAAACAATGTCGAATCTTACGGTAGTAAAAAGGTATCCATTGTATGATCTGTCTAGAAACACCAGTCTAATGTACCTGGTGTTCAATTATGATTCAAAATGAAGAACTGTGATAGGCTATTCCCCTTTCGAGAAAGAAAATATCACATATAAAATGACTCCTATTTAGAAAGCACATATAAAGACATTAAAAGTGTTTATTAGCGGGGTTATAAAGCGGGGTCTCATCCCCACCAGCAATCCTGCAGAGTTCAGCACCAACCCCAGTCAACACACCTGAAACAGTTAATCAAGCTGTTCAAGTTTACTTGATAATTACAAGCAGGTGTATTGGAGCATCCCAGGGTTGGATGGCAATGGACAGGACAAAAATATATGTCAAAATAGATAGAGTACCCTCAATACTTTCAGAAGCACCCTCTGTAATTTGAATCTGATGACAACTGAAGTAGAGAGTGTTGTGTTAAAACAAAAAACAGTATGATTGAAAAAAGTTTAATTATGACATTTGGCTTTAACCAAGCACATAATTATAGCAATGATGGAGCGCTATTAGAAAAGGAGTGGCTGTTCAGGTTTTAACATGCCTCATTTTATTAATGCCCTGTAAAGTGTTTACTCTAATTTACCGATCTGTCAATCAGGGTGTTCTGGATGTATTTTCTAATTAAATCTATTGTGTGTGTCACGGTTGATATATGAGATATATGTCTCTGCTTTTCTGTAAAGATGTGATATCTACAGAGCACTGAAAGTACTACATCTTGTGCATTTTGCCCTTACTCACCCAAAATTGTCAACAAGGCTACTTTACGTGAATACGAGTTCCTTAACAAGTAGTTGTGAATCACAGGTGTTTTATATATGAGATGAGGACATGACTGCAGCCAAAATTCAATTTAATAATAAAAAAAAATTATTGGTTCTGAGGTGTTCCATTTTATTTTGGTTTTAGAAAATAACCGCGATTGCTCTCCTCACAAATCAGCTATTTGCAGTTTGTGTTACGTGTTCTCTGTGCCTTTTCTTGGACTTTTATTTCACTTTCTGTCTCCCGTGGTGTTTGTAGTCAATTTGTATCTTATCTTGTTCAGCTTGATAGACTCCTGTGTATATATCGCCCTAGTGTTTCTTTAGTTCCTTGTGAGTTGTTGAATGTAATGGTTGTCTGTCTGCCAGTTATTCTGTTCTTTGTTCCCTTTGGTTTTTGGCTTATTGTTTGTTCTAGTTTTTCCATTAAATACCTGCACATAGATCCTTGCCTCTGCCTGTTTTCTGCAGCTTCTCCACAACGTTGCAGTTTTTCACTGGCATGTCTTTTTGACTAGTGCATTTTTGAGCCTATATTTAGTACAAGTAAAATATTAAAGTACTGTTAAAATCAGATACTTTTAGTTAGACTTTTACTCAAGTTGTTTTGGAATTGATGACTTGTAACTTGTAGTGGAGTAATTTTCACTGTAAGCTATCTGTACTTTTACTCAAGTATGGTTTTCAGGTACTCCTTACACCTCTGCTGGAATTTCCATCGACCTGTGTGGTGTTTAGTTATTGTTTGTTATTTTGTGCTTTCTGGCAAGAATAAAGATCTCCTCTCTCACTACTTCTCTGCATCTGAGTCCTCAATTTATCCCAGGCCGAGTGCTGCTTTTCTACATAAAGGATTTTGGGAATATTTTTAGGGGTCTAATACACAACACACCGTTCTTAAATAACACATCCCTTACTAAAATTAACCATGGTTTTACTACAAAGAAATTATCCAAATCAAATAATTTGTGATACATGCTCCGAAGTCCTAGTCTGAATCAAATGATTCGCGATACACGATTCGATCAAAGCGCTTTGAAACAGTGAATAATTTTGCTGCACAATTGTTTAACTAATTCTGAGTTTCGAAAAGCTCCTTTTCACCCTGTTGAAAAAACCAGCATATGCTGGTTAGGTATGTTTTGACGCTGGGATGCTGGTTTAAGCTGGTCCTTTGCTGGTTTAAGCATGCTGGTCCTTTGATGGTGTACATGTGGTCCTTTGCAAGCACAGACCAGCATAAACCAGCAAAGGAACAGCTAAAACCAGCAAAAGGACCAGCTTAAACCAGCATCCCAACATCAAAACATACCTAACCAGCATATGCTGGTTTTTCAACAGGCGCACCCATAAATACGTGCTTTTTTAAAGCATTTACAAGCCATGTCGAAATTCAAAACTGGAATGACTCTTTTGATCTGGTTTTTTCCTAGTGAATCGCTGAATTAATGAGTCACGAGGTTTGAATTGGAATCATATCGGAGCGAATGACGGTTTGTCTGTTCCTCAGATTTTTGGACTTCAGTCATACAAAACACTGTCAGTAATGTACGGCTTAACCGATAGTTTGAGATTAACTGAATAAGCGAAAAACGTGAGAATGTTTAGGCTACAAATAAAAATGTTCATATTACCATTGGAATGATAACGATTTCCACGTCGAAACATCCAACACAAATCTAAAAACATATTCAGGTGAGGAAAACGGTTTACTGCTAACTAGTGAAACACTCCATTAATATCAGAATCAGATCAGAATCAGAAGAGCTTTATTACCAAGTATGTTTACACACACAAGGAATTTGACTTGACGACAGGAGCTTCCAGTGCAGAAGAAAGTACAAACATAGTGCAAACATACATGATAGTGCAGACATACATAGGAATAACACAGTAGGGATGTAATATAACACTAATATAATAAAAAAAGAAAAATTTAATAATGTACTATATACAGAAATAGAAGTATAGGAAAAAATGTAATTGTTTAGATAAATGTACAGAAATGTTTATTAGTGTGCAGATATGTTATTTACAAAGTGTGCAGTTTAATATAAATATAACTATGTTAGTTGTGATGGACGATGTATAATTATGAAAGATGAATTGTTCAGGCTGAATATAGCCTGTGGGAAAAAAACTGTTCTTGTGCCTGGCTGTTCTGGTGGTCAGTGCTCATAGCGCCAGAAGGCAACAGCTGGAAGAGAGTTGGCTGGGTGTGAGGGGTCCAAGGTGATTTTTTTAGCCCTTTTCCTCACTCTGGAGATGTAAAGATCTTGGAGGCTGGGCAGGGGGCACCAATAATCCTCTCAGCAGTCCTGACTGTCCGTTGTAGTCTCTTGATGTCTGACTTGGTAGCTGAACCAAACCAGACAGTTATGGATGAACACAGGACAGACTCAATGATAGCAGAGTAGAACTGTTTCAGCAGCTCCTGTGGCAGGTTGAATTTCCTCAGCTGGCGAAGGAAGTACAACCTCTGCTGGGCCTTTTTTAACAATGGACTCAATGTGATTGTCCTACTTCAGGTCCTGAGCGATAGTGGTGCCCAGGAACCTGAATGAATCCACTGCAGCCACAGTGCTGTCCATAATGGTGAGTGAAGGGAGAGCAGGGGGGTTCCTCCTGAAGTCCATGATCATCTCCACAGTTTTGAGCGTGTTAAGCTCCAGGTTGTTAAGACTGCACCAGACAGCCAGCTCTTTAACCTCCTGTCTGTAAGCAGACTCGTCTCCATCCTTGATGAGGCCGATGACTGTAGTGTCGTCTGCAAACTTCAGGAGCTTGACAGGGGTCTTTAGATGTGCAGTCGTTGATGTACAGGGAGAAGAGCAGTGGAGAGAACACACACCCCTGGGGCGCCAGTGCTAATGGTGATAGTCCTGGATGTGAGTTTGCCGAGCCTCACTAGCTGCTGCCTGTCTGTTATGAAGCTGGTGATCCATTGACAGATGGAGGTGGGCACGGAGAGCGGGGTGAGTTTGTCTGAGAGAAGGTCAGGCATGATGGAATTAAAGGCCGAACTGAAGTCCACAAATAGGATAATTGCGTAATTCCCAGGTCTGTCGAGGTGTTGCAGGATGTAATGCAGTCCCATGTTGACTGCATCATCCACAGACCTGTTTGCTCTGTAGGCAAACTGAAGAGGATCCAGCAAGGGTCTAGTGATATCCATCAGGTAGGCCAGGACCAGTTTCTCAAGTGATTTTATGACCACAGACGTGAGAGTGACAGGTCTGTAATCATTAAGTCCAGTGATTTTGGGCTTTTTGGGGACCGGAATAATGGTGGAGCATTTGAAGCAGCAGGGAACTTCACACAACTCCAATGATCTGTTGAAGATCTGTGAGAAGATCGGGGCCAGTTGGTCAGCGCAGACTTTTAAAAAGGCAGGTGAAACACCATCTGGGCCTGAAGCTTTTCTAGATTTCTGCTTCCTGAAGACCCGGTTCACATCCTCTACACAGACCTTAAGCACAGGGTTTGAATGGTGGGGAGGGAGGGAGGGAGGGGGGTTTGCAGGGTGGTAGGTGAATGTGTGAAGTGCAGATCAGGGCGGATGGGGGGTGGTAGACGATCCTTTTCAAATCTGCTGTAAAACACATTTAGATCGTCAGCCAGTTGTTGATTCTCCGCATGCTGTGGGGGTGGTGTATTGTACATGGTGATGTTCCTCAGACCACTCCATACTGACGCTGGATCATTTGCTGAAAGCTCTTTTCTCAGCTTTTCTGAGTAGTTTTTTTAGCCACTCTGATCTCCTTTGTTAGTCTGTTCCTGGCCTGGTTGTACAAGATTTTATCCCCACTTCTGTAAGCATCCTCTTTGGCGAGACAAAGCTGTTTGAGTTTCCCAGTAAACCACAGTTTATCATTATTAAATGATAAGAATATCCTGGTAGGAATGCACATATCCTCACAGAAACTGATATATGAAGTTACAGTCTCTTTGAGCTCGTCCAGATCGTTGGTTGCAGCTTCAAAAACACTCCAATCAGAGTGAGGTCAAAACAAGCTTTTAAATCTTGCTCTGCTTCATTAGTCCATCTTTTTATGGTCCTTAATACAGGTTTATCTGATTTCAGTTTTTGCCTGTAGGTCGGTATAAGATGAGCCAAGCAGTGATCAGAGAGCCCCAAATTTGCTCGTGGGACAGAGTGATATGCATTTTTTATTGTTGTGTAACAGTGATCCAATATATTGCTGTCTCTGGTGGAACACGTAATGTGCTGCTTGTATTTTGACAGTTCACGGGAGAGATTTGATTTGTTAAAATCTCAGAGAATGATTAAAATAGAGTCTGGGTAACTTTGCTCTATTTCAGTTATCCCATTGTGGCTGGCTATCACTGTGCCATGTCAGCTCTGACTCTGCTACTATTTGTTGCCCCGAGGCGTCCTCCTGCCTTTTAGCGCCACTAGGGTACCGTAGAATTGCCCCTAGCCTCCACCAGCTATCTTCCGAGGAATGAGAAGAGGAAAAAACTCCCGCAGCTCGGCGGAGAGTAGAAAGGTTTACAGTTTATGATGAGTGCCTGTAAATTAGGACAGCATACCTTTTTCAGCTTTGTTACATCTGAACACCAACTTTCGTTGATGTAGACACACAATCCACCACCTCTGGTTTTCCACGTTAACTCTGCGATGCGATCCTCTCTGAACAATTGGTAGCCCGGCAGATGAAGCGCGTTATCCGGAATGGATTCACTCAGCCAGGTAGCACGTGCTGATGAGCAACAGCTCCTCCCTGCAGAGCGTTTGAAAATTACTGGTTGGTGCGTCGGTTGAGGGAGGCAGAAGAAGTTAATCGTGTTCTGCCTTTGTTAGGAAGGAAACGGACATTCGCAAGATGAATGTTAGGGAGCACAGTCCGAAAGCCGTGCGCGCGGAGCTTCACCAAGGCGCCGGCGCATTTCCCTCTTCTGCGTCTAAACGCGCGTTTGAACAACACAGTTGTACCTCCGACTAGAATGTCCAACAAAACGTCCGTATAATCAAAAAACAGAAAAATATTGTCTGGGATGTGTTGCTTAATGTTAAGGAGTTCGTCTCTGGTAAAACTTATAGTAGAAGAATGTCAAAACATAGAACAAACAAACAAAAACAATAGAAGAGTCGCGGAGCTCGGTGTCCTGGCTGCCATTTGCGGTGCCATCGTGTGAGTATATATATATGACATGTTAGAAACATTGTGCATTATGATCAATTTTGTAGCCTAATTCACTATATTTTAAATAGTTGACAGCTGTTTGACTTGGTCGGTGTTGTGTCATAGCTGGGGGCGTGGCGTGGGGCGGCGTCAACGTGGGGGAAAAGAGTCCAAGTAGGTATAACTGCAGACCGGATATCTCCGAAGTGGGGCGTGAACCTCAAAAGTGGGCGAACCTCCAAAATGGGGCGGGGGGAGTGGGTCTCTTCGCGAAAAAGGACTTTCACCATTGGCTCCTGGCTTAAGCCATAGTTGTTATTGACATACATTTTCAACAATAAAACGTTATAAATCAAATGGGTTCATAGTTTATCTAACCAATAACTGTAATATGGCTTATTAAAAATAACACTATTCTTGTGATAGCAGAGCCAAAGGCCGTGGACAGTGGGGTCGGACTGGAGTTTGAACTTGCTTCATGATGTAAACGGGAATCAACCCATGGTTCATACCGCGAGCAGGTCCCAGCGGCAGGGGAAAGATTTGAACTAGCGCGGTTGTTCAACAACGGGGGCGTACCGGAGGGCTTCGCAATCGTCAGGGTAGGAAGGGGCAGCTAGCGGTTTGTCGGCGGGGTTTTTAGGCGGGGCTAGTGAGCTGGGTGTAACGAAAGGCAAGGAGCTTTTTTGCCATTTTGCCATTGTCCGGTGAGGTCTGGTGGGGGAGTTACGAACAGTCTGTCATTATCGCATAATGCTTTTATTAAACTGTTTATATCTGAAACATGACTGCAAAGCTTGCTTCGCCATCGCAGTCAATTTCACTGGTTAAGGTTATGGTCAGGTGTGTGGTAGGTTTTGGGGTTAGCATTTTTGTAGCATAGTGTAGTGTATAGGTCGCTCTGTATAAGTCTGCTTCATACATATTTGAACTTGACTTCACAACCAATACTAAAAACTTTTAGAACTCATGCTGTGGCGGCGGGCGTCAGCGGGCAACATCGATCGTGGATTGGAGGAAAAAGTGCGCATGCATGTCATGTGCCTGTTTGTCAATGGGAGGAAGCCACGCCCTATTTTCGAGCTCCCACCCCGTTTTAGAGTTCCCGCACCCATTTGGAGATCTCCAGGCAGCAGTTATACCCTTACATAAGAAGTCGCGGAATTGGGGTTACTTTAACCCTGTTGCAGCAGGTGTTTTTCATGTCCGTCAGGTCTAAGCAACTCCCCTAGAAATTAGAATTTTAGCAGGGGAACCCCAACAAAAAACGTGTATTTTACCCACCAGAAAAACTGGGGACCCCCTCGAAACGTGGTTAGTTTGGGCTAGTTTTTAGTAGCAATTGGGCAGGTTTTTTGTTGTGAAAACCTGGCAACCCTGCCCTGACTGGAAAAGCATGGTGTTAACCCAGTATGGCCTACAAAGCAACAATTATGCTGCTCGACAGAGTAGATATGTACAAAAACCGAGCCGTATTTGGTCAGACTGTCTGTACAGTATCTGTGACTGGACAAACGACCCAACGGAATGGCCAGAGGTGTCATTTCCCAACATTTGTTGTTACCTGATTGAGTCTCCAGGTAAGAGACAGCTAACTGCAAGCCTATACTACGTGACGGCTTGTGAAAGTAAACATTTGTCATTTTGTTTTGCATAATTTTAATAAAGCGATAAAGACCTGGAAAAAAGCCTGTCATACTTTTTATTGGTATATTGTGTCGTTTTAGTAGGTATACAACATTAACCTTCACAGGTGGACGATATTGGTGGGAATCCGCCAGAACCTACTGACAACTTTAGCCATATCTTCCCCACAATACCATAACACACTCAATATAGGTTCCACACATGGTATGTAGATATTATGTTACCGAATAGAACCTAATACTACATCCCCCTTTCCAAATAAGATTATTTTTTCTTTTTTTTTTTGAGAAGCAAGATAAACTAGAAAATAAAAAATTTTATGCAACCAAGATAATTCTGTACATCCTGAATTTTTTTTCACACAAAAGAAAAGTAAACGATTATAGTGGACTACCCAAAACCTTCAACCAAGTGAGGGGATTATTCAGCCCCATTGACCACTCAGTAGTTCTCCAGGGTATCTCTAACTACAAACAAAGTCCTTTAGATACCCGGGAGGGGCTCTAATTTGGGAAGGATACCGTCTGATACCTGGTGAGGTGATACCTTCTGAATTTCTGGCATGGTGGTTGAATTTTCAGAGCACATTATATCAGTCGAGTCTGGAAGATCATAAGTCACAGGAGCTTTTGGAGTCAGTGAGAGATTAAACCTGTTTCGCCTTAAAGAGCAGGTCATATGGGTTTTTGAAAAATATCTCTTTTGCGGTTTATAACGTAGCTATCCTTAAATGAAAAAAAATCTGCAAAGTTGTTAATCAAAAAAAAGTGCATGATAAATAAAGATAATTGTCTCTCAAAGAGAGAGTCGATTCTGAATCGCCTAAACCGAGTCGTCATATTTTCGAATCTTTTGCCTGTTACGGGTATACGTCACTGGGTAACACATTTGCATAATCCCCGCCTGCACGCGAAATAGAAACAGAGTCTGACCTGCCCACAAACACTTCCGCTAGTTAGTGTGTTTACATCATGTTGAGAAGACGCTGTATTGAAGGATACCACAGAAATACAATTCAAAACTTTTGTTGTGTGCATGTCATTTTACCAAGGACTGCTTCTCTAATCTTGGCTTTTATCTTTGTTGGCTTCTTCTATCTTCTTAATTTGGATTAACAAGCTCTCTGAAGCACAACCTGTAAGTACGATTGATACGTTTTGTGTACATTTTCAATTGAGTGCTCAAAATATAATTTTTTTTTGTGCTAATATGTGATGTATACCTATTGCAGCTTTAGGTTTCCAGGTAAAGCATTATATTACTGTCTCACTGAAGTAGTTCTGATAATTCGCTGTGAACCTACTATTTTCTAAGAATGTGTTGATTAATGTAGACCGATGTTGTTTTAATTACTTCGTTTAATAATAAAGAATTTAGTGTGTAGCGCACAGACTTTATAATCATTGTGAAATTGCTGTTTATTTTGCTGCACCGGAAGTTATAGGGTTAATGCGGGCTAGACGAGCGAGTTAGTTAGGCTGGTGCTCCTGTGATACAGCTGTTCTGCGCTCTGATTAAAAGTTAAGACAGAGCGTCTTTTGTCTGTCGTTCTTCAAACATTACAGCAGACATATTTTGGTTTACAAACTGTATTGTTTCATCAGTTAGTCACATTAGCACTCAGCTAACATATCCACCATTATTGTTTTAAGTGTTCACAGTTTAGCAGCTAAACTTTAGCTGTGGGCACGATTCGCTTGCATAAGTGTTTTTGTATTTTATGTCATTATTATAAGAACGGATTGGAGCACTATATTATTGTTTTGTGTAAAGGTGCTTTGTCAATGGTAGCACTCGCTAACTTGCTCAAGAGCTCCTCTCTGTGCCAATCACAACAGGCTTGGCCAGCTGACCAATCAGAACAGAGTAGGCTTATGGAAGGGAGGGGTTTGCTCCAAACTTGCTTGGAACGATTCGTTTCGAAATCATTGGCAAATGACTATAATAATAAATGTATATTCTGAGAAAATTACAATGTTTTCTGACCTTAGATGCATTTTAACCTGTTGTAGGGGACTCCAACACAATATTAGGACACTTTAAAATACCATATGACCTGCTCTTTAAGGTACCTCTGGGTGTCTCTATAAGGTAAGATCTGGGCGAGCCAGCCGTGGACACAACAGTGCCCCTTTCAGAAGTGTCTTTGACCCATACATATTCACCCGGTTGTAAGTGCATCGGGTCATGTGCTTTGTGTCTTCGGTCGAAATTTTGTTTCTGTTTCTGTCTGTATGTCAGTTCTATCTTTTTCAGCTTTTCCAAATCTGCACACTCTGGACTGAGCTGAGACGGAATCACAGAAACTCATGTCCTGATTTTCCTTCCCATGAGGAGCTCGGCAGGACTATAACTTTTGGCAAGAGGGGCTGCTCGGTAAGTCATAAATACAAGGTAAGGGCCAGCTGACTTTTTCAGGAGGTTCTTGATTGTCCTCAGCTCGCTCCGCTTCCCCGTTGCTCTGCGGAAAGTGAGGACTCGACATCACATGGTCGAAACCCCAGTCTTGTGCAAAGACCCGAAAACACTCTGAAGCAAATTGTGGCCTGTTGTCCGAGCACACCACCTCAGGGATTCCATGACATGCAAAGATGGATTTGAAGTGTTTAATTACAGCTTACACCGTTGTTGACGTTAGTTTGGAAACTTCAAAAACCTAGAAAAGTAGTCCACAATGACCAAGTAGTGCTTGTTGTCTTTCTGTTACAAATCCGCTCCTACTGTGGACCATGGCCTTGTTGGAAATTCGGTAGGCAGCATTGTTTCTTTGAAATGTATTCTCTCACATGCACATGTGTCACAGTTCTCAATCATTTTTGTGAGGTCTTTATTGAGACCTGGCCACCAAACTGACTGCTTAGCTCTCTCTTTGCACTTTGTTATGCCAAGATGTCCCTCATGCAATTTTTCTAGTATCTCAGCTCGGTGTGATTTTGGAATGACAATCCTGATTCCATTCAATAACAGCCCATTTTGCACAGAAAGTTCTCCTGAGAATGACATGTAAGGCTGGAAAGTTTTGGCAATGGAGAACTTATCTGGTCATCCTTCCACACAGTATTTCTTTAGCTGTTAGAGTATGGAATCATTGTCTTGATGCTCTTGGATCTCTTTGAGACTTTTTTCAGTAGCTGGAAGGCTTGCCAAAACAGAGTCAGCATACAGATTGATGTCTTCTTCGGAAAGCCCTTCTGCTGTACTGTTTATGGGAGCTCTAGACAAAACATCTGCTGTGGCGATGTTTTTGCCGGCCACATGTTATACGGTATATGAAAACCTCAGAAGACACATACGAAGGCGCTGAATGCATGGGGGAAGTTTGTCCAATTTCTTGGAGCTGAGCAGAGGAACTAGAGTTTAAGATCAGGGTTTAAGATCAGTTTCAATGTGGAAACTTTTCCAAATGAGAAACTCTGCAAACCTCTCACAAGCCCATGTGAGACTTCTCTATTTGTGCGTATCGCTGCTCTGTGTTACTGAGAGCCTTCGAAGCATATGCCACAGGTTTCCATATGTTGTCTGCTTGCTTCTGGAGGAGAACAGCACCCAACCCATATAAAGAGGCATCCGCAGAGACAGCTGTATCCTTATTTGGATCGTACAGCGCCAAAGCTGGGGGTGTCGTCAGTTCTTCTTTGATTTTCTCAAAGGCCTCTTGCTGACATGATCCCCAAACCCACATATTGGACTTTCTCAATAAGTCTCTGAGTGGCTGTGTCTTCGCTGCCAAATGTAGTAAGAATTTACCAAGGAGGTTGACCATTCCCAAAAATCGCCTCACTTCACTGACATTACATGGTTGTTTCATTGCTTTAACTGCTTCCAGCTTGTCTGGGTCTGCACTCACCCCTGATGCCTCAACGATCTGACCGAGGAACTTGATTTTTGTCTTGGAAAATTCACATTTGTTGTTGAGTGTGACTCCTGCTTCCTGAAGTCTTGAGAGCACCCTTCGCAGCCTCTCATCATGTTCGTTCTGCGTTGACCCCCAGACGAGCACGTCATCCATTTGGCAAACAACACCTTCCAGTCCTTCAAGAATTCTGGACATGAGTTTTTGGAACTGCTCTGGTGCAGAAGAGATTCCAAAGCATAGACGATTATAACAATAATGTCCAAATGGAGCTATAAAGGTGGTGAGCAAAGAGTATTCATTTGAAAATAGAATTTGCCAAAACCCTGCATTTGCATCAAGCTTGGAAAACACTTTGGCTCCTGCAAGTTGTCCTAATCTGCTTTCCACAGAAGGAAGAGGGTGTTTTTCTCTCATAACTGATTTATTCATTTCAGTGAGATCTGTGCAAATTCTTGCTTTACCTGTGCTCTTCGGTAACACAACCATGGGAGCACACCATTCTGTTGTATCCTCACCTTGCAAGTTAAGGGGCATCTCAATAAATTAGAATGTCGTGGAAAACCTTTCTCTCTCTCGACACCAAAGCCCATTTCCCTTTCTCTCTTACCAAAGGTGAAGGACGAATTAAAGCGAATGGAACAGGAGGCGTCCGGTGCATCTCAAGAAATTAGAAGTGGAGGAAAGTTCATGTAAGTGTTTACAGTAATTTCGCAAACTCAAATTGTGAAAATCGTGTAATTAAATAAAGTCAATGCCACAGACTGACGCACGTTAAGTCTTTGGTTATTTGAATTGTGATGATTTTTGGCTCACATGTAACAAAAACCAAACAATTGCACTATCTGCAACAAATTGGAATAGATTCATCAAGAACCAATAAAAAAACATTTTGTGAATGGTCTGGCCTCTGGCCCGTATGTTCATTTACTGTACAGGGTAGTCAATACTGGGTAGGGGCTCAGATTTGCTTTAAAACTACTTGCCTCAATTCTGGCGTGGCAATGGGAGCGTAATCAGTTTGGTGGCACTGCTGAGTTGGTATGGAAAGCCAAGGTTTCTTTGACAGTGGCATTCAGATCATCTGAAATTTGTTGGTCTCTTGTTATCATTTTGTGAGTATTTGACATACCCCATAGATTCTCTATGGGGTGAGGTTCTGGTGAGTGTGCTGGGAAAGTCAAAGCACCACCACACCGTGGTCAGAAACAACTTTTTGTGCTTTTGGCAGTGTGGGCAGTTGCCAAGTCCTGCTGGAAAATGAAATCAACATCTTGTAAAAGCTGGTCCGCAGAAGGAAGCATGAAGTGTTCCAAAAGTTCTTGGTAAACGGGTGCAGTGACGTTGGCTTTCAAAAAAACACAATGGACCAACACCAGAGG
The DNA here is from genome assembly GCA_018155175.1 of Sinocyclocheilus anophthalmus. Classification (NCBI taxonomy): domain Eukaryota; kingdom Metazoa; phylum Chordata; class Actinopteri; order Cypriniformes; family Cyprinidae; genus Sinocyclocheilus; species Sinocyclocheilus anophthalmus. The sequence goes on along the minus strand of JADLZN010006388.1, from coordinate 275,894 downwards.
ATGACATTGCACCCCAAATCATCACAAACTGTGGAAACTTAACACTGGACTTCAAGCAACTTGGGATATGCGCTTCTCCACCCTTCCTCCAGACTCTAAAACCTTGGTTTCCAAATGAAATACAAAAAAAATCTGAAAAGAGGACTTTGGACCACCATGGGCAACAGTCCGGTTCTTCTTCTCCTTAGCCCAGGTAAGACGCCTCTAAAGTTGTCTGTGGTTCAGGAGTGGCTTAACACGAGGAATACGACAACTGTAGCCAAATTCCTTGAAACGTCTGTGTGTGGTGGCTCTTGATGCCTTAACCCCAGCCTAGGTCCATTCCTTGTGAAGTTCACTCAAAATCTTGAATCGATTTTGCTTGACAATCATCATAAGGCTGCGGTTATCTCGGTTGGTTGTGCATCTTTATCTTCCAAACTTTTTCCTTCCACTCAAACTTTTGTTAACATGCTTGGATACAGCACTCTGTGAACAGCCCGTTTCTTTGGCAATGAATGTTTGTGGCTACTGTAAAGATCAATCACTGAAGGCGAGCGTAAGCTAGAACCAAGTGCAGTTTATTTACAGAAGTGATCCAAAACATCCAAACAATAATCCGAGGACACAGACTTGACTGATGACAGACATGAACAGACTTGACTGACTTGAACTGACTCGACTTGCCGTACTTGACCTTGAACCGACATGCATGAGCAGACTTGACATAACCAGACTCGACTCACTAACAGAGGAGGTTAAATACATTCAATACATGGGGGTGGGGGGGTGGGGGGGGGGGGGGGGGGGGGGGGGGGGGGAAACGAGGGCACAAGGGAACATGAAGTATCTAGACAGACAACAAGGAGGGTCACCATGACATGAACAAACAGTGGGGGAACAAGACACATGATAAGGACTACCAATCAGACCATGACACATACACAAGGCAGGAGCATGAGGCACGGGAAGCATGACACTACATGGACATGAAACCATTACAAAATCAAGAATGGGAAAACCATGAAACATGAAACAAAACCACCACAGTACATCTCCCCCTTAAAGGGCGGTCCTGACTACCCTAATGTAACATCTACCCCAACAAACACAACGGCCAGGAGCGGTGGAGGAGCGTCCAAGCGGGGCAAGATGCAGAGCCAGGCCATGAAGAGGAAAGGCAGAGAGGGGAGGAGCCATGCGGAGAAGCAGAACGGGGGTGGGGCCATGACGGAGCAAGCAGATCGGGGGGCCATGGCGGAGCAGGCACATCGGGGACTCAGCCGTAGCGGCCATCTTGGCCGGGAACTCAGGCGTGGCGTGAGCAGTCTCTGAAATGGCGGCCATGTCGTGACAAGACTCTGGATGATCAATTGAGACGTGACGAGACTCTAGAAGGGCAGCCATTTTGCAAAGAGACTCTTGTGTGGCAGCAATCTTGCAACGGAGCTCTTCAATGGCGGCCATGTTGTGAATAATTTCCTGAGTGACCAGCATGATGTGAGCAGATCCTGGAGTAGCAGGCATGACGTTAGCAGACTTTGGTGTAGCAGACACGATGTGACCAGGCTGTGGCTTGGCAGGCATGACGTAAGCAGGCTGTGGCTTGGCAGACGTGACGTGAACAGACTCTGGCTCTGGTTTAGTGCCGTGTTCCTTCTCCACGACACCCACAGTGAAAGCAGATCCACTCAACCGCAGAGCAAAGTCTATATACTCGGCAAGGGACCAGTGAACTGTTCCCCCAGGAAGCTGGGAGCAAATGGGCCCATTCAGACCCACCCGAAAGATGTCCTTAAGTGCCACATCATTAAAATTCACCTGATAACAAAGTTCACAAAAATCTCTCACGTAATCCTCTATAGGCCTGTCACCTTGACGAAGGCAGAGGAGACGAACAACTGCTGGGTTCATTATTGTGGTCGTGTATTCTGTAAAGATCAATCCAATGAAGGCGAGCGTAAGTGAGAACCCAAATGCAGTTTATTTACAAAGGTGATCCAAACAATAATCCGAGACACAAACTTGACTGACTTGACCTGACGTGAACAGAATTGACTTGACTTGACTTGGACTTGACGACTTGAATTAGACTGACGTTGACTATGAATGACTGGAGATGACTTGACTTGGAACAGACATAGCTATGAGCAGAATTGAATAAACAGACTAGACTCACCAAACGCGGGTTAATACAGTCATACACGACAGGGCACAAGTGGGAAACATGAAGATACTTTTAGCAGACAAGGAGGTTCCACATGCAGAACAAACCGTGTGGGAAAAGACCACCAGGACGAGAGATACCAATCAGAACATGGAACACTACACAAGCAGAGAGGGCCATGAGGAAAGGGAAAGCATGACCACGAAACATGGACATGAAACATTACAAATAAAAGACTGGGGAAAACATGACATGAAACAACCCACCACATTACACTTACCCGGCTGTGAAGGGTTGTCAATGAGTCTCTGGACAAACTGTCAGTCAGCAGTTTCACAATGATTGTGTAGCCTAAGTGAACCAAACTGAGAGACCATTTGAAGGCTCAGGAAACTTTAGTCAAGTCAAGTCAAGTCACCTTATTTATATAGCGCTTTTAACAATAAATATTGTGTCAAAGCAACTGAACAGCATTAATTAGGAAAATAGTGTCAATAATGAAAAATGACAATAGTAAACACTAATTTTTCAGTTAAAGATTCATCATTGAATTCAGTGATGTCAACATCCAGCTCAGTTTAAATAATATCTTTGCAATCATGTCAACGATAACGCTGGAAATGAAGTGTCCCAACTAAGCAAGCCAGAGGCGACAGTGGCAAGGAACCAAAACTCCCTCGGTGACAGAATGGAGAAAAAACCTTGGGAGAAACCAGGTTCAGTTGGGGGGGCCAGTTCTCCTCTTACCAGACGAACCAGCAGTACGGAAAACTCAATATAAGACGTAATAAAACAGACAATAAATAATATTAACAGCAATTACAGCAATTATGATATGATGCAATCAAATTTATAGCAAAATGTGGTAGTTCTGTTTGTTGTTTCCGGGTTGGCATCATATGAGGTCCTCTGAGGGCTTGCATCATCACTTCTCAGGTGTTCTGGATCCAGACAAAAGCTTGTGTAAATCCTAGTTACCACGGGATGTCAATCCCGTGGCAAAAAACAGAGAAACAAAAACAAACATAATTAGCGTAGCTGCTGTACCAACCAAGCAAAAATGATTTGTTTAACCCAAACTAACGAATAATAAAGTGCATTTGATTAGATATAACTGCAGAAAAAGATTATGACTGCAGTAAAAGATAATGAGATGCATTATTTGAATACTTGGCCAAAGAGATGTCTTTAATCTAGATCTAAACAGAGAGAGTGTGTCTGAACCCCCGAACGGTATCAGGAAGGCTATTCCAGAGTTGGGAGCCAAATGCGAAAAAGCTCTACCTCTTTAGTGGACTTTGCTATCCTAGGAACTACCAAAAGTCCAGAGTTTTGCGACCTTAGGGAGCGTGATGGATTGTAAAAGACTAGTTAGGTATGCAGGCGCTAACCCATTAAGGGCCTTATAGGCAACTAATAATATTTTGTAACTGATACGGAACTGAACAGGTAGCCAGTGCAGAGACTGTAAAAATTATGATATTTTCTTGACCTGGTAAGGACTCTAGACGCTGCATTTTGGACTATCTGTAGCTTGTTATTGAAGATGCAGGACAACCACCTAACAATGCATTACAATAGTCCAGTCTAGAAGTAATGAATGCATGAACTAGCTTTTCTGCAAACAGGTAACATTTCGTAACTTGGCAATGTTTCTAAAATGGAAGAACACTGTTTTTGTAACATGGGAAATATGAATTTCAAAAGACAAGTTGCTATCTAATATAACACCCAGATTTTTGACTGTAGAGGAAGTAACCGTGCATCCGTCTAGTTGCAAATTGTAATCCAAGACATTCTGTGTACTGTTTTTGGTCCAATAAGTAATATCTCTGTCTTATCCGAAATTTAATAGGAGAAAAATATTGGTCATCCAATCTTTACAATTTTTAATACACTCTGTTAGCTTATATAATTTAGAAGTTTCACCTGGTCTTGTTGAAATATATAGTTGAATATCATCAGCATAACAATGGAAACTAATCCCGTATTTCCTAATAATATTACCAAGTGGCAACATGTATATCGAAAATAGCAGAGGACCTAGGACAGATCCTTGTGGCACTCCATATTTTACTGGTGATAATTGAGATGACTCCCCATTTAAATGAACAAGGTGGTAGCGATCGGACAGGTAGGATCTAACCATCTTAAAGCCTGCCCTTGAATAACCGTATAGTTTTGTAATCGATCTATGAGTATGTCATGATCTATAGTACCGAATGCAGCACTAAGATCAAGTAAAAATAGCAATGAGACACAGCCTTGGTCTGAAGCAAGAAGCAAGTAATTTGTAATTTTAACAAATGCAGTTTCTGTGCTACGGTGGGGCTTGAAACCTGACTGAAATTCTTCATAGAGATCATTTTTTTGCAGGAAGGAGCACAACTGAGCAGACACAACTTTTTCTAAAATTTTAGACATAAAAGGAAGATTTGAGATGGGTCTGTAATTTGCCAGTTCACTAGGATCTAAATGTGGTTTCTTAATAAGAGGCTTAACAACCACCAGCTTGAATGGTTTTGGGAAGTGACCTAAAGACAACAATGTGTTAATAATATTGAGAAGCGGTTCTTATGCTACAGGTAACAACTCTTTCAGTAATATAGTGGGTACAGGATCTAACAGGCATGTTGATGGTTTAGATGCAGTGATAAGTTTATGTAGCTCGTTCCTGTTCTATAGCTGTAAAGCACTGCAGTTTATCTTTTGGTGCGATGAATGAAGCTAAAGTATTATACGCTGTAGAATCTACATTTGCTATTGTATTTCTGATGTTATCTATTTTATCAGTGAAGAAATTCATAAAGTCATTACTAATAAACTGTGATGAAATATTTAGATTGGGTGGCATCTGATTATTTGTTAATCTAGCCACTATGCTAAATAAAAACATTGGATTATTTTGGTTATTTTCTATGAGTTTATGTATATGCTCGGCCCTGGCAGCTTTTAGAGCCAGTCTATAGCTGGACATACTGTTTTTCCACGCAATTCTTAAAAACTTCCAAGTTAGTTTTTCTACATTTGCACTCAAGACTACGAGTTTTTTTCTGAGAGAATGGGTATTACTGTTGTACCATGGCGCAGTACGTTTTTCTCTACCCTTTTTCAATTTGATGGGGGCAACAACTTCTAATATATTAGAGAAGGTAGTGCCCATGTTGCTAGTAATTTCGTCTAGTTCATGTGTACTTATTGGAACACAGAGCAGTTGAGATAAATCAGGCAGGTTATGTGTGAATCTGTCTTTGGTGGCTGGAAAAATAGTTCTGCCCAGACGATAACGCGGAGACATATAGTTAATATCAGTAATACGCAACATGCATGATACAAGGAAATGGCCAGCAACATCATCACTTTGAGGTACGATATATATATATCAGTAAGATCGATTCCATACGATATAATTAAATCTAGCGTATGATTAAAACGAAGAGTGGGCCCGGTGACATTTTGCTTGACTCCAAAAGAGGTTATTAGGTCAGTAAACGCAAGTCCTAATGCATCATTTTTATTATCAACGTGAATTTTAAAATCTCCGACAATTAGCGCTTTTTCAACAGTAACCAATAGGTCTGAGAGGAAATTTGCAAATTCTTTTAGGAAATTTGTATATGGCCCTGGTGGTCTATACAGAGTAGCCAGAGCAAGAGATACGTTAGATTTCTTTTGCATATCTGACAGTTGTAACATGAGCATAAAGTATTTCGAATGAGTTAAACATGTATCCTGTCTTCTGAGTAACATTGAGACTATCACTATATATTGTTGCAACACCGCACCACGACCAGTCTGACGGGGCTCATGCTTATAATAGTAGATTGGTGGATGGAGGTTTTTTTTTTTTAAAAGGACTCATTTAGACCAATATAATCATTAGGTTTTAGCCAGGTTTCGGTCAAGCAGAGTACATCAAAACGATTCTCTGTGATCATTTCATTTACAATAACTGCTTTGGGTTTGAGTGATCTAATGTTTAGGAGTCCAAACTTTAAAAATGGTTTTTGTTCTTTTATTTTAAATTGTTCTGGTTTAATCACAATCAGATTTTTTCTAGATACTGCATTAAATTTATATTTTGACCTCACTATTCGGGGCACAGACACAGTCTTTATAGATTGTACAACACAAGTACTTCTATCATTTAAGAGGGTATAACACAAGTCATCAGGGCAGTTATTTAAGATTTGACTTACTAGTCACATGGAGAGCAGCGTCCTGGAGATGTTGTCCGACATGAGCTCCGCTCCGACTCTGCTGGGATGCAGGCAATCAGCGCGAAAAAGCCTAGGACGCTACCAGAAAAGATTCCAGTTATTAACAAAAAGCAGTATCTGTTCTTTACACCATGACAATAACAATTAATTTAAAGCAAAAAGTCTACTGAACTTTTCATGTCCTCGGCGATACTTGTAGTGTTGAGTTGAGTAGCTGAGTGGCATGTCACATATTCTCATTTGTTGAGATAGCTGAATTGGGGAGTTTGTGTTAAATGTGAGCAAAAGCTCACAATTAAAAGAACAAAGAATTAAAAATACTTCAGTCTGTGTGCACTGAATTAATTTAATAGCCGAGTTTCACAATTTGAGTTGAATACTGAAATAAAATGAACTTTTCCCACGACATTCTAATTTATTGAGATGCACCTGTACATCCTCCTGTTCCATTCGGCTATTCGTCCTTCCCACTTTGGGACGATGAGAAAAGGGGGGAAATGGGCTTTGGTGTCGAGAGAGAGAAAGGTTTTGCACCCGGCTTTAGCACAATGCTGTAGTCACCCTCCATTTTGACTAAGCCACTGAAGAGTTTTGGAAATTCTTTTTTCACTCTTTTTTTGGAAGTTAAACTGACAACATCCAGCCTAGCTACCAGTTGAAGTGCAGTGACTGTTGGTCGGCCCAACAAAGGCATGAACAACCCACCCACAACGTAAATGTCCTGTTTTGTATATTTTTTGTGTCATCCGCCGTAACATCCGCCCCAGTGTCAATTTTGAACATTGTCTCGAAATTGTCAATTTTTATTTCAGTCATCCAGGGTTTCCCTGCTACATCAGATGTCAGTGAACCAAGGAATGCAATGTCCTCATTTGTATCCGTAGTTAGCGTTGCTGTATTCAACTCATATACCTTCTTTGACTTACACACTCTAGCATAAAGTCCCTTTTTATGACAGTGATGACATATTGCATCTCTTGTGGGGCATTGCTGCAGATTGTGCCCTTTTGTGTCTCCGCATCTTGTACACTGTGCTCGCTTTTTAGTTTTTTCCTGAGGTGTTTTCTTTGCCAGCTGTCCATATTAATGGCTTTGCTTGTTTTGATTTCAAATTATTGTTCTGTTTAGGTTGCACGCTATCCAGCTGTTCATTTGTAATTTCCCCTTTGAAGTTTGACTTGAGCAGTTCTTGTTGTTTTTTTACTTGTTCATTCTGTCTAACTCGTACAACAGCCTTCTCAAGTATTAATTCAGGGTCAAGCTGTAACTGTTCTGACAGCCTTTTGTGACGATGAGTCTATGTCTTACCGTCTCATCGTGCAGATCTCCGCATACACAGTGCTCGGCTAGACAATGCAGTGCCATTATGAAGTGATCCACGGACTCGCCTACTTCTAACTAAATGTAGCCCTCTCTAAAATCCTGTTCCTGTGAGCTACGAAGTGATCATTTAATCTGTTCTTTACTACTTCATAGTCACTTGAGGACTTAAATGCTGGGAAGTTTGTATGTCCTTAGTTTCCTCCCCCATCATGTTGATCAAGGCATTTACTTGATTTTCATCCGCCTGCCTCTCCAAGCCAGACGCAATACAGAATCTTCCTCTCCAAGCCAGACGCAATACAGAATCTTTCGAAACGTTTTATCTATTTCCCTGGGTTCGACGGGGGATCAGGAGCCCTGCCTGGGCTTGACGGGGGATCAGGAGCCCTCCCTGGGCTAAACCCGGGATCTGGCAAGCGTTACTAGGAGCTGGCACTGGAGGGGTGCTCTGGGAGCAGCCAGCAAGGCGCTTTCGAGGAGCTGCACTGGAGCGAACTCAGGGGCTGGAGCTGACACTGGAGCGAGCTCTGGGGCTGGAGCCGACACAAAAGCGAGCTCTGGGGCTGGAGCCAACACTGGAGTGAGCTCTGGGGCTGGAGCCGACACTGGAGCGAGCTCTGGACTTGGAGCCAACCGTCTTCTCCTCCTTTGATTCCCCTTTAGGTTCGGGGTGAAAGGCGTGATCAGCAGGCTTGAGTGAGCCACGGCCGGCGGGCTTGACTCGGGAACGGCCGACGGGCTTGACTCAGGGGTAGTCCACGGGCCTTAGAGAGCGCGGCAGGAGGATTTGACCATACAAGTTGCGGCCCATTATGAATCAGTTTCAAGTCCCTCCGCCGGAAAATTTTACGTTCAAAGTGGATGACTGGCTGAAATGGATAAAACGTTTCGAAAGATTCTGGCTGGCCTCATCGTAACTGTTCCTCCTTGCCGTTGTTCTAACAATAGGGCTACCTATCAGATTATGCTACCAACTGTATTTTTAATATCGTAAGGTTAGGTTTAGGTTTGGGGTAGGTGTACATGTTAATAAATCCTCAAACCACATTAATATAATGCTTGCTGGAAGCACAATCTGATAGGTAGCAATATAGTCGAATATGCTACCTGTTGTTTTAACGGTAGGTAGCAAAATCTGACAGGGTAGCATGAACAGGTATTATATAAAACTTCAGATCTGTTTTTTTTTTATTTTCTTTTACTTATTCGAGAGCACCACACAGCAACTTTTCAGCATTTCACCAAGCAAAAATCAAATCATAACAAAGAATAAATATCAAGCTCCTAACAAGGTCTCCGTGCGTTAATTCGAATGGTTTGTTTTCCCCCACAGCATAAATGTTTTTTATGGGCGTTCCCCCAAGTCATCTGCCACCGTTGTCTTCTGTTTCCGTTTGTATTTCCACACGAAGATGTGAAGGAAAAGTCGTACGAATCTATAATGGACGCTCTTTTAAAATATCCCTGTCTACTCACATTTATTATGACATCCACTTCAAACATTACATTGCACATGACAACTTTTGTTAACTCTACAATACGCAATTCTAAATACTTAAATACTTTTCAGCTTTCTTATGTACTACCTTTTTGCAGTTAATCTTGCCTAAAACCCGGCAGCCTCAGAATGATTCATTCTTAATAATATACTATTTTCTATTGTAAATTTCATAACCCATTGGCAGGTATTTCTGCTTTAATGAGGCATTAACCTCTAAATTAACTCTTAAAGTGGTCATATGATGCGATTTCAAGTTTTCCTTTCTTTTTGGAGTGTTACAAGCTTTTGGTGCGTAAAGAAGATCTGTAAAGTTTCAAAGACTAGTCTCAAATCCAAAGAGATATTCTTTATAAAAGTTAAGAGTCAGCCACGCCTACCTAAAACGGCTCGTTCTAACCATAGACTGTAAAAAACATGGATGTACCTTTAAATGAACTCTAAAGGGGTCATATGATGCGATTACAAGTTTTCCTTTCTCTTTGGAGTGTTACAAGCTCTTGGTGCATAAAGAAGATCTGTAAAGTTGCAAAGACTAAAGTCTTAAATCCAAAGAGATATTCTTTATAAAAGTCAAGAGTCAGCCACACCTACCTAAAACGGCTTGTTCTAACCATAGACTGTGTAAAAACATGGATGTAGTGTCCGTGATGTCACCCGTTGAATTCTGAAGAGCTTTTTTGAAGCCCAAAGTGGGCGGAGCCGGTCGTCGCCATCTTAGCAGCGCGTCACTCCCGGATAATCGAAAATGGGCAAAGAGGCGGGACGTGTGGCGCTGAGGTGCTCAAAGTGTTCACTGCACAGACGAGAAGCATTTTTAGGAGTCCAATTCTGTCGTTTCACGTTGAGCATCCACTGGTCTAGTCTGAGAGGGTCTGGATCACCTAGAGGAAAACTTTACACAGACAAATAGATAGTTACCTCTTTCACAGACTACTTTGCACAGTCCTCATTCTGTTCGGGACATTTTAAAACACTTAATTTGGCTTAATGCATTAAGACAGTGTTTTCTAAAGACCAAACTCAGATTGTTAACACGTTATTAACAAATCATACTAATGTAACGTTACAGACAAGCAGATGAGTCCAGGATAAGAACGCAACGTGCGTTTAGCGTTTTCCTCCCATTGAAAACCGTTATAAGGAAAACGCTTACATGGCTTAATGCGTTAAAACAGTGCTTGTCTGTACATAGTATGATTTATTAATCATGTTCTCACTGAGTTTAGTCTTTTAAAAACAGTTTTAATCGGTTTTAATTCATTAAGCCACGTTAAGAGTTTTTCTTATAGCCTAACGGTTTTCTATGGGAGGAAAACACTTAACGAGTTTACAGGCCTAACGTTACAGCTAAATCACAGTCTGTTGGATTCTGGAGTGTAGTAGAGTTTTGAATACAATTATAAAGAATAAATAAATTATTAAATAAAATTACATTACAATATCACTCACTGGAAAAATGGATCCCAGACTTGATCATTTTAAGAAATAATCTGGGGGGCGGGAGAGAAAAACGCCAGGTGGGGAACGGAATAAGAAATGAGGCAAAGCAGAAACATGTCGAGACTGCACTTTCAGCGGCTAATAGAACGCAACGTCCAATCCCCTGTTTCACTCAAGTGATTCACGCCCTTAATTTATGCCAGACTGGGGGGGGTTAGGCTTAATAGAATTACCCAGTGAGTTATAAAAAAAATATCACCCCCCTCACAGTTGTCATGAAGGGCAAAATGAGCTATATAGACCAAAATAATTTTTTGAAACAGGCTGTAAACATGTTTTTTTTCTGCTGTTAAGTTGGGCATTTTAACATGGGGAGTTTATGGGACTGACTCCCTTTTGCAGCCAGCCTCTAGCGGCCAGTCGATGAATTACAGTTTAAGTCACTTCCTTGTTGGCTTCACGAGAGAGAGCGGAAGGTTGCCGCTTGGTCTAAACCGCCCCCACAAATCTACCACTATGGAAATATTAGCTAATGCCGCCCCAAAAAAAAAAAAATGTGTGCACGCAAAGAAAGAAGGCGTGGTTTAAGGAACAGCAGTAGTGTTGATGCAGCATGTCAGGGAGACGCTGTGTGTTTCAGTGTGAAAGTAAAAGCACTTTATTTGGCCTTCCGAAGTAGATGCAATTAGGAATCTTTAAGATCACTTACAACAGAACAGCACAACCCAGATGCTCGAATTTGAGCAACGCATTTTATGGACGACAGTTTTTTGAACCTAGAAGAGTACAAGGCTGGCTGTGCACAAAGGCTATTTCTAAAAAAAAAAAAAGGGTAAATTCCGACTTTTGCTATGACAATCTGGCGCTTCTGAATCAGCGATTGTAAGTATGTTTTGTTATTAGTTTATTTGCTATTGACTGTTCAAATGCGAGTTTTGCGCAGCGCAGAGTATGCGTCTTGTGTGTGTTGTGGTGTGTGTGTGTGGTTAGGGGAACAGGGTCACATGCACAGAGAGTTAACTGCCTGACAGAAATCATAGCATGTCAGCTGTCTTAACCGTGGCTTGTGTACCAGCTTCATCACGGTGTCTGTCACGCAACTCTGTTGCCCTTTCGGGCTTGAACTGATGTAAAACTCTGGCTTGAACTGATGGTAAAACTACGACATTATTAACTGTCTTGATATTTACTTTGAAAGCTTGAAGCTCGCGATTATGGTAAGGGTACATTTCCGACGCGTGCTTGTGGTGTTCGGCCAATCACAATGCACTGGGTTAGCTGGCCTATCAGAGCAGACTGCGCTTGTCAAAGGAGGGGGCTTTGTTGAAACCAACGTGTTTGAGAGAGGCGGGGCATAGAGGACCTACAATAATGTAGAGTATTTGAAAAATAATGTGTTTTTTGAACATTAAAGCATGTCAACATATTCTGTTACACCAAATAATACACATCATATGACCCCTTTAACAAAATTTTGATAATTTCTCTAAAAGCGATGGTTAAACTTTTAAAGTTTGCTTAAGAAGTATATCTTCATATTTACATCTTGAAAGATAAATATACTGAGTAAGACAATTTGGTAAAACTTTAAAATAATGTGTGTCAGTGAAACTGTATGTAGTGAGGGCCCCTTTTGTAAATATGCTTAGGGCCTCCAAAATGCGGACATTCACATGAGTGATAATGTACTATTATACCTTGTTTATATATTTACATAGCATCGGCCCAGCCTACATTTGTGTCCTCAAGATGTGAATTCCTGGTGCTACAGGTGGCTATAGTCTGTCCTGCTTAGTTAACCTATTATGCCCCTTTTTACAAGATGTAAAATAAGTCTCTGATATCCCCAGAATGTGTATGTGAAGTTTTAGCTCAAAATACCCTACAGATAATTTTTTAGCTTGTTGAAATTGGCATTTTTAGGGTATGAGCCAAAACGCACTGTTTTTGTGTTTGTCCCTTTAAATGCAAATAAGCTGGTGCTCCCGCCTCTCCTTTCAGAAGAGGGCGGAGTTTCTAGAGCTCGTGCACCGGCATGCCAGCAATAACAAAACACTTTCTCACACACTGAAAATGTCAGAAAAAGCTAGTAGCAGTGTTCAGCCATGTTCAAACAGGTGTCTTGCCGAATTCTGCACCCTGCCAGATTATTTATGAATTACACAGACGGCAAGCACGGCACGATAAAAATAACAACATAGCTGGTCTCATGGTGCCATCGCATGCTATCACAAACTTTATAAGTCCCACATATGATTATGAGCTTGACAAATTCAAGCGGTCAATTTCACATTGCTTTCATATGCAATTTTTAACTACCACATTCCTATTCACGATCATTCTAGTAGCACGTGAAGGCAGCATCAGTGAAAACAGACAGACAATGGTAGCTTTAGCAACATTAGTCTTACAGAGTGCCAAGAAGCTCTTTCAGAAAGGCAATTTGGAAAACAAACGCGTTATACTTCTGGAGGTGTAGCTGAATCATGAACAGTTGGCACTGCTCCATCCTTCAGGAGCAACTTTTGTGCAAAACCTGCTTTATACTGACCCTCATTCACAAAGCAGTCCGGTGTAATATGATTCGCGCAAACATAAACAAATTTCTGTAGAGGGAGCATTTTCTTCTAAAACAAAATTAATCCAACACTTCTTCCTCTTGCTCACGATTTGCGCGTAGAGTAATGGAGAGAGCTATATGGATTCATACATCGAGGAACACAGGCAAGATCACACATGCAGACTCAGGGGTTGACGATCAATACAGGGAACAGACAGGACTAGCAATGGCACAGCTCAAACTTAATACACAGGAAATGAGGATGTAACGGACCACTTTAACACATTGGATCCATTACTACAGGAACAGAAGGAGCCAAATATGTGCATAAAACACTGGGACACATGGGCACATGGTGCACAAAACACAACCCAAGCCTGAACTGACGCCCCCGGGGGAGGTCCGAAGGCACATCCTCGCCAAAGAGCATACAACATCAAAGGGGTGGGAGGATTGGCGCCTTGGAGATCCCTCAGGACAGACTTGGATGGGACGGGATGCCCCAAGGCAGTCCCTCCACCATGGTGGAGCAGGCAACTCAGGAGGCCATGGCGGATCAGGGGACTTAGGAGGCCATGGCGGATCTGGCAGTTCAGGGTGCTATGGCGGAGCAGGCAGACTAGGAGGCCAGGGCGGCGTAGGGAACTCAGGAGGCCATGGCGGAACAGCCTAAGCCCTACTACGCTGTATCCCTACTACCTCCCAAACCCCCCCCCAAAAAAAATACTGGGGATGCTTATGGCTCCGAGGCCCCTCCGTGGGCCATGACAGGACTTGAACCTTCCCTGGTCTGACTGGGATCTGGATCCCTCCGTGGGCTTTACTGGGGATCTGGCCGTCCTGGGCTCGACGGGGATCACTGGATTCCCTCCCTGGCCTCGACGGGGAGGAGTGCGCTCCCGGCTAGACTCGGGACGGGGAATTGCTTCCGAGACTGGCACTGGAGGGTGCTCTAGGAGCGACTTGTCGAGGAGCTGGCCTGGCATACTCAGGCCGGAGCCGAAACGGACGCGTTCTGGGCTGGAACTGACACTGGAGCCACGCTGAACTTAAGCCGACCTCCTTCAAAGAAAATTTCGATTCCCCGTTAGGTTCGGGGTGAAAGGCGTGTTCGGCGGGCTTGAAGATCGAAACTACCACCGTGTCGGTGACAGACTGCGCTGGACAAGGCGAGACCTGGCAGCTAATAGACATACAACAAGTGCACACAACAGAAGGGTTGGGGTGGATGGTTTTTCGGGCAATTAGACAAAAAAAAATGTGCGAAATTAAAAAGTCGGGCATAGGTACTAGCGGGAAACAAAAGAAACAACGGCAAAAGGAGAATATCGACATCTAACATACACACAATGCAACGTGTCGCGCCAAAATAGTAGGAGGGTATCGGAAAGTGGGCACAGATGAGGGTAATAGTGGGAGGGTTGAGTTATTTCGACAAGGAAGAACAAGTGTACCAGCACGAACCAGGAAAACTCACACATGACAATACTCAACAGCATAAACAGAAGTCAACCAACGAGACACACAGGCGTGTCTAATTCAAACTGATCAGAACAAAGGAAGAAGGCGTTCGCAAAAAAGGAAACAAACAACGGAAGGGACACCGACGCGGGGTCCGTGTCGACTGTTGCGTGTACCCCCTCGCCGCCGAAGCGAATCCAATAAACATACTAGGATCTCTATACTTATGCATACACTAAACCTAGTGACGACGCTCTACACACCTTGTAGTCAAAAAACCAGGAAAACCATATGAGCCACGCAAAGATAGGCCAAAACCAACGAGATAGTAAGAGCACTAGCGTACACAAACCTGTCACGCGATTGTAAGTGAATCCAGAGTAAACTTTCGCTAGTCTGCGATGTCGATCATTACACTATACTACCCGCTATAAATCAATCGGTCGTTTCTATCGATAAACATTGTACACGCGGCCTGCGCGTTGCGGTTATAAAGTAGCCATAGACAATCGGATGACTTCAAAGTCGCGCAGGCTACATCTTCGCATCGTATTTTATTTCCACCAGCAACTAACTTAGGAAAACCAAAGTCAGCACCATCACACGACATGCCTTGAAGAGGCATGGCGTCGCACGAATACACAAAACATGTACCGGACCACCTCACTGCACCACATACCTATACGAAATCACGCAGTTTCTAACAATCAACGCTATATCCTCTCTAATGACGTATAAAGTGCGATGTCACACGGGATACGTCGGGCCGTAGCTTATATGCCGTAGATCACATCAGATATACTGTGTCGTATTCAACAGGTGTGGATCAAGTACTAGAAAATAGGTGGGTGTCAGTCAATACACAAATGGTAGGTGCGTCAACCATAGCGGAATGGGTGGCAAGACACATTACTTGTAGATAGTGGCGCGCCCTAGATAATCACATCAGACCCCCCCAAACAACGAAGGCTGTGGCCTGAGAAGAGCAACGATGGGACGGGTGGTGGCAGGGGAGCTACTGAGAAGCAGTCTCGCAGCCCACTAACACGAGTCCTAATACACATATATCTTGTCCTAAGGATCTACTCCCTCCAGCTACTAGTAGACGAGCCCCGACCGGGCGAAGGCTGGCGGTTCTTTTGAGCAAACGACAGTATGACCGTCTTCATCTGTTTCCAGCTCCGCAGTAATGATCATGGAACAGGTTTTAACGCTCACTATACCTAATGCCAACTGCTTACCTCCCAGCGAGGTAAGGAAAGTCACTCGCACCTTGTGAGAGCTATATGCAAAGACTTTCTCCTTCGATCTCTTGACCTCGTGATCTTACTGGCTTGTCTCGCATGCCCAACCAGGAGCGCCAGTCTAACCCAGATTTCCCATAAAGAAAATTTTGCAGCTCCTCCCCACTCCCCTACCTCTGGTTTCTCGTTATAAAGCGCCGTCTGTCCGAGACTTCCTTTTCTATTCACTTGGCTGATAATCCAACGCCGACATGACCTTGCACTTGAGCTGCCTTTCCAACCGCAGATCAGTTACGGACGCTACACTAATCAAACTCGTCCTTCTGCGTTGTATCATAGTTAGATTTAGATCTAATTAAATCGCATGGAATTCTTTCTCTATTTGATCTTATTGAATGCGATACCTCGTTACTACGTCAAAGCGAATGGTATTACTGTGAGCACTACCCCAACGACTGCAACGGCTGCGGTTCGTCTTTCCTCTAGTACTAGTATCTCTGCACTGCTGCGTATTACTAATATCTCACTATAGTCGGCTCCGCGACTATAAATCGGTCCTCGGGCATAAACTAATGAACGAGTTCCGATTCACAATAACCTACCTGATCTTTGTCTCACACTGCTCTCCTGTGTACGCCCTAAAGTACACATGAACAGTATACGATATGACTAGCACAACAATGGGCAGCTAGTCCTCTCTCCTCCCTAATACAATTAGAATTCCCATCGCCCCCATCAAATTGAAAAAGGCGGTTAGAGAATATAATTGTACCTGATGAAGCGCCCACTGAGCCACATAATACCCATCGGCTCTCTCAAGCCAAAAAACTTCGCTTAATTCTTGAGATACGCAAGAATGGGGCCAAGCTAACTGACAACGTAACTGGGAAAGTTTTTTAGAATGTTTTATTGCCGCCCCTGGGAAACACAGTATGCCGCTTAGACAAGGCGCTAACAAGCTGCCAGGCGAGCATATCGCACAAACTCATAGCACAAGATTAACCACCAACATCCTACGGTTTTATTTCGCACAGGGGCTAGATTCACAAATACCCGAATGCACCCGATCTAATATTCCCTCACATTTATAGTAACTCGACTTTTATGATTGTCTTTCATCTGATGAAATATACAACGATACATCAAGAAATACTCATCAGCAAATTAGATTCTACACGTTCATACATACTTTAGCCTTCATTCATTCAGCGATTCACTACACCAACCCAAAGAATACGACTGTGCACTGTGCTCGTACAGACTATGTCGACCGGAAAGCTAAATAAACTTATTTCAAACCGGCCGGATCCCGCAGTCTAACATCTCAAACACTGCCTATTAGATCCTGCTTACTCCCACTAAACTTAATATGTGCAAATGAGTTGTTACCTGTTAGTCAGACAGATAAAAGCCGGCTTCTCAATATTTAACATTCTTAAACTCCGTATATCCATTTAGGCTCACACGACTCCGCCAATACACACCATTTCTCACCAGTCTCTCTTCAGACGGTATATTCTACAGTACCTCTTATAAGTAAACCACCCATACTGTATCCTAGGTTACTGATGCACCTTACGACCCACTTTCCTGCAATCTTCTGTTCTAGTGTCTGCTATAAATTTTAGAAAAGTTGCGTGTCTGCTCAATCTGTGCACTTTCCTTCACGTCTCCAACCACAAATAGAGCTCCCCACTACCGACAGACAAACTGCATCGCTTGTTATCTAATTACTAACGTCGACTTGCTCCCTTGCGATCGACATAGGACCCCAGTCGTGCATTAGTCACTCATTGACTAGTTAATTCGGACGCTAGCTTGATCTTAGCAGTGCCTCGTCAGCGTTCGAATACCAGGTATTCAAGGGGTCACGGCTTTAACAGATGTCTTTAGATCCTACGTGTCCGAATCGCTACCACCGATGCGTGTTCCATTTAAAAGGGAGAAGTCTTCTCAATATCACCAGTAAAATAGATGCCACAAGGATCTGCTCCCCTATGTCCTCGCTATTTTCAAATACATCATCAGCTATAGTGTCCATTCACAGGGAATCGGTACCCTTTGGTAAAGTATTAAAAATAATAGGGATTGAGTTTTTCCACTGTTATGCTGATGATACAGCACGGAATCACACTCTTCCATATGTCTCAACTGAGGACCAGAGTGAAACCATACTACAATTGTCTAAGCTCACCAGTGTGATTAAAAATTTAAAATATATGATGACCCCCACTCAGTTTTCTCCTATTAAATATTCGGACTAAGACAGGGCAAACCTGATCTCGTGAATTACAATTTGCAACTATCGGATGTACTGTTCTATCCTCTAATTCAAAAATCTGGGTGTTATATTATAGCAACTTGTCTTTTGAAATCATATTTCCCATGTTACAAAACAGCATTCTTCCATCTTAGAAACATTGCCAAGTTATGAAACATGTTACCTGTTTCTGATGCACAAAAGTTAGTTTGTGCATTCATGATCTCTAGACTGGACTATTGTAATGCACTGCTAGGTGGTTTGTCCTGCATCTTCATAAACAAGCGACAGTTATTCCAAAATGGCAGCGGCGAGAGTCTTACCAGGCCCAAGAAAATACTGATCCTTATACCCCGACCATCCCATAATATCGTTCCGCAGTCTGCTGCGACTGGCACTGTGATTAACGCTTCTAAGCCACTTTACCGGCTATCAGCATCTACAAAAACTATTATTCCTGTGCCCACAAAATAAAAAAATAAAAAAAAACACTCCCCCTAATGGGGTTATCAACCTCGCTTACCAGACCTAGTCTTCCTAACCACTCTACCATCCATCACGACTCGCCTAAGGTCGCAAAACTCTGGACTTTTGGTAGTAGCTAGGATAGCAAATTCCACTAAAGGAGGTAGAGCTTTTTTCACATTTGGCTCCCAAACTCTAAAATAGCCTTCCTGATAACGTTCGGGGTTAAGACACACTCTCTCTGTTTAAATCTAAATTAAAGACACATCTCTTTAGCCAAGCATTCACATAATGCATCTCATAATCTTTTACTGCAGTTATATCAGATCAAATCGTCCCATGTCATCTAATTCTTTATGTTTAGTCTGGGTTAAACAAATCAATTTTGCTTGGTTCGCTGCAAGTCCTCGCGCGCAAGCCTAACAGCCTATTATGCTTTTTCTAATCAATTGTTTCTCTGTTTCTTTTGCCACGCGACGTATCACATAGCTTCAGTTCTGTATCCGCACCAACCTGAGAAGCAGCATGATGCAAGCCCCTCAGATGCACCTCAGACTGATGCCAGACCGCCAAGCCCTGACCCCAATCCAGACCTACACATTTTGCTATAAGTTTGATTGCATCATATATTAATTGCTGTTAATATTGTTCATCGTGTGTTTTATTACGTCTTAAACCGATTTTTTATTCCTGCGCTACTCGCGTTGCGCTTCTTCTGTCCATCAGAGTGTGAAGCAACAGGCGACTCCCATCCGACTGACAGCTCCTAGTGTCGCGTCTCAATAGACCTCTCTCTCCCAAGGTTTTTTTCTCCATTCTTTCACCGATGGAGTTTTGGTTCCTTCCGCAGCTCGATCGCCATCTGCGCTCGCGCTATAGTTGTGGGACACCCTGCACTGCATTTCCATCCGATAGTAGTTGACTTGAATGCATCTGAAGATAGTTTACTTTCAAACTGTGAGCTGGATGTTATCAATCAATGAAGTCCAATGAGGACCGTCTTTCTAACATGCAAAATAGTCGTGTGTTCACTACCTTTCCACCTTTTGTGCCTTTATTCCGGACCTATTTTTCCAAACAAACAGTAATGCAGCTTCCTTCAGGAATTGCTTGCTCACTAGATCGCGTATAATTCGTGTAAACGCTCTATACAATAAAGGTGGACTTGACTTGACATTATCACCAATTTCGGAAAAAGTTTGTTGGGAGCACTGCTTTGAATTTAGGGGATCAAAACCAAGCAGGGTTGGATTTAAAGGTCAAACACCTTGCAAAAGTAATTATTGCATAATATGTCCCCTTGTAATAATCCATATAGGTATTACCATACTAGGTCACAGCTTTTAGTAGGTGTGTGTGGGGGGGGGGGGGGAGTGGGTGTAGTTTTTCGTCACTATAACAGCTCCAGATTAGCTGACAGTGTCTTATCAGTTATAGCGCTGATGGAAAAGTTTTTCCCCATTTCCACAGAACTTAAAGAGCGAGAGGCATTGAACCAGAGACCAGACACCAAAGAGCAGGTAACTTATTGGTTTCATCAAATATTAACAGATCTAAAACTAAATATTCATCTGATAATGGTTTGCTCAGTTTAGACCCTCACAGTAAAATATTTTAATAAGAGCTCAAAAAAAGTTCATAGTGCAAGTTAATTTATTTAATGTTAAAGTATTGAGGTTTTGTGCTTGGACTTGTGTAACCAGCCAGTAAGAGCAGTAAGAACCGGAGGGGTTACACTCTTTCATTAATGAAAATAATTATAAGGCATGTGAGATATATAAATCCAGCTTGAGTATATTTCTGCATATTTATATGCACAAGTTGATACCTCAACAGTGATGTGTTCCCTTACATGATGATTAATATATATTTTTTCTTGAAAATAAAATGGCCCTAAAATGACAATAAGTGGCTCAAAATATTATTTTGCATGTTTTTAATTTGATTTTGAGGGTTGAACATAGTCATGATATAAATAAGTTTATAAAAAAGTGACCCCTAAAATGTAAATTTTAAGCAATTATACCTATATATAAAAATATACTGTGTATATATATATATATATATATATATATATACGGTATACCACTGAGCAAAAGTCCATTAGTATTTTCACCAAAAAAAAAAAGGTTTTAAACCAGTTATTTCTATCTTTTGCTATGGAAAAATATCAGTTTACATGATCAAACATGGCTTTTGCCATTAATTGTAATAATCCAGTGAGATTTTTGAATGCACAAGGAGTCTGACAGCAGCCAGTGCTCCACACAGAGATCTGATCTCACATCATCCAGTCTGTTTGGAATGGCATGAAGAAACAGAAAAAACTGAGACAGACTAAATACCTAAGAACTGATAGCCCTAGATATTATTACTTTATTAATGCATCTCTTAGCAGATTTGAATAACTTTTTAGCAGGTAACTTTACTTCAGTACAAAAAATTACATTTTAATATAAATTCGGGTAACTGATTTACAGAAATGGTTTCATATTCATTTTACTTAATTTTATATTGTGTATTAATGTTCAGTATCATAAAACAAAATCAGTACAATATCAATATTAATAAAAATCTTTGTCGTGGAACTCAAATTTACATTTTCGATGTCCTTTCTAAGATTGATTCATTGATTTTGATATAGCCTCTATATATACTGTGCAGGGCCGAATTAACAATAGGGCTAGGAGGGACTGAAGCCCCGGGGCCCGAGCAAGTAGGGGGCCCGTGATTGGCTGTGCAGTAGATTAAGCGCCGATCGCCAAAGCCCCTCAACACCCCCCACGTATAAACGCTATTATTTAGTGGAGCTTTTTCGTAAATCCCATGCATTACCATTAGAGATAGAAACGTCACGTTTGTATTTGGTTTACCAATCAAATGCATTTATTCTATATTTGACTTTTGAACGACCTGTGCGCATCAGGTGATCACTGTGCCTGACGCATTCACCTCCACTCTTCACTTCGGTCTGGTGTAATCTGGAAATGGTCACGCAAAGAGCAATCTTCGACAAGTAAAAATGTCAGCTATTCAAAAAAAATTTAAGAGAGGAGCTCATAAAAGGAAAAATACTTCAAAGACAAACAGCAGAGAAAAATATACATTTGCTTAAGGGTTGGGAGATAACCCGGTAGAAATATGTCATGATGTAGCCTAGGCTCATCATTTAAACGCTTTTTAAGCATAGTTGTTTAAAAACACATTTTTAAACTGTTCAGGGACATTAAGCAGCGGGGCTCGTTCCGCGCCTGACTAAACTTGAGTTCTTTTTCACACCTTGTGCCTAAAAGTTCAAATACACATATGTGTCCAAATTAAAATACTGTCATCATTTACTTATCCTCAAGCATAGGCGTAGTAGCACAATAAGCTTGTCTGTCAAAACGATCTCAAGGGAGGTTTTTAATCAGCAAACAGACATTTGTTGGGCTTGATTCAAGTTCATGCACAATGGCAGGCACACACTATTTAGTTTTACTGAACAGACGATACTTTAACAGTTTATATTCTAAAATCAATTTTTAGGTTGTTCTGTGTAAAGGATGTAAATGGTCGTCATAAAAGTAGAACACTGAGCTGCTAAAACGATCATCTTTATCCGGAGTCACCAAGCACTGCATTATATCTTCATCAGAGTTTTTACGTTATCTCCAGATCTATCTGCAGTTCGTGTACGTTGTTAAAAACGCGGAATATCATTTCATGCCACACAACAGGCAAGCATTATAAGTCTATTCCACCAAAATGCAGATTCGTCACGAGACAATTCTCACGCAGATGAGACTGAGGGAGACATTAAGTTTATTTTGACTTATTAATTTACATACAATAACAATTTAAAATGTATTAACGTTTACATATATTATTAACTAAATTATATGCATATTTACTTCGTTGAAAAAAACTTTATAAGTAATAGTAAAATCTTAAACATTTTATCCTACGCCCATGGCCTCAAGTGTTCTAAACCTGTATGAATTTCTTTGTTCTCCTCAACATAAAAGAAGATATTTTGAATAATGTTCATAACCGGAAAGTTTCTGGTCCCCATTGACTCCAATAGTGTAGCTGTTTTTTATTTATTTATTCATACAATGGAAGTCAATGGGGCCCAGAAACTGTTTGGTTACCAGTGTTTGTCCAAATGGTTATTTTTGCATTCCACAGCGAGAGGAAACTCTGCCGGTTAGCAACAAGCAACCCGAATTTTCATTTTGGTGAACTATTCTCTAAAGTATAGCCTAATATAGCTGCTGTTGCCATTTGTGTCAATAAAGTAAATCAAACATCAGAAAGAAAATCACTCACTGTCCTTGACTGAATCACTTTTGTAAAATAAATAAGAATTCATTTATTTTGAATTTATAGAGTGAAGACTATTCAGTCTATTTGTACGTTTAGGACGAGTAGGTCGATTTCTTATGTTTCTTTGTTCTGTTGTAATTTGTGACTGTTTACTTGTCTTCAGTAAGCTTGTTTTTACTTAGGCTAGTATTTTTTTATTTTTTTTTATATTGAAATTGGTAACAAGAATTATTACATTTCAGTGCAGCAAAAATTTAGATATGATAAAAATCCTATTTAAAGCTATATATATCATTAATGTGATGGGGGGGGGGGGGGGGGGGGGGCCCCTGCAGTAGTGATTTTGGTATTATTATTATATTATTATCATGATATATTTTATGGTCAGGTGACCTTTGATCAACTTAGGCCTTAGGCCTATAAAAACTGGTACATCAGTGTTGTTCATTTGTCTGATGAAGAGCCTGCGTGCTCGAAACGTCACACACGCTATGCGACAGTTCTTTTAAAATACATTTTTGATACTTTTGGAGCTTTGGTGTTGCCGACTTTACATTTAAAAAATAATGTGTATCCTTGGAAATGAAAAAACAAACATGTTTACGATATTTGTGTAATAGAAATATAAAATAGAACAGTAACTAAAGCATGATCAGTTGTAATAATAAACAAAAAGGATAAATGAATTACAATGTACGAAATTAAAGGAGGAATTTCAATAATTGTAGACACTGACTGACTGAAGACGCCAAAGCTGTAATGTGATTGGTTTAAAAGGCACACGTGATCCACGGTGACCATTACACATTCTCCAAAGGTGGAGCCTCTGAGGATGGGATCTCCTTACATAATAGCATCTCTGTACAGTCTGTATACAAAGTATGGAAAGCCGTTTTAACATTTTAATCTATAAACCGTACTAGTATCTATTTTCATGATACTAGTACTTATTTTTTAGATACTAGTATCTTTTCCATTAAGTTTTAGTACTTATACATTACTTATTATACATACTTATTCACTAGTGCTTATCTTTTACGCTACTAGTGTTATTCTTTAGTACTAGGGTCTTTTGTGTAAGTTACTAGTACTTATTCATTAGGTACTAGTACTTATTTATTAGATACTAGTAATTATTCCAATAGTGACTAGTATTTAATTATAATCTTCTTGTTAAGAAAAAAATAGAACTAGTACTTATTTTTTAGTTACTAGTAACTTTTTAGACCAGAGATATCCTGAACTTAATAGATACAAGTACTTTTTAAATTTGCATTTCTGCCCAGCATTTCTGCCCAGTACATAGGAGAGAGATTAGACAGGAAACAGAAACAAAAAGATGGATGTACTTTTTTGAGGAAACCACATAGAAAAGAAACAATTATTTGTACACAAGCACATAGAAAACATATTTTTGTCAGTTTTGTGATAAACTGAACTGATATTTCATAAACCTCCCGCCTAGAATGGTGGTTACGTTGCCATTCAGCGGCTTGTCATGGATGGTGTCAAGCCACACCAATTTGAAGCTACTCCTTGTCCCTAATTCTCCCTAATTTTCCTCCATAAAAACAACTAAATCTGATACCGGTGCGGTGCGATATAACTAAAACTTTTTTTTTTTTTTTGCATATAGCACGGGTTCTAACATGAACATTGAGATGTTTTTCATTAATATCTGTACAGACCCAAAAACCAATACAAACCCGTAGGGGCTTTCATAACCAAAAACCAAAACTTTCTTTGAAAAAAGGCCAAAGTTATTATTATTTATATCGTACTAATACATAACCCAGGTTTGCTGGACTTGTAGGCGGACAATTTGGCCTAAAATGTGTTTATTATATATCAATCTAACCTATTATGGTTTTTTTCTAAAATAAAACACTTAACAAGAATAAGAATAGTTACTTTTTGTTAATACATACCCTCCTATTTCACCTATAACTAGACTACCAAAACTGTGCGTACTCTTAAGAAATATATATAAATACTATAGCTACAAGAAAATAATTTGCTTTTACACGTTCTCGTTCTCTCCACTGCCTCCCGGAGCAAAAAGTCAAGGTTTGCAAATGCTTACCCCCTTAATATATTTGGGCCTATTTTTACACCAAAGTAGCGGGTTTGTGAGCTTACATATAGTACGCCATTACAATGTAATTTCGTTTTCAATCTCATACTCGTAGCAAGAGGCCCCTTGCGTAGAAACTCCACAGTTGAGACTGCTCCTCGATATTGCTTCCGGAAATCCCTTATATGGAACAAGCTTGCTCTAGATGAAGTAGCTAAATAACAGGCAGATGACGGTGTAACTGATGAACCACACATAAGAGAAAAAACAATGACCTGCGCCCCTACATAGGGTTTTTTACCTGTGTCTTCCGGCCATCCTCGGGGTTTTTTTATAAAAGAAAGTATATTTACACCAGCCCAATTATTCCCGATTCGACATTTTATCACGGATGAATAATATAAAGTGGCATGATTGCTGCCCTCCTTTCTGGTTATGAAACATGATCAGATTAAAAAATAATTATGCGATCTCAAGAAAGACTCGACTGAGTGTGTGAAGTACACTTTGGACAAAACACAATCCTATACTCTTTGGGTGGCACCAGGTGCTTGTACAATCTTTCCTTGTCTTTTCATGGTAACCAATTAGCATGATAAGCTAACATACAAAATCAGTTATCCTTACTTAACAATCAAATTAATTCAGCATATTAGTTTATTGTATTACCATGTGGACTCTGATTGGACGGTGGAGAGGTACTCGTGTTTATGTAATGATCTGTTTAAATGAAGATATCTCCAAATACATTCTTACTAGTTCTTAAGGAGGTTGAAGATATCTTCAAATGAACAAGGAGTCATAGTTATTCTGTTTTTGATATCATCTTTTAATTTCTGACTAGTAATTATTGCAATAGTGACTAGTATCTAATTAAATATTACTAGTAAGCATTCATTAGATACTAGTACATATTTAATAGATACTAGTAGTTATTCATTAGGTATACAAAATATTACAAAAGATACTAGTGTCTAATAAATAAGTACTAGTATACTAGTACTTATTTATTAGACACTATCTTTTGTAATTACTACTAGTAACAATTCTTATCTTACTACTCAGATCTGCCTTTTTACTCATCTTATGTTATGATAAGTCCAAATGGCTACAGTAGAGTTTAATTTAAAAATTTACTAGTAAAATAAATAAATCTTATTAGTAACATTTTGAATTAGTACTATCTAATAAATGTGTGCTAGTATCTATTGAATATGTGCTAGTATCTATTTAACAGGTACTAGTATCTAATGAATGAGTACTAGTATCTAAAAAATATGTACTAGTACCTAATGAATAACTACTAGTGCATAAAAATTAAGTACTAGTCACTAGTGGAATACATACTAGTCAAAACTGAATAGTTGATATCTCAACGACGGATCCCCATAGAAGTCAATGGCAAAAAAAAATGTTTTTTTACTAGTAACAATATAATAGTTACTAGTCACTATTGAAATAAGTATAGTATCTAATGAATAAGTACTAGTATCTAATGAATAAAGTACTAGTATCTAATGAATAAGTACGATTATCTATCAATAAGTACTATTTTTATCTAATCCTAAGTACTAGTATTTAAAATCAATCAGTCTAGTGCTAATAAATAAATTCTAGTACCTAATAAATAAGCCTAGTATCTCTGATAAATACTATTATCTAATGAATAAATACAGTATCTATAAGACTTCCCGTACAATGAATACTACTGTAGCAATGAATCATACTATCATCCTAATAAATAAGTATATATCCTAATATTCCAGTATCTAATGAATAAATACTAGTATCTAATGAATAAATACTAGTATCTAATAAATAAGTACTAGTATCTAATAAGTTCCAGTATCTATGGAATAAATACTATATCTAATGAATACATCCTAGCATCTAATAAATAGTCTAGATCTATGATAATACTATATCTAATGAAAAAATCCTAGCATCTTATCAATAATACTAGTAATCCTAATAATAATTCTAGTACCTAACGAATAAGTACTATATCACGAATACGTACTATTCACCGTAACAAACTAACCGCCACCACTATTTCTGTAATGAATAAATACTAGTGACTAATGAATAAATACTATCACTAATCATAAGATCTAGTAATCTATAAGTTCCAGTATCTAATGAATACACTACGTGAGGTATTAACTGTGTATCTAGTACCAATAGCCTAGCTCTAATAATAGTACCTAGTTATTCTATGAATACATTTAGCTGTATCTTAAGATTACTAGCCATCTAATAAATAGTACTAGTATCTAATGAATAATATATTATCTAATGAATAACTACATCATCTACTACATAAGTACTAGTAAGCTATATAAGGTTCTAGTATCTAATAAATATCTAGTATCTTAAGCAATAATACTAGTATCTAATCAAAAGTTACTTAGTATCTATAGTAGTCTAGATCTATCAATCAGTTTATTAGCAATCAATAAATACTATATCCCTTCATATTCACCAATAAGTACTAGTATCGCATAATAAATAAGGTATTTTTTGTTTTTTTCTAGTATCTAATAAATAAGTACTACTACCTAATTAATAAGTACTAGTATCTAATAAATAAGTTATAGTACCTAATGAATAAGTACTAGTATCTAATAAGTACTAGTATCTAATGAATAAGTACTAGTATCTAATGGATAAGTACTAGTATCTAATGAATAAGCACTAGTATCTAATAAATAAGTACTACTACCTAATTAATAAGTACTAGTATCTAATAAATAAGTATTAGTATCTAATGAATAAGTACTAGTATATAATAATAAGCACTAGTATCTAATGAATAAATACTAGTATCTAATGAATAAGTACTAGTATCTAATAGATAAGTACTAGTATCTAATAATAAGTACTAGTATCTAATGAATAATTACTAGTATCTAATGAATAAATACTAGCATCTAATAAATAAGTACTAGTATCTAATAAGTACTAGTATCTAATGAATAAATACTAGCATCTAATAAATAAGTACTAGTATCTAAAAAATAAGTACTAGTATCTAATAATAAGTACCAGTATTTAATCATTCAGTACTAGTGTTAATAAATCATTCGGTACCTTATTTTGATGGTACCCTTTAGACATCTGTTGATAAGTAACTTTGCAACTACATGTCCACTAGCAGTCATTGGAGTATTAGTAGACTTTCTGCTTAATATCTTCTTACTCTTTCTTTGTCAACTTATTCTACTAACCCTAAACCTACCCTAACAGTCCACTCTGAGAGTACATGTAGTTGCAAATGAATGAGAGTTAGTTGACATGTAGTTGACATGTAGTTACAAAGTTTACTTGTATTAATATAGGTCTAAATTGACTATCGAATAAGTGTACCATAATTCTCGTACCTAATAAATAAGTACTAGTATCTAATAATAGGTACTAGTATCTAAAAAATAAGTACTAGTATGTAATGGATAAGTACTAGTATCTAATGAATAAGCACTAGTACCTAATCAATAAGTGCTAGTATCTAATGAATAAATACTAGTATCTAATAAATAAGTACTAGTATCTAATAAGTTCCAGTATCTAATGAATAAATACTAGTATCTAATGAATAAATACTAGCATCTAATAAATAAGTACTAGTATCTAAAAAAAATAAGTACTAGTATCTAATGAAAACGTACTAGTATCTAATGAATAAGTACCAGTATCTAAAAAATAAGTACTAGTATCTAATGAATAAGTACTAGTATCTAATGAATAAGTACTAGTACCTAATAAATAAGCACTAGTATCTAATAAATAAGTTCAGTATCTAATCAATAGTATTAGGTCTAATCAATAAGTCCACACACCACTACATCAATAATAAGTATTAGTACCTAATGAATAAGTACTAGTATCTAATCAA
Organism: Sinocyclocheilus anophthalmus; assembly: GCA_018155175.1. Taxonomy (NCBI): domain Eukaryota; kingdom Metazoa; phylum Chordata; class Actinopteri; order Cypriniformes; family Cyprinidae; genus Sinocyclocheilus; species Sinocyclocheilus anophthalmus. The sequence continues at coordinate 247,000 of JADLZN010006388.1, read as the reverse complement.
TAAGTACTAGTATCTAATAAATAAGTTCTAGTATCTAATGAATAAGTACTAGTATCTAATTAATAAGTACTAGTATCTAATAAATAAGTTCTAGTATCTAATGAATACGTACTAGTACCTAATAAATAAGCACTAGTATCTAATGAATAAGTATTAGTATCTAATGATTACGTACTAGTATCTAATGAACAAGTACTAGTAACTTTACAAAGACACTAGTACCTAAAGAATAAGCACTAGTAGTTAATGAATAAGTCCTAGCACTTAATGGAAAATATACTAGTATCTAAAAAATAAGTACTAGTAACGTTAAATTAGATACTAATGCGGTTTATAGATTAAATGTTAAAACGGCTTGCCATATACAAAGACGGTTCCCACGCATTACTGTGAATGAGATTAACTGCAACGTGGGATAAATCGGAATACGTCCCGCCTTCTACATGTAAGAGCCAATCACGAACTGGTTAATTACACGCGTCACCGCAGCTGCATTTAAAAGCTCAGGTTTCCATAGAAACAACCAGTGTCCTGAGAATCACGCTTAGCAGTGCGCATGCGCACTGACCGGACCGACCGGAAACTTACGCCTGTACCGCTATCTGAGCAGAGGAAACAATATATCGGGCGGCGCATGTCACATTGTATTGCAGATTAGAAATATGTTACTTAAATGAACTTAGCAAACAGTTCTTGGCATTTCGGTAGCAGATAGGAGGTGATTTTGCATGAGCAAAACAGCGGCCCGGAGGCCATGAAAATATGGTCACCGACTGAACTGAGTTCACAAGAAACGGACTTTAACTACAGTGACACCAGAGAGCAGGTACATCTTCGATTTCATCAATTACGACCAGAATTCATACACGCTCGTTCATGCATTTGATGGTCTGCTCGTTTCAAACACTTCGAGGGCTGTTTATCACAATTTGAGATCCAGAAGAGTTTATAAAATTCATTTTATTGAGTATTAAGTGGTTTCATTCATGCATGGTGGCCTTATCTTTCATTGAGGGAAGTGACATTTGATTCTAAAGCATGCAAATCGAGCATGTGTTTGCATATTTCTTGTGTGTTTTGTGGTCATGCTCTACTGCATAACCTCACACCTCAAACTGATGCGTTGTCATATTGAAATAAAGGGTGTGTTGGTGTTTAACTTGATATCCTTGGACAGATTCAGCTGTATGCGGTGCATTGTGAAAAATACTGTTGTGCTGCTATGGAACATCAATGGAAATCTGACTTATCAGATGACAATACCATGACACTGTTTTAAAAAGAGAATACAGTAACAAAGAAGTGCCGCTCTATTGCCAGTGCCATTAAACATATTATGGAGAACCGTGGTAATGCCATGCTTTTATGGACTTTACATTGATAGTATAATCATGTGAATGTGTGAATATGAATACCATGGTATTACCACAGTAAGAGTGTATAGATGGATGCATAGATAGCATATATATATATATACCCCCTGAAATGATCATCAGACCTTCTCTTTCTCTCTGTCAGATGAACGGGTCGGTCGGGCCGATGCGAGTGTTGGTGACGGGTGGCAGTGGGCTGGTGGGGCGAGCGATAGAGCGGGTGGTGAAAAAGGAGGGCGAAGAGAGAGAAGGAGAAGAATGGATATTCCTGTCATCCAAAGAGGCCAATCTTATGTAAGAGCTCCTGGACAAACACTCATCAGACGTCACAACAGTTATAAAGCACAATAATTAAACTTTTATCACATATTATAAAGCATGTATTTGATGTTTTGTAAGCGAATGTTATGCAAGTAATAACAATAATGACCTGTTGACACCAAGAACGATGACTGTAACTTTACACCAACTTTCTATAAGCGTAGTTCACTGGAGTTCTAAATGCCCATCATTATTACGTATTTGGGTGTTTAGCGACCCAGAATGTGTATCTAACATGGATGGATCTCGAAACTTCCCCAATGTTATAAAACTGTCCTGATATTTTAATACCAATTACCGTATCGGCCCGAATATAAGACGACCCCCCTTTTTCCAGATGTAGCTTTTGGAAAAAGGCTTTTTAAAAACCAAATCTTGTTTTTTTTTCTCAGTAAAACACATTTTGTCTTCAATTATTTTCATATTTCATATTTTTCCTATTTTAATTTTTGTTTTGAAAGTATGGTAAAAACTGGTCAAATGTACCAACAATCACATTTTAAAAATATACACTTTTAAAAATCCTGTCTTTTTTGTTAAAAAACAGGTAGCCCATCTGAATCAGGACATTTAGGCTATCCATCTAATAGTAGCCCACCAAACTCTTATTAACAGTAGAAGTTAAATCTTACTGTAGTCTTCAGATCTGGGTACTGTCTTACGTTTTAAAATCACAAAGAGAGTTTGGTCGCATCAGGATAACGTGACAGTCACGACTCATGCAGCTGTAAGCTTTTCTTTTTCTTTTGTTTTTACTCGCGATCTTTACAACACGCATTACATTACGTATTTCATGGCACACTCGTTTTATGCGTATTTGGCGCCACCTATTGTTGTGTGTGTGTTATTGACATGTCAAAGTCTAGACCCTGAATATAAGACCACCGCGTTTTTTCAGACGTATTTCCAAGAAAAAAACATAGTCTTATATTCGGGTCAATACGGTAATAACGAGTAATAAAATAAAGCATATTTACTGTTGATACCTTAATCTCATTTTCATTATCTTCAAAATCAATATTTTGATTGACAACCGCTTCAGATCCACCATTAAATGACACTAATATTTGATTTCGAACTTGTTGCTGGTAACCCTATAGACTTTTTACAAAAAAATGAATAAGAAAAGCGAGTCACAGACTTTTTGTGACAGGTGGGATTCAGCTTACAGCATTTCTCATTCATTCCTATGGAATCCGTAAACGACAACTGATTGTTGCACAACTCTGACTGAAATTCAATGACGTCAAGACTGTAATGTGATTGTTATTAAGGCACACGTGATCCAAGTTAAAGGGATCAGATGATGCGATTTCAAGTTTTCCTTTCTCTTTGGAGTGTTACAAGCTGATTGTGCATAGATAAGATCCCTGAAGTTGTAAAGACTAAAGTCTCAAAACCAAAGAGATATTCTTTATAAAAGTTAAGACTCTGCCACGCCCTCCTAAAACGGCTCGTTCTAAAACGCCCCCACATATCTACATCACCATATGTGGCAATATTTGCATAATGCCGCCCAAATGTGCACGCAGAGAAAGAAGGCGTGGTTTCAGTAACCGCAGTTAGTGTTGAAGCAGCATGTCAGGGAGACGCTGTGTGTTTCTAGACGAAAGCAAAAGCACTTTATTTGGCCTTCCAAAAGTAGATGCATTTAGGAATTCTTTTCAGATGACTTCCAACAGAAACAGCAATGCGTTTTATGGACGACAGTTTTGTGAACCTAGGAGAGGAGGTCATTCTGATTTTTGCTATGACAATCTGGTGCTTCTGAATCAGCTACTGTTTTGTTATTAGTTTAAGTATTTGCTATTGACTGTTCAAATGCGGTTCAATGTTGTGTGTGTATGTGTGTGTGTGTGTGGTGTGTGTGTGAGACTGGGCTGTCGAGTGTGTGGGTGTGTGGTGAGGAGACGAGAGAGCGACGCAGAGAGAGCGAGAGAGAGAGAGTGAGAGAGCGTCACATCAAAGTGGAGTCAGCTGTCTTAACCGTGGCTTGTGTACTGCAAACACATACCAGCTTCATCACTGTGTCTGTCACGCGACTATGTTCCCCTTTCGGGCTCTGTCTTTACATTTATTTTGAAAGATGAAGCTCGCGATTATGGTAAGGGGGCGTTACATTTCCGACGAGTGCTTGCGGTGTTCGGCCAATCACAATGCACTGGGTCAGCTGGCCAATCAGAGCAGACTGCGCTTGTCGGAAGGAGGGTCTTTATAGAAAACTAACCGTTTGAGAGAGGCGGGGCATATAGGACATACAATAATGTACAGTATTTTAAAAATAATTGTTTTTTGAACATTAAAGCATGTCAACATATTCTGTTACACCAAATACACAAAATAATGATCTTTAAAACATATGACCCCTTTAATACAGACCCTTTCATCTCTGGTAACAACATTGCAGATGTTGTACGTCCGAATTTCATTAATACTCCCCATATTCAATGTACAACTTACTTTTTTAACGGTCTGAAATAAATTCAAATTCAAATGTAGTGACAGTACGTGATGTCGGACACACCGTGTCTTTATATGGATACTCACCAACACGGCCATTTTGGCGTAATTCTGTACGTATTTAATCAATCAAGAGCAGTAAGTTGCAAAAATAATGCAGTTGGGTTCCCTTGCGTTAACTGACAGACCGCTTGTTCGCGCTCTTTGGGTGTGACCGTTACTGAGCTCTTTTTCGCGCCTCATTGCCTTTTAAAATCAAGCACGTCCCGCTCTTTATATTTTCTCATCCATCCATTCATTTATTGATCACTTTAACGTGCCAAAATTTTAAGCAGTCCTGCGCTGCGCGGATATACACATATATTTCGATAGACTTTTTATAACGTCATTTCGCCTACCTGACCTGCGTGTTTATCTTTCTGTGCTTCTTGATCTCGCCCTGTGCTTATTTGCGTATTGCGGACACAAAAATGGAAAAATCTGCCATTTCATACTATCGCAACGTCATATTGTCATACTGTCGTGTAATAAAGCCATCAGTCCAACATTTGGACACGCATGACTGAATTTCAGTTTCTTAGGATTACAGAAATCTTTTATTTAATGCTTATTGTCCATTTGTATCTCATGCATGATAAATATATTTACACGTGCTGCTTTAGGAGCGCTGAAGAGACGAGAGCAGCCTTCGAGAAACATCGTCCCACGCACGTCATTCATTTAGCCGCCATGGTGGGCGGGCTCTTCAGAAACATGAGACAGAACCTGGACTTCTGGGTAATTATTAACATTAAAAAACAATGGAAATATAAAAATGGTGGACATATATTAGTGTTGAATAATTAAACTGTATATTAACCATATTTGTTTGTTGTTTTCAGAGGAATAATGTGTTTATCAATGACAACGTGCTGCAGGCGGCTCATGAGTTCGGTGTGGTAAAGGTCGTTTCTTGCCTTTCCACGTGTATCTTTCCAGATAAAACCACCTACCCTATAGATGAGACCATGGTAAATACACACACACACACACACACACACATACACACTCACATGTTGACATTGGTGGTTTATGGGGACTCTCCATAGCGTAATGGTTTTTATATTGTACAAACTGTATTTTCTTTCACCCTACACTTAAACCGACCCCTCACAGAAAACTTTCTGCATTTTTAGATTTTCAAAAAAACAACATTTTGTATGTTTTTTTTTTTTTTAAGCCTTTTGAATTACAGGGACACAAGGAAGTGTCCTCATAAACCACCTTCACATTGTAATTCCTGTGTCATTCCCATGTCATTATACAAGTGTGTGTCCTCATAAATCCACCCCAAACAGTGCGCACCACACACACCACACCACACACACATGCCATGTTCATAGGCAGTATGGGATGTTTGTGTGTAATGTTCTCTTAAGGACAAATTTTTCCTGTAGTTATCAATAAAAAAAATACTGTAACTTTCAAAAACCAGTGTTTGGGGAAAGTACGTTTAAAAGTAAGGCATACAATTATTGCTGTACTCCTGAAAAAACGTAATAATTAGTCCTTTGTACTTGTTCGGAAAGTAAGCGTTACTTACTTTTGCGTTTCTTTTCGCATACTTTTTAAATATGAGCGGCTTGGTTTAATTATAAGAAGTTTATTATAGCAAAAAGTATTAAAAGCCTTTCCACCACAAAGTTGAATGAAAACTCAGGTGAAGAAAAGTAATTCAAGCCGGTACAGTAGAAGCAGGAGAAGGTCAAAACTTGCAGCAGTAAAAAAAACAATGAAGCAAAATGTTAGTTATCTAAAGTCATTTGCTATCGCGGTGAATTGGATCATCGAAGGTCAGTGGCAAAGACATTAGTTAATAAAATGGGATTAAATAAAGATATTTGTGTTATTTAATACATTTAATTATTGCAGGTAATCTTTGAGTTTGCATTTAACTGTTTTAATTCATTTTGATGAATACTAAATCTGTTTTTTGTGTGGGATGAATTAATGCACATTCACATGTAGTCTAGAACTACAGTAACATCATGATCACACAGCGCACACAACACTTCTGATTTCTCCCAATATGGGGACAGGAGACTTGTCAGTCAATAAATGGGCAAACAAAGTAACTGGCATTACTTATTTGAAAAAGTAAATCAGATATTTTCTTGTAAATTAAAAAGTAATGCATGACTTTACTAGTTACTTTAAAAAAGATCTGATACATTGCTCGGCTTTGACTGTAACACTGCAAACACAAGACTCAAAATAGAAACCAAGTAGATATGTTTATTGTAACCAAGATCATCAGTTCAATGTTTTCTGATTTGAAAGAGGAGTGAGCCGCTGTTTCTCTCTCACTTGTTTCAGATTCCAAACGGTCCGCCCAGGAAGTCTAATTTGTTTATGGCTTTCGCCAAACGCATGATGATGTCCAGAACAGTCAGTGCAAGTTTTTTTTTTTTTGTGTGTATCCATTAAAGCAGTCCGCCAGCATTTCAAAAGAGAAAAAAATAAATCCCCATTTTTTTTTAATCATCATCATGGGATTAAAAATTTTCAATACATAATTTCATTACCGCAGAACATCCAAGCTATTTATTTATTCATTCTCATTCTCAATGGTGAATTATGAAATGCATTTTTTAAATCATTATGTTCCTGAGTGGTATAACGCGTTAATAATAGTATAGTTTTTTTTAAACAAAAATGGGCATGATTTAGATATAAATGGTCGTTTTCAACTCTGAATTTAGCCTCTGATTTGAACGCTGCGTTGGAAGGGGCGTGTCTGCTGTGAGACTCAACGTAAACGCCCACTGCTGTGATTGGCTAACATCTTTGCATATGAAATGAGCATTACATGTGGAACTCTCTTCAAAACTTTTACTGTGTTTTTACAATAACAGCTGCCAAGATGAACTAATGGTGAAAAGTGTTGATTAAATGATCTTCTTATTCAGGGTTTCCGCAGGTCCTTAAGTCTTAAATGGAGCAAGAAAGTCTTAATTATGATTTCAAGAGGTTTTAAAATTGGGGACGAGAAAGACAAGAATTGCGATTATGGCTGTATGTGACGATTAAATTTGAAAAGGCTATGAATTTATTAAAGCAACACCATGTAACTTTTGCTCACGGTTCTTCCATGTGGTTGATCGATTAAGTTCAAGTTCATTTATTTATAAAGCGCATTTAAAAACAGCCACAAGACTGACCAAAGTGCTGTACATTAAAATCAAACCAGAAATAATAAAACATATGAATTTTAAACCAAAAGGAATGACAGATAAACATTCTGAACACTTGTAATAATCAAGACCATAATACAATGTAATAAGAATTAGATATTAGTATGCATAGTTCGTATGTAGCATTGTTTGCAAAAGGTGTAATTTGTATAATAGCATAAAATGTTGTCCACATAACCATATAGCCATAATGTCCATAATAGCCTATACATCGGACATTGTCATAAGTTTATAAGGCTGTAAAGTAACAGAACCTCTTTATTTGAATAACCGTTCAGACGTGAAGTAGACTGTCCGATATTGATTCGTGAAATCATTTTAGAGACATTATTTTAAGGTCGAAAAACTACATAGTGTTGCTTTAAATAAACATGAGCGCTGCATGTTTCAAAGTTGTGTTCTGCTGTTACCGGAGAAACCGCTGTATTTCTGCCGCTTAAAAAGCGCCTCCTGCTGGTAGTTACTGTTTTTGATCGGACCAATGGGAAAATCAACCCATGTTTTACGCTGTAAATGTGAACTGGTGGATCAACAAGAAGATAATGCATTATATAAATGTAAACCATTAAGACAGTAAAATAAATTTAATTAATAGTTGATTGATAATAGTTGTTTACATTAATAATTGATCGTTTTCCCTTATGAAAATTAACCCGTTTTTAATTTTTTTTTAGCATTTTGACTACCATATGTATAACCATAGTTTTACTAAAAAATACCATGGTTAAACTATGGTTAGTGTCAGTGGTGGAAATGGCCCAAATTCACTGGGGGAACTCTTAAGTTGGGGTAACTTTTAGACAAACATTCAGATGTATTTAATTATAAAAACCTTTATAGTCTATAACATTAAACTTATTTCATGTTTCCTCTAAACCATAGGATTTTTAGGTATCAAGATCAAAGGCACCCTGTGTAATTATATTTATAAACCTTTCTCTTTTTTTTATTTATTATAACAATACATTCAGTTAGTATAAGAAGACACAATTAGGAAGCATAAGTTACCAATCAAATTAAATCAATATTAAAAAAGATAAATCTTTGCACTACAGAGGTGCACAGAAGAACACAAAAGTGGCATTTAGGCATATTTACAGACTGTTTAATGAGGCTCAGAGGTGGCATGAAAGCATTTAAATTCATAATAACAATTTTATGTGATGAATGTTTTAAAACATAGGACTTCAACCCTGCTCCTGGGGACCCACTGTCCTGCAGAGTTCAGCTCCAACCCTAATCAAACACACCTGAACCAGATAATCAAGATCTTACTTGACTTACAAGGTATTACTTGAAAAGTCGCTGACCAGGTGTGCTGAAGCAGGTTGGAAATAATATTTGCAGGACAGTGGGTCCCCAGGTACAGGGTTGAAGACCTGTGTTTTAAATATAAAGTTATGAATATAGAGATTAAATTATTTAAATAGGTGGAGGCAAGTCAGTGTCTTTGTCACTAAATCATTCATTCAGTCGATTTGTTCAAACAACTGATTAATTCAGGAACGAAACAAGTGACTGTTCAAAAAGAGTTATTCCAAAATTATTATTATTATTATATATTGTGCTACGTTTATGTGCGTAGGCTATTGAATGAATAAAACATAGAAATCCCTTTCGTTTCCAAAAAATTCTAACCAGTTGGAGCTGGAACGTCGTCACCCTCGAAATTCACTCCCTGGACTCCGTCCCCCACGTTCCCCCTCATTTCCAGCCCTGGTTAGTGAAGCAAAACCATGGTTAATTTGTGGTTACCATGGTATAACTCTAGGAACAGGTTAGTTTATGTTTTTTCCATTTTCTTAAAAATGGTTTTAAAGGCTGAGATGTGAAGTAGGGTTGTGTCGGTGAGGAAATTTTCCGACCAGTTAATTGACGTGAGACAACACCGGTAATACCGGTATCAAGCGGAGGCGGGCGTCCTCTCTCCCGCCCCTTTGCTTTTAAAAGCTTGTAAAAGTGATGTGCCCATTGAATTTTCACTCTCAAATAGCGGCAATTCGGAGTAAAGCAATATTTGTGTGTTTAGTTCGTTGGAATTTCCTCTTTCCCATCCTTCGGAATTAGAGGTAGTTAGGCGTCAATTGCTTGAATGCAACAACAAAATCCAACGTCAAACTCACTTTAGCCTATAAAACAAAGAACTTTTATTAACAAAACAAATAAAAAATACACCATGCTATAGGGCAGGCTAATATAAAATAACAAATAACTTACATAAAGTTTAATAGGTATACAAAACTGGAAATAGGCTAAGTGAACATGTATAATATACAGTATACCAAATAAATAAGAAACGTAGAACGTTCATTAGCAAAACGAATAAGAAAGCTTGGAGGCAAGTTTAAATAAAGTAAAAATCAGCAAACAATGTGTAACCAATTAAATAAGAAACAAATGTTCAAAAAAAACAAAATCACCTTAGATAAAGGGCAAAAGTCAACAGGCTTTTCAAAAATCCAAAATATTGCCAAAAAAACAGGTAGCGTTTGCATCGTTAGAAACTAAATCCAGCGATCGCTGTCTGTCTCGCCTCAATCTTTGTCTGTCTCACTCACATCACTCTGTCGTGCTAGACCAATCTCTCTTCTGTCTCGCGCACATAACTCTTCTTCGTCTAGCCTCGCCCTATCTCATCTGTCTCGCCGCCTCAAGCTTATCGTCTGTCTCGCGAGCGTCACTCTTCGTATGTCTAGACTCGCCTCACTCGTCTCGTATCGTCTCCAACTCGCCTCACAGTCTTCTCGCACTGTATAACCTCACATCACTATTCTTTCTGGGCATAAACTCTTATCGTCGTGTCTCAACCGCCATCATCTTCTCGTCTTTCTCGTCTCGCTCTTCTCGTCTTTCTCGCCTCACTCTTCTCGTCTGTCTAGCCTCACTCTTCTCGTCTGTCTAGCCTCACTCTTCTCGTCTGTCTAGCCTCACTCTTCTCGTCTGTCTCAATCGCATCTATCTTTTAGTCTGTCTCGCCGCGCCCTCAATCTCTTCGGTCTAGCATCGCATCACTCTATCGTCGCAGCCTCGCTCACTCTTCTCGTTCTGTCTCACCTTGCCACTCTTCTCCTATGTCTCGCCTATTTCTCGGCTGCTCGCCTCACTCTTCTCGTCTGTCTCGACTCACTCCTATTCTGTCCGTCTCGAGCACTATACGGTCTCGCACACTCTTTGTCCGTCTCGCTCAAATTGAGTGGTATCGCCTCGCCTCACTCTTCTCGCCGTCTGCATCACTATCCGTCAGTCTCGCTCGGCTCCTTTCTCGTCAGTCCGCCTCGCCTCATATTCACGTTCTGCAGAGAGCTCGACTCATTCTTCTTGTCAGTCAGCTCGACTCACTCTCCTCACCTGAGAAATGAAATCTGATCTGTGATGCGTCTGTCGTTCGGCACGCTGTATTTGAGCAGCCGCGTTCAGTTTTTAATAGTAGTGTGTTCTTTTACGGAACTAAATGATTTTTATTACTATAAAAAAATCAAAAAGACAGTGGGGGTGGTGCCGCGGTGGGCAAGTGACGTAACCGGTGTTGTGGTTTAACCACCGTCGGCTCACCGTCGATTGCGCAAGCCTCAATTGTGAGGTTTATCATTTTATAACTTTTGTTTTTGTGAAAACCTGTATCTGAACGGTAAATCATGCTTTTTACAGTCATTTTACAGTTTAATGTTACCATAGATCAGTGTTTCTCAACTGGTGGGTCACGACCCAAAAGTGGGTCGCAAGATTGTTCTGAGTGGGTCGCGGAGTGTACAGTCAAAGAAACAACAAAAAACGTCATTCTAAATGTTTTTCTGATGTGAGACTTTTATTTTGAAAGACATGCGTGAAAATAACAAAAGTAAATAAGAGGTTTAAACTGTCATTTTCATTGGAAGTTTTGGCCAAAATGACGGAACTCAAATCACTGATAATCCGTGCTGCTCATGCACAATTACCTGATCTTTGGACGATAAGAAAGTATTGTACTATAAAAAATCCTGTACGTAGTTTCAGAACTCAAAACTTTCTGAGTTAGTCTAAAAACAGCGAGATGCAGCCAATCGCAAACAAAAAGACAGCTTGTGGAATGAAGCCACTTATAACGTAATAGTTGTCGGCTAAACTCCTGCTTGCCAGAAGAGCAGCATGCGTTTAGCTCCGCCCACGATTCTACAAGCAATGTTTAGCTCACCCACGATTTACAGCATTCGTTAGCTAGCCCACCGATTCTACATCACTGCCTGGTTAGCCCCGCCCACCGATTCTACATCACTGCCTGTTTAGCCCCACCCACCGATTCTACATCACTGCCTGTTTAGCCCCGCCCACCGATTCTACATCACTGCCTGTTTAGCCCCGCCCACCGATTCTACATCAATGCCTGTTAGCCCGCTCATAAATTATACACATGCAGTTTAGCTAGCCCACCGATTTACATCACTGCCTGTTTAGCCCCGCCCACCGATTCTACATCACTGCCTGTTTAGCCCCGCCCGAAGGTCTAAGCAGGAACCAAACGATAAAGATGCTCCGAAGACGCTATTCAGAGCCACGCTGTGGAAAAACAGTCTTTGTATCACCTTCCTTCTGATCCCAACATTAGGAAAGAGTGGATGAACTTTATTTTTAATGAAGATCCAGACAGAGTCAGTAAAAGGTTGGTCGTTTGTTCACTTATTTTTACCGGGATAGTTTACAAAACAAAAACAAAACACAGGATTTTCGAAAGATTGAAACACAGACAAGCTTGTTGCAATTAATTGGATGGACCACACAAATTTAACTTTTTATTACGTGACCACTATTGCTTTGTCTGTTATTACAGATCGTTTGATAGTACTTAAGGTACTTAGCAATGTTTTAACCTAAATCACAGCAGCGTCTATCTGTGAAGGCTGTAGGCTGTCAAACATACACAGCGGTTAGCCAATCAGAGCAGTGGGCGTACTTCTGAGTCGACAATCCGCCACGTCTATTCAAACAGAGCGTCAGGAGGCGGGGTCAAAACAGGACAGCAAATATAAATTGTTTCTTGAAGTAAAAATCTTGATAACATTGTAAGTGGAACAGTACAAAATAATAAAGGCAGTTCATGACCCCTTTAATAGTATGATCTTTGATCACTAAATAATCACAATGTAGATAACAGATCTTTACACTACTAACAGGAACAGTGTGAAGTTAATCATTTAGTATCTGGCCTGATTCACTAATTCATAAACCACAGTAAACTACAAAGAACGTCTGTACACGAGCCCTTGCATATTACACCCATCACAGGTAGATATGCTTGTTTCATGTTTTTATATTGCTCAAGGTTATAAAGGTTGTAAAGTTCTTTTGCACCCAGAAAGGTCTTTCTTTACTTCACTGTAGTATTGCTCTTGTGATTAATGAACAGATGTTAAAATTGGGAAGTTGGTTGTAGTAAGTTAGTAAGTTCTGAATCTTTCAGTATGATTTTATTGCAGAGGAACCTCCCATATGTGTAAATATCAAACATATTTTGATTTTAAATTTCATTACTGTGATTCTAAATTCTCATTGCTGTGATACAGACAATATACTGAAATAATTGTTATATTTAAAGGAGACATATTATGCCCCTTTTTTACAATATGTAATATAAGTCTCAGGTGTCCCCAGAATGTGTCTGTGAAGTTTCAGCTCAAAATTACCCCACCGAGCATATATACATTTTGAAAATGCCTATTTTGAGTGGAAACAGAAACACACTGTTTATCGTGCCTGTGCGTAAAGAAAATGAGCTGCTGCTCCCCGCCCCCTTTTCCAGAATAGAGCTGCGCATTGCGCTCTACCTGCTATCAAACAAGTGTGTTATGAGTATCAGTTTATCTCACTGAAATCATGCGTTTTAAACCATATGAGTTTAAACTTCTGATATAGTGTTTTCTGAGCACACCCATCTGAGAAAGTACAAGAAAGGGCCTGTACAGCATGCGTGAGCGCTCAACTATAGCTTCATTCAAACACAAGTTTACTTAAAATACACACGAGTTGACACAACAGTGGTTAGGTCGTGAAGAAAACAGCCTGGGAATAATCACATGTTATTTTAGATTGTGGTGGCAGCACCTATACATTAAAAAGCAAAGAAATCTTGCTCTGTTGTCTCTGAAGGGCTGGACTCTAAACCAGTGTTCCAGTGATCGTCTCTGCAGCCAAACACAGAACAGTTAGCATGCTTTACTCAAACTTTCTCATGGCGTTAGAGTGGTGCACTGTTGTCGCTTGCGAAAACACAATAACGGCACAGTGGGTGTAAACTTTTACAGATTAAGGGGTGGTAATATTATAATGAGATGCCTTTGCCGCGTCACCAAGAGAGCGAAATCAGACGCGCTCGTTTTCTCAGACGCTTGCAGAAAAAGGCTTCCCAAAACAGAGTTACTGGGTTAATCTTTTTCACGTTTCCTTGGATGGTCGATGCACCGGAGACCTGATTATAGCACTTATAACCTGGAAAAGTCCGATTTTCATGATATGTCACCTTTAAGTCATCATAAACCAAATGCAGCACAACAAACACCATGCTAAATAATATTTACTAATTTAAATGTTTCATTTTTAATGTATATAATTAGTGTTTACTATGGACTGAGGAATTTGGAGAATGGCATAATTGTCATGGAAAAGTAGTATTATTATTATTCGATGTTGGGTTAGATCAATATAAGTTGTAAAAACCAGTCTGTGTGTGTGTGTGTTTCTCCATTAGGCCGTATTTTCAGCAGTACGGTCTGCGATCTTACACAGCGTAAGCCCCCACAAATGTATTTGGACCCCATGACAACTTAACATTGATGACGGTCACGTCCTGCCAGGGTTGATCCACAAGACGTACCTGGCAAAGAGTGAGACGCATGGAACGTTCTGGAGGATCTAGAGCCTAATGTAAGTTCTGTTACATGGTAAACCGTTTCAGTGTTTGGTATTAGAGAGGAAGGTAACCTCAGCAGGTCTGGGGGTTCGGGTCGCGCTCTAGGCAGATCATCTATTTCTCTGGAGCTGGCTGCGTGTTGTGGGTCATGAGGGAGTACGACGAGGTGTGAGCCATCATTCTGTCAGGTACTCGAGAGTGTGGACAGAGTGTTCATGCAGGTCCTTTAGAGATGAAGGTATAAAAGTAATAAAATCATGTTAAGAGGTCTTAAATTGGGGCAGCAAACAGGACTCATTAGGCCTAATGTGATTATGGAAGATTGTTTCCGCAAAGGATAAAAACTAAAATAAATTAATAAATAAGGTAATGCGACCTGTTTATCTGACGGTTCTGTCTTTTTTGGGGGGGGTGGAATGCGAGAAAACTAGAAGAAAGGAATTGAGATATAAACTTGCAATTTCGAGGGAAAAAAAACAGAATTGTGAGGAAAAAGTCAGAATTAATTTTTTTTTATTTTGTGGCAGAAACAAATAGTGAGATGAACTAAGAATTCAGACCTAAAAAAAAGTCAAACTTGCAAGAGGTTAAGAATTAGGAGAAATAAGTCAAATTGCAAGTCACAAACTCAGAAATCTGATAAAAAATGTCAAAAGTGTGAAAGCAAACTCAGAATTCTGAGAAAAAAGGCAAAGTTGCGAGATGTAAACTCAGAATTCTGAGAAGAAATTCTGACTTGTGAGCTAAAAAGTCATGTAATTTATTTTATTCCGTGGTGGAAATGAGCTTCCATAGATGATTAAATTTCAAAAGGCAATGATTTAATTGAATAAATGTGAGCACTGCACAAAGTCGAAACACGGCGCTGTTACCTAATCCACAGGCTTACAGTTTCACAATCAATGTCACACATTTATACCAAGCGATTGCTTATGATTCTATGATAATGTGTGCCCCTGAGAATCTGAGATACCTTGTTTGTTTCTCTTTGTCTTGGTTTGTTTCTCACTAGTGGGAGAGGAGGATGAGTTGTCCATAAAGTTTGCTGCGGATGCTGTGGTTGAAGCATTGGGGTTCGAAGGTGACGTGATCGTATCCTTTCTCACACAAACAAACAAAAAACACCATAAGCATCATAACAGTAGACGCACAGTTAGTTTGGGGTGAACTAACTCTCTAAACAGCTGAACCAACCTTAACTAAGTGCTCTCAGTATGACACTAGTAAAGCAGACGGTCAGTTCAAGAAAACCGCCAGTAATGCCAAACTACGCAAATACCTGCCAGACTTCAAGTTCACGCCGTTCAGAGCTGGTGATCATTCACACACACATGCAATTACTAAATGTTTTTCCAATAGTGGTAAAAAGAATAATCTTTACAGAAGCTTTGCTTTTTTCCAGCCATCAAGGAGACGTGTGATTGGTTTGTGGCCAATTATGACGCCGCCCGTAAATGAAGATCTTCACATCTGATTGGCTGTGGGGAGCTTGAACACTGTTCGATGCGGGAAACCGAACAATGGCTGATCAAACACCTTGAACAACACTTTTATCATTTTTACAAAGACAAACTCATGGAACACTGCCGTCTAAGCCCTCTTTTCATGTTTATTTAAAGTTCTTCTTAAAATATATTCATTTTACAGGAATGCAACTACTAAATCTGCACAATGCTGCGTTTTCAAATGCATTTATTAGATGCATAAACTGCTTCAGACAGCACTGCATGAGCTAGCGTCGCCATCTAGTGGCTAAGTGCGGGACATCCTGTGTATCTCAAATTAGGTTTAAAGGGGTCATATGATGCGATTTCAAGTTTTCATTTCTCTTTGGAGTGTTACAAGCTGTTTGTGCATAGATAAAACCCTAAAGTTGGAAAGACTAAAGTCTCAAACCCAAAGAGATATTCTTTATAAAAGTTAAGACTGGTCCAGGCCCTCCTAAATGCCTCGTTCTAACACGCCCCCACATGTCTACGTCACTGTGTGGGAAGATTTGCATAACGCCGCCCAAATGTTCACGCAAAGAAAGAAGGCGTAACTTTGATTCTCGCTGTAGTATTGTTGCTGCCGCCGCCGTAATGTCGTGAAGACGCTGTGTGTTTCACTGTGAAAGCGAAACAACTTTGTTTGGCCTTCCAAAAATGGACAACTAGAAATCAGTGGTTAAGTTGTATTTACAAACACTGTTCCAGAACAGTCCAATCCAAATATTCAGATGTGTGCAGAGCATTTCATGGAGGACCGTTTCCTGATCCTGGAAGAGTAGACTACAATGCAGGCTGTTCTAACTCACGGACTGCAAGTACGTTTTTTATATTTAAAGAATTGCTGACGATTCAAACGTGAGTTTTGAGCAGTGTAGATTAGCGCTTATTGTTTGTCATTTCTCCGATACAAATGCAGACATGGTTTTATATTTAACGGCGCGATGCAACGCGTAAAAAGACGTTATAATCATTATAATCTGTAATTATGTCCCCTCTGGATGCAACAAAGGCCTCGTTTATAATGGGTTTTAATGTTTTTGTTTCGTCGCTCCGGCCGGACAGGGCATCACTGTATGTTAAGGGGCGTAACATTTCCACGCTTGAGGTATTCGGCCAATCACAGCGCATTGGATAGCTGGCCAATCAGGGCACACCTCACTTTTCAGACGATGAGCTTTGTAAAAATCAACGCAATTCAGAAAGACAGGGCAGAGAGGAGCAACAATAATGTACATTATTCGGAAAATAATGTGTTTTTTAAACCTTAAACAGCATAATACATAACACAACTTTCCTTCCCAAATATCACACATAATGTTCTTTTTAGCAACATCATATGACCCCTTTAAAATTAAGCCCCAAATTAACGCAAAACCCTGCATTGGTGAGTATTTGAAATTTTAATTTTAACAATGCATGGATGTAAGAACTTAGTAAGTAGTGCTGTTATGAAATCGCAAAAGCAATATATAACTATATAGTCTGAAACAATACGTGTTAGTAGCGAGAGTATCCACCTTGTTTTTTTTTAATGCGGAAGTAAGCCGTTTTCTGTGAATGTGCGAGACTTCCGGTTCATTAGCCGTTATAGGGAAATAAAAAGGAAACATATCAGGTAAAATACATTAAATAAATTTTGCATTGGCACACTATTTTCCTATTAATACTGTAAAGCTGCTTTGACACAATCTGTATTGTTAAAAGCGCTATATAAATAAAGGTGACTTGACTTGACTAAACGGTAAAACTGTTTGCACCGCAAACCAGTGTGTTCATAATTAAGATAATACATTAAAATAATAATTATAAAAAAAAATAGCTGGAAGTAGATGCCACCGGAAGCCAGACACATTAAATTTACAGGGAAAATAAGGTGGATATAAATCTGTTGTCCGCAAAACACTGCTTCGTGTGAAGCTTGTATTGAACTTGCCAAGTTCAATACAAGCTCATTCTGATTCAGCAAACGAGGCTTCGTTACGTCATACTGTTTCAAGCCTTGGTTTCGAAACATTACCCAGAAAGCACACATATACGTCTGCAAGATGTCTGTTAAAGGTCGCTTCATCTGGAAAGCATCTGCTGTGTACAAACATCTGATAGACGTCTTTAAGATGTCAATTTTACAACATTTTCTGAACGTCTATTTGACAACTGATAGGAAACGTCCTATAGATGTATTGCAGATGAGCAAACACTCTAAAAAAATACGTCTTGTAGACGTCAAATAGACGTCTCTGTGATGTACGTGTGCTATCAGGGTGCAAAATTCGCTGCTAGATGGTGATCTCGTGAATCAGTGTTTCATTGGAGAATTATTATGATGTAGACTAATTTCTAATTCATTTAATCAATTGTAATACTTGTGCGTGTATAAGGCGAAAAGAAGAATGATACTTAATTGTTTCTAATTGACCAAGCATTGCTTAATAACACACAAATCAATAAAACTGATTTACAGAACCTTCACATTTAATGGTATTTAATTATTTGTAGATCGCACACAAAAGGTGTCTTATACATGAATGGCCCGAGTTGTCGTTGCAGTTACACCGTTTGACCAGTAGATGCCGCCAGAGTGGCGTTTCGAGCGCTTCGAATCAGTGAATCAAGTTACCGAAGCAAAGCAAATTGATCATTTGATTCAGAGTTTCGAAAAGCTTCGTTTCTTGGCCACACCTTTGGCTGTCTAACTGACGTGTAAAGCGACCAATAACATCGTGTAACGTCATGATTAGGGGCGTCGGTTACCCAGTTATCAATCCTCCCTAAGTTTTTTTTTTTTTTTTTTTTTTTTTTTTTTTAAAGAGGCGAATTTTAATAAAAAATATGATCATCAACAAGTAAGAGAGTTGCGTTTAAAAAAAAACATTGTGTTAAAATAGTCGCAAAATGATGCATGATCACATGCCTGGTTTTATTTGAACTCTGTACTGTCCACTTTCTGTTTTACTGGTCTGTCAGTCAGGGTTTGTTCTGGGTTTATTTTCTAATGATATGTACTGTATAATTTAATAATACACTGGTATTCGAAACAAGGGTTTTTAGAATATTTTAAGGGTTCCCGAATCACGCTACATAGAAAATCAGCGATTTTCAGTATTATAAGTTCATCTTGTGAAGAATTTAAAGACTGCTTGCTCGTCTTATTCAGATTCATAAGGAAGTGAGATTTACAAAACCTACAGAGAAAAAAAAAATGCATAATGTGTATTTTTTTCTAGAGAGCAAAATTGAAGAATAAACGAAAAAAATATGTAAAATACATAATGGTATATTTGTTGTATTGAATTTAATGTTTGCAGATTTTAATACAATTAAATATGTGCTAATGCGATTTTTTTTAATTACTGTAGTACATTTTTTCGGTAACACTTTACTATAAGGTGTTATATACTTATAATATATATGCAACTTTTGATTTTAATAATGCATTAGTAAATGTTGAAATTAATATGAACTAAGATTAATAAATGCTGCAGAAGTGCTGTCATGTTAACTAAAGAAACCTTATTGTAAAGTGTTACCATGTTTTCTTCTAATTTCGAGGTGATGTATTACCCGGATGTTTTTTCCAGGTAAATATATGCAAATCTGGATATCTTACATGTAGGTGTGTGTATCCATAAGCCAGTGAGGTGAGAGCATTTCTATTCCTGAAGGAAAAGTTTTTTCCTATTTCCACAGAACAGGCAGCGAGCCAGAGACCACACACCGGAGAGCAGGTAACTTATGGGTTTCATCAACTATTAGTATTCATCTAACGTGATAGTTTGTTTGGTTTAGAGACCCTATCAGTTGCAGCTGACCGCATAAAATCTATTAACATGAACTTTTAAATGAGTTTATAAACAAGTGCATTCTTTGTATTGGATCAAACTCGACATGAAATACAATGGCTAGAAGTGGGCGAACCTGCGCTAATAGAGTCTCGTGAAGCGCAAATCATTTACTGAGATCAACAGTCGAGGTCCGGGTTTTCCTTAGATGATGCATTTAATTTCTGTTTCTATTTCACCAAAAGCTATCGTATACCCCCAGACAACTTGTAATATATGGTACGTGTCGTATTAGACCACTCTCTGATAATTTGCGTATTTTTTTAAAAAGACCGCTATTCACTTGCATGAGCCTATATGGACAAGCGCCGGGGATTTTTTAAAAATTGTTTATTTAAAGAAAAATCTTCTATTTGTGGTGCGAAAACGAAGAAAGGGCATAAGGCATTAGAGCAACACCGGATGCAAGCAAATTTCTTAATTTATATTTTTGGGTGAACTGTCCCTTTAAAACGTCTTAATGCTGGATTTGTTTCATTGATGAAAAGAAGAATTATGAGGCATGTGATGCGCATAAATCCCGCACGAGTGTGTTTTTGTTTCTATATTTCTTGTGTTTTTTTAGTCATGTGCATTAGTCGATACCTCGTCTGTTCTCGTGTTGACTTACAGGGTGTGTCAGTGGTTAAACTTGCTTTACCAGTTCAACTGTCGGTTTTCATTGTGAGCTGTAGAGAGGAAGAGAAAGAATATCTGCTTTAACTAAGATCATGTATACGCTTCGAAAATACCGTAGTGCTGCTATGGTACTTGATGAAAATATAATCTATTAGATGTCGATACCGTGATCACCATGGTACGTTTCCAAAACAAATACGCCATTTCCATGGTTTTGTTTTTGTGTGTGTGTGTGTGTGGGGCGGGGGGGGGGTCCGGGGCCGTGGTGAAAACACAAACTGTGACCTCATTAAATCAGCAATACCGTGCCAAGTATGCACCCTGACAGCACACGTACATCTCGGAGACGTCTATTTGACGTCTGCATTACATCTGCAAGACGTATTTTTTTAATGTGTTTGCTCATCTGCAATACGTCTATAGGACGTTTCCTATCAGATGTCAAATAGACGTTTAGAAGATGTCTTTAAGATGTTTATGATTTAGAATGCATGTAAAACTGACATCTTAAAGATGTCTACCAGATGTTTGCACACAGCAGATGCCTTCCAGATGAAAAGATCTTTAACAGACATGTGCTATCTGGCATGATAGCACACGTAAATCACGGAGACGTCTATTTGACGTCTACAAGACGTATTTTTTAGAGTGTTTGCTCATCTGCAATACGTCTATAAGACGTTTCCTATCAGATGTCAAATAGACGATTAGAAGATGTCTTTAAAAATGGTTATGATTTAGAATGCATGTAATACTGAAATCTTAAAGACGTCTATCAGATGTTTGCACACAGCAGATGCTTTCCTGATGAAGAGATCTTTAACAGACATATTGCAGACGTGCATGTGCTATCTGGGCATTGATAGCACACGTACATCACGGAGACGTCTATTTGACGTCTACAAGACGTATTTTTTTAGAGTGTTTGCTCATCTGCAATACGTCTATAGGACGTTTCCTATCAGATGTCAAATAGACGTTTAGAAAATGTTTTCTGACATCTTTAAGGCGTCTATCAGATGTTTGTACACAGCAGATGCTTTCCAGATGAAGCGATCTTTAACAGACATCTTGCAGACGTGCGTGTGCTATCTGGGATGCTTGCTGCGTCTCCATTCTTCTAAACAATGTTGAATAAAGGCGAGGTCGCCGAAATTTCCCTCCTGAAATCCAGTAGGTTAATTTGTCGTACCATGAGCTGAGAAACATTTTCCTTGATATCTCTGTTATGCGTGTCCCATATTCTGTTGACTGAACAAGCCATTAATGATCAATCATCTGAGTCAGTCCTTTCTTTTCACTGAACCGGCCAGACAGGTTTGCAAAACGGTCTGAAACCATTCGCATCTGTTTTCCTGCTCTCTCCCCCAATCACCTGAGGTTTCTCAGTCAGTAAAACAGACACTATCTAGATACTCTTGAACACAGAGAACAAACAAGTGGGTATTCACTTATAAACAACTGAAACTAAAGGCTACTTTTTGAGAGGTAACCTTAACTGAAGATTCAGCTATATTCATGTGAATATGAGTCCATTCACACTGAAACTGTTTTTGTGTCCGCTTGTGCTGTTTTCATGTTTTTCTACTGTAGCCTATGTGAACATGCCCTAAATGGGTGTCTTGACAATTTCATTGTTTTTGTGCCATTTTTTAAAAGGTTTAAACGTCGTGTGTAAAGACACCTGAGCATTGGTCTGAAGACTCTAAACTCCTGAAGAACTGCACGATAGTTACATACTCAAGAAAAAAGAAAACTTGATTTTTGAAAATGTGTATTAAATTGAACTTTCTTAAAAAAAAAAAAAAAACAACAACAAAAATACTAAATTTTCAATGGGAATCCGCTCCTTCGGTAGTTTGAGGGTGAAAAAGTTCCCGCGCATTTTTTTTTAGTCATGTTCATCATGAAAATTGACCTCGCGAAATTTCGCCAAAATATTGCACCACAACTATTGCACCACAACTTCATTGCTTGACAAAAGATGTATTTATTTGTTATCAATACATTTTACAACTTTGTTTCTCTTTTTATTTTTTTTTACCTGTCCAGGCAGTAACCCTTTTAGAAAAGCAATAAGCCTCTTGAAACCAGGTTAACAGTTATTTTTAGAACAGCTATGTTTTTTCCCTTTATCAACGTCTTTAATAAGATGCTCAAGACTGATTTAGTTAATCCTACAACAACTGACCTAGTTAATCCTACAACAACTGACCTAGTTAATCCTACAACAACTGACCTAGTTAATCCTACAACAACTGACCTAGTTAATCCTACAACAACTGATTTAGGGTGCTTTCACACCTGGCTCGTTGTTTCAGAACCTGGCTCGTTTCCCCCCCTTAGCTCGGTTCGTTTGGGCATATGTGAACATGGCAATCGCGCCCGGATCCGCGCCAAAACAATCGGCCCGAGATCGCCTGAAAGAGGTGCTCTCGGCTCGATTGAAAACGAACTCTGGAGCGGTTCGGTTGTAGTGAGAAAGCAATCCGATCCAACGAACCAGGCTAGATCACAATGTAATTACAATGGGTAATTACGTAAGTTCCGTGAAAAGCATTAGCTTTGTTGTTTTGCTAATACTTCAAAATGAACCTGTGAATGTCTGTGGGTGAGCACGTCTTCGCCATTCAAAATAAAAAAGCGCACTTTTTCATTTTATAATGCCGTCTTATTGCTCTTCTTCCTAGTAGGTGCATTTAAAAAATGTGTACCCGATGAATCCTGGACTCGTGCTCAAAATGATAAATTAATGTAAGGACAGCTACAAAAATAAAAAAAAGCTGTTGTAAAAATAAACTGGGTAAAGATTACAGCCGTGACGGCTAAGTGGAATCCTGGAAAATAAACCATTGAACTTTGACCAATGAAAGAACAGTTTACTCGCGCGTGACTTGTATTAACAAATTTGGTCCGTTTAGAAACTTTGCCGTGTGAAAGCGAACCGCACCAAGAATAAAAAGCAACATTGTAATAAGTTTAATCCCTGTTTCGGAACAAAGCAATCGATCTACAGGTGTGAAAGCACCCTTAGTTAATCCTATGTGAATATTGGATCCGTGATTGGGTCTTAAAGTGACAGCAGCCTAAAATACACCTGCTGCTGTCTGTGTCAATTTCTGTATAGTATTGAATACTAGCTTACTAATTTACCTATTTGAAAAGTAATGCCCTGATTATTTCATTTGTATAGTTGTTCTATTTTATTTATTTGCCCCCATTTCTTGTAATTTGCTTCTTTGTTCTTATTCTATTGATTTTAGTTGTTTACATAAATAATTGCTGGTAAACTTTTTACATATTAAGCTGTTTTTGCTATGGAATCAAAATTGGATGAGGTTGGCGCCATCGATCATATACGTTGTGTCAGAAGGGAGGCCCTGTTGAAGTTTAGATAGATACTTGATTATTACAATAGTCCCTGTTTTCACATGTATTTTAACCCCTGACGTGTTCATCAAACCCCATCTCTCTCTCTCTCTCTCTCTCTCTCTCTCTCTCTCTCTCTCTGTCAGATGGACGGGTCAGTCGGGCCAATGCGAGTGTTGGTGACGGGTGGCAGTGGGCTGGTGGGGCGAGCGATAGAGCGGGTGGTGAAAGAGGGTGGAGGGAGAGAAGGAGAAGAATGGATATTCCTGTCATCCAAAGAGGCCAACCTTGTGTAAGTGCTCCTCTAAGAAACACTCATCAGACATCACAAACATAACACCATATGTCATCACATGTATTGTATAACATGTACTTTAGATATAATGCATGTAATAAAAAAACGGCATGCAATAAGTATTTTCCACCAATCAGAGAATCGCAAAAAACAAACCATGCCAAAAGAGCTCGGCCCACTCCCATGAAGCACTGAGAATGATAGAGTCATCAACATATGCTGTCAAACTATTTAAGTATCTGTGTAAATATATAAAATATTTTGTTTCTATATACACAACATCTTTATATCAGTAGCTTTATATTGCTTCACATTGTAGTGTTGTGTTGTGCAGATTGTAGTTCTGTCGCTCATCATAAATGTTCTTTCTTGACTAGTATTTAAACACTAAACACCTCATGATGTTGGTTAATGAATATCCAGAAGGGGCAGAGCTGGAATTTAGACAAAGAAGAAGCTCCGACATAAATGGTTTTCATTTGTGTCCCATGCATGATAAATATATTTACACGTGCTGCTTTAGGAGCGCAAAAGAGACGAGAGCAGCCTTCGAGAAACATCGTCCGACGCACGTCATTCATTTGGCCGCAATGGTGGGCGGACTCTATAGAAACATGAGACAGAACCTGGATTTCTGGGTAATTATTCATATTAAGTCACATAAGGTTGGAAATATCACGGTTGAATTATTTAGCTGTATTTGCATCTTGTTTTCAGAGGAATAATGTGCACATCAATGACAATGTGCTGAACATGTCTCATGAGTTCGGCGTGGTGAAGGTCGTATCCTGTCTGTCTACGTGTGTTTTTCCAGATAAAACCACCTACCCTATAGATGAGACCATGGTAAATTCACACACACACACATATACTTTAGGATACAGTATGTGTTTACTGTTCCCTTAAAAAGCTCACATGATACATGATCCTTGATCTTTTGAAATTCATTAATTCATATCAAATTTCCTCCACGGTGAATAAAGAGAATTCTGTTAAAATGGCAGTTTAGTTTCAATGAATGCAGATGCCAAAAACTTTGAGATATGTTTAAGAACATTAGGATACCTGACAGCCTATATTAACTTGTCAAAAATGCCTGTTTGCCATTCAGAAACTTGTCCCGTCCTGTCCCGTCAGGGTGAGGTTATGAGTAGGATACAGTCATCCCTAAACAGCAGAGAGAGTGAAGAATTGTTGTTAAAAAATTGGACCTAATAGTGATTTAAAAGACATGTTATTATGAGAGATGTAATGTAGTGGATGTCTGATTGGTTTCATGAGCCTGTTTGCATGAATTGTGTAAAATACCTGTGTTTCTCTCTCTCTGTGTGTCAGATGCACAACGGTGCCCCCCATGACTCTAATTATGGTTATGCCTACGCCAAACGCATGATTGACGTCCACAACAGGTCGGTTCTGCTCTCTTAGTGTCAAAATTCACTGATCATGAGCTGTTCTTGGGTGTATTTCATGAAAACATGTCTGGATTGCATTGCATTTCAAAAGAAAGTACGGTTACAAAATTCTATTTTCATTAAGGGAAAAGAAGCCTAATTTTAGAACCATCATGGTTTTGTCTGCATGGGTGTAGTTTGGACATCTGGGCTGTTGGTGCCAGACTGTGATGCTGGTTATTCAGGTTTCTAGAGTTTACATTATACATTCATTCATGCAACCTGTTCAAATAGTCTTGTCTCGCTCTTGCACATCAATTACTTGGGTGACCATCTGATAATGGCTTTGCTGCAGGAAAGTAAGTGCGATAGATTTGCGTAACAAGTGTGAGAGAGATATGCTTACTACCATTATACTATGCAAATATTGGTTTACACTACTTGGAATGCCTGATTGCCATTATGTTGGTTGATAACGTTTTAAATGGTCAATAAGCTTTGGTCATGGTTACCGACTCAGCGACTGGCACTCAATTTGATGCAATGCCATTAACTCTACAAGACCGATTCAGTCTACTAAATATAATGAACCGAATAATGTGCTTGTAAGTAAAAATTACATGTTATATTAAGTAGCAAGTTTTTTTTCCATTAGACTATGTAAACATTAAATGCATTTTTCCGGATTCAGTGGATCTTGTATTTATTTTTAGGTTGGATTTGCCAGGTTTAATCAGGATGTTATCCAGTACGTGTCTGTAACGAATCAGTCCACTGAAGGCGAGCGTAGTGAGAACCCATGTGCAGTTTTATTTACAAGTGATCCAAACAATAAACAAAGACTTGACGAGGCATAACAGACCTAGCTCATCACCGAAAGCGGGTTACAACTTCAATACACGACAAAAGCATGGCACATGAGGCACTTAAGGCAGACTATGAGGGTCCCCCGACAAAACACCCAATGGGAAACCAGACACATGACTAAGACAACCAATGTCCTACCCAGGACATGACACATACAAAAGGCAGAGATACATGAGGGCAAGGGAAGCATGACACTAACAGGGTGAAACAATTACAATTACACCACATTACATATCCCCCCTCTAAGGGGGGCTCCAGACGCCCAAACAAAACCCAAAAAGTCCAGGAGGGTGGTGTAGTGGAGGCGGAACTGGGGGAGGGATGGAGGGCCAGGCCCGTGAAGAGGAGCAGGCAGAGAGGGGAGCCATGGCAGAGCAGGGAGCCATGGCAGAGCATGTAGAGCGGGGGGCCATGGCGGAGCAGGCAGTGCAGGGTGGCCGGGTGGTGACGGCAGAGCAGGAAGCCATGGTGGTGCAGAGACATGGACAGACCACTTGACTGTAACAGAACAAGCAGAGAGTTCTTGAATGACCTCCTTGGCCATGACAGGACAGTCTGTGAGTTCCATGTGGCCTCCATGTCTGTGACAGGACAGACAGTGAGTTCATGAATGGCTTCCGTGGCCCTGACAAGACAGTCTGTGAGTTCGTGAAAGGCCTCCGTGGCCGTGACATGTCATGCAGTTAGTTTCTGATGCGGACTCCAACCACCTAGAGTTGTGCAGCGGATCCGGCCACCTCTTATAGGTTCTGCGCGGAATCAGGCACAGAAAAGGCCCTGGAACAGACTCGGGGGACTAGGAGAGGGCCTCTGAGTCGATTCCTGGACATATAGGCCTCTGTTAGTGGCTCGTAGGCAGTGAGAGGGCCTCTGAGGGCAGATTCAGGACAGGATGAGCCCTCTTGAGTGGACTCGTAAACCGGAATGAGGCCTCAGGAGCAGACCGTGGGACAGGAAGTACTCAGGCGCGCGGTGTGCAGTGCGCACGACGGTCAAATGGCGGACCTGCCATTACTGTAAGGGCACAAGTGTGGCATGGACCTCGAAGGGCGGGCTTGAGAGCGCTACGACGTCTACCACCGGTATGTCTGCAGCTCTCACCGACATCATGGGTAAGTCCATCACGCTAGCTATCGTTTTCGTCTGGGCCCAAGCGGCTCCATCCGAATCAGCTGTGGCTGCCATCTTGCCGGAGTTGGACATCGGCGTGGTGTCGGCCACCTGGCGTGGAGGCCATCTTGGCCCGTGACCGGGATCGGGCGTTTCCGGGCGATGGCACGGGTGGGTATTCGTCTTTTATTTGCCGGAGGGCATAACACAGTTAGGGTGATAGACTTGGCCTTACAGGCATGACGTGAGCAAGCCCTGCATGATTTGACAGTCCGATAGCATACATTGCATTGAGCTGCTTTCTTGGCGGACATGAGGAGTTAAGCAACTCTGCTTGGCAGACTGCATTTCAGGCAGGGTTCTAGCTTGGTAGGAGTGTGACATGAGAAAAATAGCGAGCTTTGACTTAATTCAGCTGGGGTGCAGACGTGCAGCAAAGTCCTGAAGTACAGGCATGACGTTCGCAAGGCTGTGTCCGCTTGTGCGGCATTACTAGCAGTAGTTTGGAAGTGGTCATGTGAATCTTCGTCCAATGACAACAACATTTAAGCAAAGCACACGCGGTCGTATCTGCAAGTTGCGCAAATCTCATATATTCTCTAGATACCCGATTTTATAGGAATTCAGCCCCACAGGTGGTACTTGAAACGATGGGTTCATTAAGAACCACCCGAAGTATGTCCTTAAGGGCCACATCATTAAAATCCACTTGTTTGCAGAATCCACAAAATCCTGAACATAATCGCTCATAGGCCTGTCACCTTGATGAATGTCAGAGGAGCTGAACTGCTGGGTTCATATTTTTGGGGTTGTTGTATTCTACCGAATCATTCCACTGAAGGGAAGCGTATGAGAGACCCCTTTGCAGTTTTGTTTGTAATTTGATCAATGCTAAACATCCAAAAACAATAACAAAGACTTGACTTGACTAATCTAGATATACGTGACGAGGCATAAACGACAAGCCTCACGGCGTGACAGCGGTTACAGACGTCAATACACCCTAATGTCAAACATGAGGGCTACTTATAGCAGACAATGAGGGTCACATGACAGGACAATAGCCAATGAGGAACAAGACACATGACTTTGACAACCAATCAGAACTTGACACATACACAAGGCAGAGATATATGAGGGCAAGGGAAGCATGACACTAACAAGGTGAAACAATTACAAAATAAAAGACATGAAAGCATGAACATGACAAAACCCAACACCAAGAACCCCACATTCCGGGTCTAAAAAGCCTGGCTGATTAATGTATTGGTTAACCTCTTTTTGGAGATATATTTAACACCCAACAAATTTATGAAAGAATAAATAATGAGATCCTGGTGGATGAGTGCTGATCTTTCAGTTCTATTTTATGGCGATTGGTAAATGCAAGAGCTGTCAGTTAGTGATCAATCCAATCCAAGCGCGCTCATGCTGTAAAACTGTTCCCAATTGGTCTTTACTCATCGGCCTAGCAACTAAACCCGTCCACCATACCTGGAATCCGGTTTCTATTGGTTGAATTTCCCAGCATTTTCAAATTGCATTGCATCATCATCGCAACGTGATCAGATCCTGGATGTCCTATTCAGCTTTATTCCAAATGCGTTGTGTGTTCTGTTGTGTTGGGCTTGTTTGAGTGAGAACACCTGCTCTAATTAATATATGTGATCTGCTATGGTTTCTAATGTTTGGTGAAGCTACAAACTAAAACGCGGCTTACATGTACTTGGTATTGTTTGGTCTCCTGAAACACTTCGTCCCGGTATTCTGCTAGGTGAACATTTTCATGATTATATGCAGCAGGGTGTATCTGTTATGTATTGCTTAAAAGATCACATTTCAAGTAAAATTTGACCCCTGGACCACACAACCGTGCATACTAGTCCAATTTTTCGAACGAGAGCCAATTATGACATATCTGAAAGCTGAGTAAATATGTTTTCCATTGATGCATGGTTTGTTATGGGAAAATATTTGGCTGAGATACAACTATTGAAATCTGAATCTGAGGGTGCAAAGCTC
Source organism: Sinocyclocheilus anophthalmus (assembly GCA_018155175.1). Taxonomy (NCBI): domain Eukaryota; kingdom Metazoa; phylum Chordata; class Actinopteri; order Cypriniformes; family Cyprinidae; genus Sinocyclocheilus; species Sinocyclocheilus anophthalmus. The sequence continues at coordinate 217,729 of JADLZN010006388.1, read as the reverse complement.
TAAATATTGAGAAAATCCTTTAAGTTGTCCCAATGAGTTCTTGCAAGCATATACGAATCAAACAGTAATTTTTGATATATTTACGGTAGGAAATTTACACACTATCTTCACGGAACATGATTTTTACTTAATATTATCCTAATATTTTTGGCATAAATAAAAAATTTCCATAATTTTGACGCCATACAATAGTGTGTTGCTATTGCGAACAAATTATACCCCAGTGCTTAACACTGCTTTTGTTCGCCCGGTCCACAAGATCTGTTCTAGTACTACAAACTGAATACAGCAAATACAGTTTCTGTGACGTAACAAAGCATGTTCATATTTATGAGGCAACAGCATTAAGCTTATCCTAACCGTTTATTTGTTGTGAACAAAACACCACTAGTTTTACATTCATAGAACATCCCTGGCGGGCCTTTCTTTTCTATCTTTTTGTAAGCTGGCGAATCTTAGATAATCTCTAGACCAGAAGAAAAACAAAGATATGTGCACAAAGTGTTCGGTCACTTGCGATTCAGATACTGTACACCACCTGCTGAATTGTTAAATAGTAAACTACCACCAAAGCAATTGACAGCCACCGGAGAAAATTGGGGGTCTAGTATATTATGGTTGTTAATCATTTGAAAGGGAAAATATTACTTTAAACACTACAGGATTATTGTTTATTTTGTCTTCCCCGGCGTCTACATATCTACTCTGTGATTTTTTTTTTTCAGTTGATTGCGTGAATAAAACTTCATTAACATTCGAATAAGCTTGTCTTTGTGGGTAGATTACGTACACATTTTAGTCCGTCCTGAGTACGGTCACATGATGAAAACTAGTTCCAACATAATCTAATTACTTGTTTTAGGTAATGTACATCGGACCTACTTTTAGATGACTTTTTTTTTAAATCAATGTGTTTAAAATGACAAATATAAAAAAAAAAAAGCGAAGAGAAAAAAGTATCGATTTTTTGTTATATCAATATCATACATGCATTAAACATATGAGAACCAGATTCCAAACTGGGCTTAATGTAAGAACTGCAGTGGGTTTGTGAGTTGATAAAAAGCTAATAATGAATTACTGAATCATAAACATTTTAAATACAAATCATTTAAACTCTCGAACGCTAAAAATATAAATATTTTGTGTTTACTTTGTCTTGTGTGTTTGTCCATTAGGGCGTTATTTCAGCAGTACGGTCGGAAATATACAGCCGTCATCCCCACCAACATGTTTGGAGCCCATGACAATTACAACATTGAAGACGGTCACGTGATGCCGGGGTTGATCCACAAGACGTACCTGGCAAAGAGTGAGAGACATTTAACTCACAATCACATTGAGAGCGTCCCACATGTTCACATGGTAAATGTATGCGTGTTTGTTTCGTAGAGGAAGGTAAACCTCTGCAGGTCTGGGGTTCGGGTCGCGCTCTGCGGCAGTTCATCTATTCTCTGGATCTGGCTCGTCTGTTTCTGTGGGTTCTGAGGGAGTACGACGAGGTGGAGCCCATCATTCTGTCAGGTACTCCAGCTGTGTTTGATATCACACGTGTTGGGTCTGTTTCATCAGAGCTCATTGGTTGTTCAGATATCAAGATCATGTTTCTCTTTTTCTTCGTTTCTTTTTGTCTAGTCGGGGAGGAGGATGAGTTGACTGTAAAGGATGCTGTGGACGCTGTGGTTGAAGCGTTCGGGTTCGAAGGGGAAGTGATTGTATCCTTTCACACCAACAGTGTCTGGAGTTTGTTTTTCTTACAGCTGACAGAATAGCAGTCTTTCTTCTGTGGAACACGATAAGATATCTTGCAGTTCAAAAAGCATCATAAAAGTAGTCCATAAATGCAAATGACTAACCCTCAAACCGCATTTCACAGACTCCAGCTGAAACCTCCCTACGCTCGTCTCGATATGACCACTAGAAATCATACGGTCAGATCAAGAAGAACTGCCCATAACGCCAAACTAGACGCAAATTACCTGCCAGACTTCAGTGTCCACGCCGTTCAAACAAGTGATCACAAAAGATGCATGCATTTACGGCAGTGGGTTTTTCAATAGTGACAAAGTGGCTACCAAAAACAAGTCTTAATTGAAGTTTTTCTTTTTTTCCAGCCGGGAAGGAGACGTGTGATTGGTTTGCGGCCAGTTATGACACCGCCCGTAAAGAGATCTTCACATTTCTTCGGGGATCTTTGAACACTGTTTCAATGCGAAAAATGACTGATTTGGACACTTTCAACAACCCTTAATATATTTTACGAAGTAAAATCATTGGACACTGCCCTCGATGCTTTCCCTTCATTTTGTTTTTCCACTAATTTCATCCCTTACATTCATCAATGTTCAATTAAAGTTCCTTTATATAGCGCTTTCCACATACAAATCGTTTGCAAAGCCTGCTTACAGAAACACACAAAAAAAAACAACTCATCTTTGATAATCAAAATTACATATTTAAAAGTTTTTTCCCATGTAAATAATTTCTTTGTCTTACAAATGGCTTGAATGTAACTCTACACCCTTACCTCATTGAGTATGCGCCAAACCATGAATATGCTTAGTAGTCCCCGCCTCCACTCAATCGCACCAGCTCAGACCTGCTCCATTTTCACTCAATTATAGCATATAAAGCGTGCAAAGTGCGCTCCTTTAAAATAATTAAAAGCTGTCACTCATCTTAGTTCATCGTGATCTCACAATGTTCCGTTATAATCAATGAAGCTTTACACAGCACAATGAATCTCTTATTTACATCACGTCTATACTTTGTTAAATGAGAGAATTCGCGAGCGTGCAGAACTCTGAGCGAAACTCCAGCGTTTTGAGCTTTGAGTGGATTCTGACTAGCTTAACACCACTGATTGGCCATGTCTGTGATTGGCTATGTTACTCAATGCTGCAATCGTTAACAGAAACTTTGGCGATCATTAAAGTCACAGGGAGACCAAGCCGCAAGTTACCAGGGGGGAGGGATTGGTTTACATGTTTTGCCAAAGTCTTAGTTTCACCACAGTTTTAAGGAGAAAATGCTCAGCAATGGTGTTGACTGATGAATTTGCACATGGTTTGTCTTTAAGCGTATTAAAAACACGGGATAAAAAATGATTTTCACCATGAGGTCTTTAAACATTTTATTTGTGCTCTGTACTGTGAGTGGTGCTGTGAGTTTTACTGGTTTGTCAAACAGGGTATTTTCTGGGTTTATTTTCTAATGATATGTACTGTACATTTTAACAATACACCCATATTTAAAATAATGATGTTTAATGTGCTTTTTCTATGTTTTTGGAATATTTTAAGGGTTCCCAAATCATGCGATTTTCATTTCATGCCCAGCATCATAAGTTTATATTGTGGTTTATTCAAAACAATGTCATGAAGAAAAGTGAGATTTACAAATAGAAGCTCGGAATTTTATTTTATTTTTTTACATTTTTGAACTTTGAACTTGATCCTTCAAGAGAACGACCACACATTTGTCTTGTTTTATCTGCTTTTGTAATTCATTTATAATCATTTAATAATTTATCATTGAATCAATCACACAGTATAATCGTTTATTGTAAAGCAGTGATTTCTCTGTTGCTTCTGTTTGGGTATAATAACATTTGTTGAATTAGTGCTGAACAATTGTTGAAAGTAAGCCTGAGTATTGAAACCGGCTATTCAATAAACCCTGCAGTTTTTTCAACCATCACTTCATTTCCTGCATTCTGCTCTTACACAACTTCCTATGTCTGCCTTGTGGCTCATAGAAGACAGGTTACGACAAAATGCAATGTTAACTGGTTTTGGATACCAAACTGGATGTCTTTGGATGGGATCTGGTAAAGAGGCTGGATCATAAGCTTTAACCATCAACTAAAACTGCCGGTAAAGAACTTAAATTTTTTTCTGCTTAGACAGAAGGTCTAAAATTGCAAAACTGTCTATGCTAAGTTGAACTGAAACCACACATTCTTGTGCAAACACAGTTAACTGATAAAAATGTAACCAGAGGATGCATCTCACTCTCGAGTGCCTGCGAGATAAAAGAGTTCTAGTGCTTTCCGACCCCTTCTAATCACAATCTACAAAATGCTGTGGAAGACGTCTTGCGTTGTTGTTCCGTATATTCACATTTGATCTTTGATCAATTGACGTCATCATTTCTCACCCGTCTTTCTCACAAGCCAGTGAGCAGAGGGCCTTGGTTTAGTACTGCTGATGTAAAAGTTTTTCCCTTTTTTACAGAACTCAGAGAGCGAAAACAAGGAAACACCTGACTGCACTACAGAAACACCAGAGAGAAGGTAACGGTTTTGTCAGTTTCTTAAACATTTTAACGGAACTAATACACAATCTGATGTGACCGTTTTCTCAATTTAGACACCGTTTAGAAGCACAGAAAATTACCTTTTAATCTTAATTTGCTCAAAAAGAGTTTATAAAGTTCATTAATTGAGTGTTAATGTCAGTACTGTGATTTATGCATTATGGCCTTGTTTGACTTTTCTCATGCTTTAAGAATACTAATAATTTTTAAAGGGGTTTATTATGCTCTTTTACAAAGTCTTGATTTTGTTTTGGGGGTGTACTAGAACATGCTCTCATGCTTGATGGTTCAAAAAACGCATTGTTTTTCACATAATTTACATTATTACAATACCTTTCTCCCCAGCCTGGCACAAACGGCTCGATTAGTTCCGGCTTTGATGAAGGTCTGCCTTCCGAAAAACAAAATGTGTTGTGATTGGTTAGCTGTCCCAGTGCGTTACGATTGGCAAACAGCTTAGACGGTGTTCATACTGCCACTCCCCCTTACTCCGTCTTTCAACAAAAGCTTTTTTGTCGAATCCGGCACTGTACTGTGTCATGTTGTGGAAGCTGTCCTCAGTAAAAACCACAATAGCAAATTGGGGTTATAATACTCAGGAACAGAATTAAAAAATAAATCGCAACCACTGTTTCCTGACATAATCCCTTTCGGAAGCCGAACATAAGGCTTTTGTGCACGGAGGTGAAGAAACAGCGTTTCATTCGGTCGAAACACCGGCGAGAAGCGCAGCGTCGCGTTTGCGCCGCACGTCTTAAAATTAAAATACTTTATTTGCTATAGATGTAGGCACACCGGCGTGCGCTTTGCGGCGTCTTTCCGTGGCGCCCGCTACGTCTGTTGTAGCTTGTAAAATTGTTCTACGACATTAGCACGAAAATTTGAAGCTACATTACAGCGCTCTACTTCTTGTTTTCTCTTATGACACTATCTCTGCAGTAAAAAAACAGCACTTCTTCTTCGTCGTCTCGTCTGAAGCACTCACTCAACCAAGCGCTCTAACCACAACCTCCCCCCTCCCCACCCCCCAACCATTCGAGTTTCTGTAGGCGGGAATTATTTTAATTATATTCTTATGGGCCGCTTTGTGACATCACAAAATCCCGGAAAACAAACGCTGTAGTCCAACGAGCCGTTTGCTGTAGTTCTTGACTAAATATCTCCCTTTGGAGTGGACACTGAGATTTGTATCTTTCTAGATCTTTTTAATGCCCAAACAAACACACTACACACTGACTAAAATTAAAAAAACGGCGAAGAGGACCCTTTACAGTATGTGTAAGTGTATGACATCCCACGTGGTTGTCTGCTTATTCTCTTGTGTTTTTTGGTCATAAGCAGCATTCACCTCATAGGTGATGTGTTTCCTTATATGTGACAGGACGTCCCGGTTAAATGGTTTGTTTAACCAGTTTCACTTGTATATAGTTTTTGTGAGATGTATGGAGGAAGCGAAAATTAGCTGGTACTTTGGATCAATTGTACCCTGGACCACAAAACCAGTCGTAAGGGTAAATTTTTTCAAAATTGAGATTTATACATCAATTGTAAGCTGGATAAATAAGCTTTCCATTGCTGTATGTTTGTTAGGATCGGACAATATTTGGCCAAGATACAACTATTTGAAAATCTGGTGCAAAAAAAATCTAAATATTGAGAAGATCGCCTTTTAAAGTTTTCCTAATGAAGTCCTTAGCAATGCATATTACTACTCGAAAAGTTTTGATATATTTACGGTATAAACCTACAAAATAACCGTCAGAACAGGATCTTTACTTCATATCCCTAATGATGTTTTGCATAAAATAACCCACTCGTCATTTTGACCCATACGAAGGCCATGTGTTCTGCCCTATGCTACAAACTAACCCCAGGGACGTAGACTGGTTTTGTGGTCCAAGGGTCACATATATAATCTATATATATATATATCACCGTACCAAACACTGCGGTGCTACATAGTACATCTATGGCCCATTCTGATTGCCATCAATACCATTACACTTAAAACAACAAACAAACACCATAGACCGATTAATACTTGATTATTTACCATAGTTCTTAACCCCTGAAGTGTTCATCAAGCCCCATCTCTCTCTCTCTCTCTCTCTACCGCTCTCTCTGTCCGACTGGAGGGTCGGCTCGGGCCGATTGCGAGTGTTGTGACGGGTTGCAGTGGGCTGGTGGGTTTCGAGTCGATAGAACGTGTGGTGAGAAAAGGAGGCAAAGAGAGGAGAGGAAATAATGGAATCTCCTCGTCGCCAAAGAGCCAATCTCGTTAAGAAACACTCTCAGCTACTCACACAAACATCCTTAAAATAGCACATCTCACCTAATAGATAACATGGGGGGGGGGGTGGCTTTATATTCTATAGGCAGGGTTATAATAACGCATGCAATATGCCTTAATAATTTCACTTGACGAATTTGTGTTTCTCCGAGTTATAGAACGCTTTTATTACATTGTTCACTAGTGTGTTTAAAAGCATTCCAAATGCCCGTAGTTGGGTCCCTCGCATGATAAATATATTACAACGTGCTGCTTTCTCTGAGCGCTGAAGAGACGAGCAGCCAGCCTTCGAGAAACATCGTCCGCACACCACAGTCATTTCATTAGCCGCCATGGGGGTCGACTTTATAAAAATATGTAACAGACACTCTTTGTTGACTTCTGGGTATCGTCATTACATAAGTAACAAGTTAATGTCACGTTGAATGATTCAACTATAATATAATCCTGTATTTGTCTTCTTGTGTTTCAGAGGAATAATGTGCACATCCATGCGACAATGTGCTGAACATGTCTCAGGATTTCGGCGTGTGAAGTTCCGTATCCTGTCTGTCTACTGTGGGTTTGTTTTTCCAGATAAAACCCCGCCCTATAGTGAACCATGTCAAGCAAACACGCACACTTTAATAAGCAGTTGTTGTGCATGCTTTGACATTCCTTTAAAAGGCTCAGATCAAACTTGTCCTGTCCAATCATGTTGAGATTATGAGGATGTAGGATAGATGCAATCATTCCTAAACAACAGAGAAAATGGTCATGAAAAACCGGACCTGCATGAAATAGTGGCGCTTAAAAATGCATGTTATGAGCAGTTTTAGCCCGTGATGTCTGATTGGTGTGCATGAATTGTGTAAAATACCTGTGTGTTTCTTTAACTTGGTGGTGACGTGTTTCTCTCTCTCTGTGTGTCAGATGCACAACGGTGCCCCCCATGACTCTAATTATGGTTATGCCTACGCCAAACGCATGATTGACGTCCACAACAGGTCAGTTCTGCTCTCTTAGTGTCAAAATTCACTGGTCATGTTCTTGGGTGTGTCTCATGAAAACATGTCTGGATTGCATTGCTATTACGAAATTTTTCTTAGAGAGTATAAAGCTTACTTTTAGAAGCATTTTGGTTTTTTGACAGGGGGCGTGCCAGGCCGTGATACTGGGTATTCCCCGTGGTTTCCCTACCTTGCACATCGTCTACTTATGCAGCCTGTTTAACTACGCGTTTTGTCTCTCTTTCACATCATTGTGTATATATATATATATATATATATATATTAGATACATCTATATATATATTATATAAAATCATCTATATATATATATATATATTAGACCATATCCCATCCAGTTCTTGTCCTCATTGTTGTTAAACAGTTAAAACAGTTATTTGTTACTCAGATAACACATTTCCCTCACCACTGTTTGACCAGCTTTAAGTGTTTTCCCACCACACTGCGTAAAGTTTCTGTGAGTTGCTATCACCCAACAGATAAAAGCGAATTCAGTTTACTTCTCGTGGCTGTATTATGGTGTTGTCTATCGTTGAGCAGGGCGTGTCCCTCGCGTGAGATCTCCCACTGCTGCACTCGCTCGTGCGTGTGGCCCGCCCAGGGATTCCCTCGTTTACCTTTCAACTTTCACACATTGTCATTATGATGCTAAAAATAACATTATTTTGTGTTTGGTGTAATGAAATGTGTTTTTGTGGTTTAAGGTTCAAAAACACATTCTTTTCCACATACTGTACATGATTGTTTCTCATCTATGCCCCGCCTTTCTGAAACACGTCGATTTTACAAAGCTCATTGTTCTGAAAAGCGAGGTGTGCTTTGATTGGCCAGCTATTCAGTGCGTTGTGTTTGGCCGAATACCTCAACGTGTGACGGAAATGTTACGTCCCTTAACATACTGTGATGCCATCTCCCTGCCGGAGCGATGAGACAAAAACATTAAATCCCATTATAAACAGGCATTTGTTGCATCCAGTGGGGACATAATTCTGTATTATAATGATTTATACTGTCTTTTTAAACGCTGCATTGCATCGCGCCGCGTAAAAATAAAAACATGTCTGCATTTGTGATCAGAGAAAAACAAACAACAAGCGCTACTCTACACTGCTCAAAACTCACGTTTTGAATCATCAGTGGCAAATCATTTTTGGGGAATATGAACGTACGTCCATCTGTGGTCAGAACAGCCGCATTGTAGTCTAGTCTCCCAGGATCAGGAAACAGTCCTCGTTCTCCGTAAAATGTGCCGCACACATCTGAATATTTGGTTTGAATGGTTTCTGGACAGGTTGTAATACAACTTACAAACCACTGATTCTGTCGTGTCCTCTTTTGGAAGGCCAAAAAGTAGTTTCGCTTTCACGACAAAACACACGGCGGGCTAGAGTGAGTGGCGGCGGTGGGCTTGAGAATGGTGCGGCCGGCGGCCGTCGGATTCGACGATATGTCCGGAGGCTTGCTGCAACCCATGTGATGACTCCGGATATCGTCCTCTTTTGGAAGGCCAAAAAAAAAGTAGTTTCACTTTCACAACGAAAACACACAGCGCCTTCACGACATGGCTGCAGCAGCAACAATACTACAGTGAGAATAAGAGTTATGCCTTCTTTCTTTGCATGAACTTTTGGTCGGCGTTATGCAAATCTTCCCGCATAGGGATGGACACATGTGTGGTTGACTCTTAGCCTTTTATAAAGATAATCGCTTGGATTGAGACTTAGTCTTTGCAACTTTAACGATCTGTCTTTATGCACCAAGAGCTGTAAGCACGCCCAATAGAAGGAACCATTGAAACCGCATCACATATGACCCCTTTAAAGAAAAGGCGTGGCCATTTTTTACTTGAACTATCGCAAGCCTACATATGGGCCGCTTCCGTATTTTAGTTGTCAACATATTATTTAAGTTTTACAATGCCAAAGCCACTGGAGCAATCCTTCACCTTTATCCAGAAAGTGTACGGCTAATGCTAACCTCTTCCCAGGTTTTCCAGTACATGGGAAAGGAGATCATATGCCGTTTTTTTTAATGGTGTCCCATAGCGGAGATGCAAGTTTATTTACATAGCACACTTTCATACACAATGGTTCAAGTGCTTTATTCTACATAAACTAAATGAAAATAAGAATAAAAAAACAATAAGACAAGGATTTAAAACCTTGACATTATAAAAAAATTGATTTACGAGGTTTTAAAAGTAATTAAAACTGTTTTAAAGAATAAAAATGATTATACAGAAAATATAGTGCATCAGTTCGTCCATTGTGCACAGCTCTCACATCCATAAATGCCGCTCTCCAGTATGAGTTTTGAGTCTAGATTTAAATGTGACTAATGTTTTAGCACATCTGATCTCTTCTGGAAGCTGATTCCAACTGCGGGCGGCAAAATAGCTAAAAGCAGATTTCCCTTGTTTTGTGTGAACCCTTGGTATTTCTAACTGACTCGATCCTAATGATCTGAGTGGTCTGTTAGGTTTTATATTCAGTGAGCATATCTGCTATGTTTTTAGGTCCTAGGCCATTGAGTGATTATAAACGAGTAAAAGTACTTTAAAATCAATCCTAAATATAATTGGAAGCTTCAAAAAAAAGACAGTGTAAGGACCTGAAGACTGGTGTAATATGCTCAGATTTTCTGGTTCTAGTCAGAATCCTGGCAGCAGTGTTCTGGATGAGCTGCAGCTGTCTAATGGTCTTCTTGGGAAGGCTGGTGAGAAGACCATTACAATAGTCCACCCTGCTGGTGATAAAGGCATGAACAAGTTTCTCCAAGTCTTGACTGTAAACAAAACATCTAATTCTTGCAATGCTTTGAGATGATTTTATGCTGATTTAGTTACTGCTTTGACAGGACTACTGAAACTAAGGTCTGTTTCCAGAATCACACCAAGATTCCTGACCTGATTTTTAGTTGTTAGACCCCTAGAATAAAGGTATGCATTCACCTTGAGAACTTAATCTATGTTTCCAAATGCAATGACTTCAGTTTTCTCCTTGTTTAACTGAAGAAAATTTTGGCACATCCAACTGTTAATTTCATCAATGCATTGGCAGAGGGAGTCAATGGGGCTGTAGTCATTTGGTGATAAGGCTAGTTAAATCTGGGTATCATCTGCATAGCTTTGATAGGCGATTTGGTTCTTTCTCATTTTTTGACTTAGTGGGAGCATATACAGGATAAACAAGAGCGGTGCAAGAATTGTGCCTTGTGGGACTCCGCATGTCATGGAAGTCGCCGCATTTAGTACTTTGAAGCCTCACTATACCACATATAACCTCTCCCTTCTAGTAGCCCCATGAACCATTTGTTGTACGCCATCCCAAACAGTCCCCGACCCATTTTTTCCAGTCTCTCTAGTCTCAGTTATGATCTGCCCCGTGTCCTAGTCAACGCAGCACGGGAGATCTATTAGTACCCAGCAGCATGATATTCTATTGCCATACCTCAGAATTTAGCTAATATCATGTATTATCTTACCATGCACTGGTCTCGTGCTGTGATGCGGTCGGTAAACCAGATTGAAATGTGCTGTCGAGTTGGGGGTGGGGTGTATTGCGCTATTGTTTTTGTTTTAAGGGGTATTGTGTTGGGGGGTGTTCAGCTGATTAAAGACTGCCTTTTCAATAATCTTGCCTGTAAAAGGTAGATTTGATTTTGGTCTATAGTTGCTCAATATGGTGCTATCAAGATTGCTCTTTTTCAGAAGGGTTTTAACAACTGCAGTTTTCAGGGAGTTGGAAAAGTCCCAGAAATACTATCTTCTTTTTGGTATTGCGGTCGAATCTGTCTGACCTCTTCATAATTTGGGGACGTGCTAATCGCCTTCCTGATATTATTGATCTTCTCAGAAAAGAAGGAAGCAAACTCATTGCATTTGCTGTCGGAGAGCATTTCACTGGCAATCTGACTTGGGGGGTTTGTCAGACTCTCTCAACAGTAGCAAAAAGAGTGCGAGTGTTGTTTAAGTTACTGTTTATAAGGTTTGAGAAGAATGACTGTCTAGCTTTGCCTAGTTCCACATTGAAAGCACGAAGGCTGTCTTTATTTATGCTATAGTGTATTTCAAGTTTCGTTTTCCGCCACATCCGCTCAGCTTTTCTGCCTTGTCTTTTCATACTCTGAACTGCTGTTGATTTTCTCCAAGCTGATTTCTGTCTGCCAGACTTTTTACTGACTTTTACAGGAGCTATATCATCAATAACATTCTTAACTTTTGAGTTAAAGGAATCAAGGAGAAGATCAACAGAGTCCACAGAAATGCTTTGTGTTAAAGATATAGCCTCCATAAATAGCACACTTGTGTTTTTGTTAATGCATCTCTTTCTGACAGAGACAGATCTAGATTCAGTGGTAACAGAGATCAATATATCAAAGAAAATACAGAAGTGATCAGATAGTGCTACGTCCTTAATATCAATGGATGAAATGTTTAGACCTCTATTGATGATTAAATCTAGAGTATGTCCATGATTGTGTGTGGGTCCATGCACATGCTGAATCAGGTCAAAAGTGTTTAAAACAGTTATAATTTATTTTGTAGTTTTGTTTTCTGCATTATCTATGTGAATATTGAAATCCCCTGCAATAGCAAAACAGTCGAACTCTGAGGAAATCATTGATAGCATTCCTGTGAACTCTTCAGCGAAGGCTGGAGAGTATTTTGGAGGCCTTTAAATAATGATAAACAGAATGCGTGGATCACTTTTCAGCACAATACCTAGACATTCAAAAGGCAAATACTGACCAAATGACACTTGCTTGCATTGATAGACATCTTTAAATAGAGCAGCTACACCTCCACCTCTCCTAAAAGTCCTGCAGACACTTATAAAATTAAAGTTAGGAGGGGCTGTTTCATTGGGGACTGTTGCTCTGCAGCTGTCTTCTAGCCATGTTTCTTTTTAGAAACATAAAATCCAGGTTGTTTGCGGTTATTAAGTCATTGATTAGAAATTATTTATTTTTTAGTGAGCGAATGTTTAAAAATGCTAACTTGATGGCATTGCATTTTGTCTCAACAGCAATATTAGTTTGATGCATAACAGGCCGCAGATTAGATAAGTCAGCCGTACGGCTTAAGAATGCCTTAGACTTTCTATCACGTGATAAAACAGAAATAGAAAAAACTAAGGCACACTGGTTTCCCGCTTGTTCTGTAAACATTTGTGAATGTTGCTGCTATTATAGCGGGGACCCGACACATATCACTGAGAGCTGCTATCAGTTTTTTTTGGTTCACCTACAGCAGATGGAGGAGTGTTTGGGTCCTGGCGTTGTGGCAGCGACCGGAGAGCTCTCACTGAAGGAGGAGGACAAGCTGGGCCCACAGGCTTTGGTGGTTGTGGGGTCCGCCGTTTTTTAGTTGATATCTGGGGGCTTGCAGCAAAGAGTGGGAGAGTTTGGTCCCAGCATAAGCTTAGAAGTGGAGATGCTGGAGAGAGGGATAATGTGTCTGGTGAGATGGGCTGTGGCTCTGGTGTTTCTGGTGGCTGAAATATGTTGTCCTGGCTTCCCTGGCTGGTTTCCAGAAAGTCGTCCTTGGATGCTGAGTCTTGGGGCTGTTCTGATACGTCACAGTCTGTCTGTGATGAGCTCTGTGGGCAGGGCTCAGTCGGGATAGTTTCCATGAGCAGTGCTTATTGTGGCTGTGTGGTGTTATCGGTGTCCTTGTGGGATGTGTCAACCACATGATGACTCGGAAGCTGATATGAAGTCCTGTCGTCACTCATACTCTGTCCAGGTGTGTGTGTGCCATTTAGGTTGAGTAGTTTGGCACACAATACTGAAGGATGACACCTGAAGGACTCTTGCACCAAGTTTGTTTGGGTGGAGGCCATCCAGTTTAAACAGTTGTCTATGGCCCCAGAAAAGATTAAAGTTGTTGATGAAATTTGACGATCCTTTAAGCTGCAGAGAGGCTTCACATACACCGGGGCATAACGCTTATTTAATGATCAACAGCCATAGCTAAGCTCCAACAATGTGTTTTACACTAAGCAATAACTTTTGATTTAACTATTTTAGTTTACACTGGGGAAAAAAATGCTGTTTTATATAAATTATTACTTTTGTTTAGCAAGGATGCTTTAAATTGATCAAAAGTGATGATAAAGACATTTATAATGTTACAAAAGAATTCTGTTTCAAATAAATGCTGTCTTTTTGAACTTTCTATTAATCAAAGAAACCTGAAAAAATCTACTCCGCTGTTTTCAACATAATAATCAGAAATGTTTTTTGAGCAGTAAATCTGCATATTAGAATTATTTCTGAAGATCACGTGACACTGAAAACTGCAGTAATGATGCTGAAAAATCAGCTTTACAATCACAGGAATAAATACATTTTAAAAAACATTAAAATAGAAATCAGTTATTTTAAAATGTAAAAATATTTCACAATATTACTGCTCTGCTGTATTTTCTGATCAAATAAATGAAGGCGTGTGACAGAAACAGAGACTATCTTAAAAAAACATTAACAATCTTCCTGATCAACCTAATGACTATGTATTAAAACACAATTCCTAAAGTGCCTAAATGTCAAAATTAGTACAATATATTTGTTGAAAAAGGCTAATACACTATTGAATTATTAGGATGTGAGGCTGTTACTCAAATAATTTGTGTTGCTGTCTGCTCTAGCTCCCTCCCTGTACAATAAATCCATGTGAATATCTGTCTCTGCTCATTTTTAATGTAACTTTACAATCGATATTGATGTCCTTTAGCACATATTCTGAATGATGATAATAATGGGGTGCTACTGATAGCCTAACACAGTGTCGCGGCACCTACTGATTGCCACCATTGATGGACAAACTTTTTTTATAATGTTAAAAATATCTGTATGACATTATATTCTGCAGATCTTCCCTGCTGTACTGAACCGTGTTGGGGAAAGTTACTTTTAAAAGTAATGCATTACAATACTGCGTTACTCCATAAAAAAGTACTATTACCTTTCTTATTACTTTTTATGGAAAGTAGCGTTACGTACTTTGCTTTAACTTTTTAAATCGGGACAGGGCTTGCTTGTTTGTTTTTAAAATAAAAAACATTATATTTTTGGCAAATATAAAAGCCTTTTCACACCTAAAGTGAAATGAATGCGCCTCAGGGCGGAAGAAACTTACAGTGGTATAACGCAGATCAACATGTTCAACACACTTCAGGGATAAAAAAAGACACAAATGTGTGTCGAGAGTAATTTTTGCTTATTAGTATGTTTGAACTGGATCATCGAAGATCAGAAGCATAGACATTGGTTAATAGAATGGGATTATTTACATAAAGGATATTTGTGTTGTTTACATTTAATTATTGCAGGTTTGCGTCATAATCTGAGTTGCATTATTTTTATTCATTTTGAGGAATACTGAATACAGAACGTTGTGAATTTGATGGTAATGAAATGAAATTACGGACCTTCCGTTTCAGTTACTTTGATTTACAAATATAGCAATGGTAAGTCATGTGTTAGCTGGGATGTCACGTAATACGCTACTTTTTCCTCAGGAAATTCAATCTCCGTAGATCTTTAGTTCGTTAGAGAAATGAAGAAAGGAACGCATTGCTAAATACACTAGGCATATCATGTATTCATTATGTTTCTAATTCGTTTTTTAGTGATGTTGGATAAGTCTGTAATAAACAAGTTTTTATGACAGCCACAGCTTAAAGGGATAGTTCATCCAAAAAAAAAAATTCTGTCATTTATTACTCACCCTCAAGGCATCAAGATTGTAGGTGACTTTGTTCTCAGCAAAACACTTTGATGATTTGTAACTTACGTTGCAGTCTATCAGTCGGATATGCATGGCAATAGTAACAAAATTTGAGAGTAAAAAAAAACATGCTCAGACAAATCCAAATTAAACCCTGCGGCTCGTGATGACACAGTGATGTCCGATCGGTTTGTGCCAGAAACCGAACAGTATTTATATCAATTTTTTACCTCTAATACACCACTATGTCCAACTGTCTTTGAGCAAGCGCATGGCTTCCGGTGAGTGAGGTGTGTACGCGCTCTGGCGTAGTTACGTTAATGCCTGTGTTGATATCCAGCCGAAGAGCAAACAAGCATAACTTCAGGCGAGCAGGCTCAGAAAATGGTAATACGTGGAAAGTCACCACTCCCGAATGAGTTCGCATGAGAGAACGTAATCTTTTAGTTTTAAGTCGGTTTGAACAATCCGAATAAGCGCAAGTAAGTACCATTTTGATTAGCCGTCGTACCTACAATGACTGTGCACTGTGTTAACAATGAGTGACGTATACGCGCGAGAGATCACTTCCAGCGCTTGCGTAAACTACGCCAGAGCGCTAACACGCCTCACGCACCGGATGCCGTGCGTGCCCAAAGACAGTTGGACATAGTGATGTTTTAGAGGTAAAAAATTATATAAATACGGTTGGGTTTCTGGCACAAACCGATCGTTTCGTGTCTTAAGACCTCAATGTAACATCATGAGCTTCAGGGTTTAATTTGGTTTTGTCTGTGCATGTTTTTTTTACACTTATAGATTTGGTTACCATTGCCATGCATTATACGACTGATAGACTGCAACGGTTAGAGTTAAAAATCATCAAATATGTTCTACTGAAGAAACAAAGTCACCTACATCTTGGATGACATGAGGGTGAGTGGGTAAGCAGATAAAACAAACATTTCATTTGGGTGAACTATCCCTTTAAATTATGTTTCAATGAACAATGAAATGAACAGGCTACACTTGCCTTAAGAAAAATATAATTCTTATTTAGTTCTCGATGGACTTTGTGAGAGTCAGAATACAATATATTTGGGTTACTGTCAGGGTGTCATGTTATTTCATGAGGTTTATTTTTCTAAGTGTGTGTGTTTGTCCATTAGGGCGTTATTTCAGCAGCACGGTCGGAAATACACAGCCGTCATCCCCACCAACATGTTTGGACCCCATGACAATTACAACATTGAAGACAGTCATGTGATGCCGGGGTTGATCCACAAAACGTACCTGGCAAAGAGTGAGAGGACATTTTAACTCACAATCACCCTATTGGACGTTTCCTATCAGATGTCAATTAGACATTTAGAAGATGTCTTTAAGATGTTTATGATTTAGAGTGTATGTAAAACTGACATCTGAAAAAGAAGTTTGTACACAGCAGATGCTTTCCAGATGAAGCGACCTTTAACAGACATCTCGCAGACGTATATGTGTGCTATCTGGGCACATTCAGAGCATCCACAAGTTTTAATATGCAATGGATTATCAAAATTAAAACAACACAAAGAACATAATATTTTCATGAAATTTAAATTATTATTAACAATGTAAGGAAAAAATAAAAAAGTTATTGTTTTCATTGTTTTTGACTCATGTAACCTTGCATTTTAATTAATGATGTTATATAAAGACAAGTAAACGGTAATAAATGAACAAATGGCCATGATCATGATTATCAATATTATCACGATGTTGTTAAAATGTGTTGGAAATGTTCAAAAAGTACTCATATACAGTACACAATGAAGGCCATTTTGACTTAATTTTGAGTGTATTTGGCCTTTCAAGCGTGAAAAGAAAAGAGATCTCAGTTCTGTAATGGTGCACTGTCAGAGACGCGGCTCTCTGTGTGCGCGCACAGAAACCATCGCTCGAGTGCCGAAGTTCTCTTTCGTGATTTCTTGCGCTTGAACGGTTTCAAATCTTTTGAATGCTTAAATTGGCTTAAAAACACATGCATATGATAAACTTCGTGGACGACCTAGGTTAAAAATAATGATTAAACGCACAATATGTACGATTTTTTTTATTAAAATGTCCAAAAAACACTAGAAAAGTGTTATATATTTTGCTGACTTGTGTACTTACATTATCCCAAATGTTTCGAAGAATGTTTAAATCCAGAGAAATAAGCTATTTTAACTAGTGACACGGAGCGTGTCTATAGTGTCATTGTGTCGCCTGCTAATGACGTCATAACCCTTCGATTTCCGGTTTTGTCGAAAGCATGGAAACACCAAAGACGCTTTAATATGTTGTGTGTTTTAATAGACCGGTGACGACTGCATGAGTAGCATTATAACAGAACTTTCAATGTATCTAGTATGATAAAACAGCTCTGCTTTACCCCACATACGCACGACCGGAAGGAGCGGAAGCGCTCAACTGTGGCATAAAAGCTCCGCTGCTTTACCCCACAAACGCACGACAGGAAGCAGCGGAAGCGCTCGACTGTGGCATAATTAAAGCTCCGCTGCTTTACCCCACATACACACGACCGGAAGCAGCGGAAGCGCTCGACTGTGGCATAATAAAAGCTCCGCTGCTTTACCCCACAAACGCACAACCGGAAGGAGCGGAAGCGCTCGACTGTGGCATAATAAAAACTCCGCTGCTTTACCCCACATACACACGACAGGAAGGAGCGGAAAGCGCTCGATTGTGGCGTAATAAAGGCTCCGCTGCTTTACCCCACACACACACGACCGGAAGGAGCGGAAGCGCTCGACTGTGGCGTAGTAAAAGCTCCGCTGCTTTACCCCACATACGCATGCCCGGAAGGAGCGGAAGCGCTCGACTGTGGCATAAAAAAAGCCCCGCTGCTTTACCCCACATACACACAACCGGAAGGAGGAGCAGAAGCGGTCGTCTGTGGCATAATAAAAGCTCCGCTGCCTTACCCCACATACGCACGACCGGAAGGAGCGGAAAAGGTCGACTGTGGCATAATAAAAGCTCAACTGCTTTACCCCACATACACACGACCAGAAGCAGCGGAAGCGCTCGACTGTGGCATAATAAAAGCTCCGCTGCTTTACCCCACATACGCACGACCGGAAGCAGCGGAAGCGCTCGACTGTGGCATAATAAAGCCTCCGCTGCTTTACCCCACATACGCACGGCCGGAAGGAGCGGAAGCGCTCGACTGTGGCATAATAAAAAGCTCCGCTGCTTTACCCCCATACACGCACGACCGGAAGGAGCGGACGCGCTCGACTGTGGCGTAATTAAAACTCCGCTGCTTTACCCCACATACACAAGACCAGAAGCAGCGGAAGCGCTCGACTGTGGCATATAAAAGTCCGCTGCTTTACCCCACATACGCACGAACGGAAGCAGCGGAAACGCTAAAGTGTGGCATATTAAAAGCTCCGCTGCTTTACCCCACATGCACACAACCGGAAGGAGCGGAAGCGCTCGACTATGGCATTATAAAAGCTCCGCTGCTTTACCCCACATACGCACGACCGGAAGGAGCGGAAGCGCTCGACTGTGGCGTAATAAAAGCTCCGCTGCTTTACCCCACATACGCACGACCGGAAGGAGCGGAAGCGCTCGACTGTGGCGTAATAAAAGCTCCGCTGCTTTACCCCACACACGCACGACCAGAAGCAGCGGAAGCACTCGACTGTGGCAAAATAAAAGCTCCGCTGCTTTACCCCACATACGCACGACCGGAAGCAGCGGAAGCGCTCAACTGTGGCGTAATAAAAGCTCCGCTGCTTTACCCCACATACACACGACCAGAAGCAGTGGAAACGCTCGACTGTGGCGTAATAAAAGCTCCGCTGCTTTTGAGTCGTGTGTCGCACTCGTTCAGCGGCCTTGTTTCGCTTTGACGGCTTTCAGCCTCTCCCTGCTTCATTATACTACGTTAATAAATCATTAGCTCATCCATGAACATGATTTCTGCCCGAGTCCCGTCGGATTGCTTCGGCTGTGGGGATGAAGACCACAACTCCCATGATTCCACACTCAGTCACGGTGTCATCAAACTACGCCTTTGTCTCTTTGTTTGTTTTGAATACGCGCCCTCTAGCGGCGAAAATTACATATTGTACCTTTAACCTGAAGAGGGACATTTTTTAAAAAGTCACTGAGAGCATCCCACATGTTCACATGGTAAATGTATGCGTGTTTGTTTCGTAGAGGAAGGTAAACCTCTGCAGGTCTGGGGTTCGGGTCGCGCTCTGCGGCAGTTCATCTATTCTCTGGATCTAGCTCGTCTGTTTCTGTGGGTTCTGAGGGAGTACGACGAGGTGGAGCCCATCATTCTGTCAGGTACTCGAGACGTGTTTGACGTCACATGTGTTGGGTCGGTTTCATCAGAGCTCATTGGTTGATCATCAAATATCAAGATCATGTTTCTCTTTTTCTTCGTTTCTTTTTGTCTAGTCGGGGAGGAGGATGAGTTGACTGTAAAGGATGCTGTGGACGCTGTGGTTGAAGCGTTCGGGTTCGAAGGGGAAGTGATTGTATCCTTTCACACAAACAGTGTCTGGAGTTTGTTTTTCTTACAGCTGACAGAATAGCAGTCTTTTTTTCTGTGGAACACAAGGTATCTTGTAGATTGTTCTTGAGTTGAGCTATGAAAAGCACCATAAGCATTATAAAAGTAGTCCATGCATGAACTAACCCTCTAAACGCTCATTCACAGACTTACAGCTGAACCTTAACTAAGCGCTCTCAGTATGACACTAGTAAATCAGACGGTCAGATCAAGAAAACCACCAGTATCGCCAAACTACGCAAATACCTGCCAGACTTCAAGTTCACGCCGTTCAAACAAGGTGATCAGCACAAGAGATGCAGCATTTATTCAGTTTTTCCAATAGTAGTAAAAAGAAGAATCTTTGTAGATGTTTTTCTTTTTTTCCAGCCGTCAAGGAGACGTGTGATTGGTTTGAGGCCAATTATGACACCGCCCGTAAATGAAGATCTTCACATCTGATTGGCTGTGGGGAGCTTGAACGGCCGAAGCCATACTGATCGGACACTTTCAACAATTTTTTTTTTTTTAACCATCATTTTTAAAACATATATATATAATATTTATTATGGTGTATATTATTTTTTTAAATAAAATGTTTAAATAATAAATAAATAAAAAAGTCAAAATCATTAGTTTTTACCTCCCTTTTCATGTTTATTTCAAGTTTTTCTAAAAACTAAATTTTGGATCTATTCTGTGATCAGTGCTGTGCATTTTAGTTTTTTACTGGTCATGTCATGTCACCTTTATTTATATAGCCCTTTATACAATACAGGTTACGTCAAAGAAGCTTTACAGTGTTAAACAGGAAAATAATGTTTCAATAATGCAAACAATATTCAGTTCTACTGGTCTGTCACCAAAGAAAGTTATTTTCTGGGTGTATTTCCTAATAATACTATACTGTATATTTAAAAATAAATTTGTATTTTGAATAATAATGCTTAATGTCTCCTCCTTTTTGCAGAATTTTGGTAATATTATGGGGTTTCCAAATCATGTTACATGTCTAGATTAAGCTCTATAATACTTTTTCTAAATAATTGTAACTTTAGACTTTGTTTGAGGTGTGAAGCTTAACTATAATTTTACTACAATTTAACTACTTTAATTTAGCACTGTGTAAAATCCATTGGGCGCTGTCTCCGTATCTTTACTGACAGAATTTGAAGCCAGAATAAATTTTACTCATTATGGTTGAGCCATTTTATTTATTTACCTATCAAAAGCTTTGACACTTTTTCTTTTCATTAATATTTTGGAAGAACTCTACAATAACACCAATATAACTCTGGAAATGATTGCTGCGAGACAAATATATTATTATTTACATCTTCTAGATTAAAGATTAAAGGGTTAGTTCACCCAAAAATGAAAATTAGCTTGGTTTTATGCCCTCGAGGCATCCCAGGTGTATTGGATTTCTTCTTTCAGGAAGAATCCATAGGGTTATATTAAAAATTGTCCTGGCTCTTCCGAGCTCCATCATTGCAGTCAGCGGGTGTTGCAGTTGAACGGTTCACAAGTCATCAAATAAAACTCGCGCATTCATAATAAAACGTGCCGCAGACGGCTCCGGGGGATGAATAAAGGCCTTCTGTAGTGAATCCATGTGTTTTTGTAAGAAAAATATCCATATTTCAAACATAATAAACACTTTTCTTTCACTTCCCCGTGGTTTGAGTTTGAGCTCCGTCAAGTTAATTATGTATCGTCTATTTTTTATATTAAAATCAATTTTATACACCATCCTTTTTCAGTTCTATAACGTGTGAATATATCCCCTATCATATTCTACAACAAAAACAATCAAAGCACCTTGTTATCACTAATTTTATTTTGATTTCCTGAGTCCGCTATTAGCATATAGCCCGCTAGCATCACCAGCGTGGTTGCCGTTAATCTCGCTTACATTACTAATACTCTATTCACACACATTACCATTGTTGTACTCACTGTTACTTGCTTTATGTCGGATGTGTGTCTACCTTTGAGTGCATGTGAGGACACGTTCGAGCTGCATTCGGTGCAGCTCGAGCTGGAGGCAGTGGAGAAGCAGATCCGGGACCTGGTGGCAAAGCAGACCCAGTTGAGAGCGCGGAGAGCCGCGCTGGAAAAATCCCAGGCTGACGCTCACAAGTCCGAAGTAAGTATACAGCGCGCTGCTAACTCACCCACCACCTCTACTCCGTGTGTTTCCCTGCACAGGCCCGGTGCACCCAGGACACAATCTTCCCAGACCTCCTTTACTCCAGCGCCGGGACACCACAGACCCTGGGTACACCCGCAGCGGAAGATACGAGCCATGACCCGGGCGACGACCTCTCCGCTGCCTCCGGTCTTCGAGATCTCCACCCGGAACAGCTTCGCTCCCCTCCGCGAGACGGAACGCGACGCTGTGATCATCGGAGACTCCATCGTCCGGCACGTCCGTGCTACGTTAGTTGAAGGTAAAGTGCACATTCACTGTTTCCTTGGTGCTCGTGTTCTCGATGTTTCTGCTCAGATACCCGCGATCCTGAAGGGTGAGAGCACCGGAGCGGTCGTGCTTCATGCGGGGATTAACGACACCAAGCTGCGGTAGACGGAGACGCTGAAGAGGGACTTCGGGAGCCTGATCGAGACTGTGCGCCGCACATCGCCCACGACGATGATCATTGTGTCAGGACCGCTTCCCACATATCGATGAGGACATGAAAAGTTCAGTAGGCTTTTGCTTTAAATGAATGGTTATTGTCATGGTGTAAAGAACCGAAACTGCTCTTCGTTAATAATTGGAATCTTTTCTGGGAACTAGGCTTTTTCGTACTGATGGCCTGCACCCCAGCAGAGTCGGAGCGGAAGTCATGTCGGACAACATCTCCAGGACGCTGAGCTCCATATGACTAGAAAGTCAAATCTCAAATAACTGCCATGATTCCTTTTGTTCTACCCACTTAAATGATAAAAGTACTTGCATTGTCCAATCTATAAAGACTGTGTCTGTTCACCGAATAGTGAGGTCAAAATATAAATTTAATGCAGGATCTAGAAAAAATCTGATCGTGATTAAACCAGAAAAAATTAAAATAAATGAACAAAAACAATTTTTAAAGTTTGGGCTCCTAAACATTAGATCACTCTCACCCAAAGCAGTTATTGTAAATTAAATGATCACAGATAATCGTTTTGAGGTACTCTGCTTGACTGAAACCTGGCTAAAAACAAATGATTATATTGGTCTAAATGAGTCTACTCCACCAAGCTACTGTTATAAGCATGAGCCCCGTCAGACTGGTCGTGGCGGCAGTGTTGCAACAAATATATAGTGATATTCTCAATGTTACTCAGAAGACAGGATAAAGGTTTAACTCATTCGAAATACTTCTACTTAACGTTACATTGTCAGATATGCAAAAAAAATCTCTCCTATCTCTTGCTCTGGCTACCGTGTATAGACCACCAGGGCCGTATACAAATTTCCTAAAAGAATTTGCAGATTTCCTATCAGACCTATTGGTTACTGTTGATAAAGCGCTAATTGTCAGAGATTTTAACATTCATGTTGATAATACAAATGATGCATTAGAACTTGCGTTTACTGACCTAATAAACTCTTTTGGAGTCAAGCAAAACGTCACCGGGCCCACTCATCGTTTTAATCATACGCTAGATTTAATTATATTGCATGGAATTTATCTTACTGATATAGATATCGTACCTCAAAGCGATGATGTTACTGACCATTTCCTTGTATCGTGCATGCTGCGTATTACTAATATTAACTATATGGCTCCGCGTTATCGTCAGGGCAGAACTATTGTTCCAGCCACCAAAGACAGATTCAAAAATAACCTGCCTGATTTATCTCAACTTCTCTGTGTACCCATAAGTACACATGAACTAGACGAAATAACTAGCAACATGGGCACTATCTTCTCTAATACATTAGAAGCTATTGCCCCCATCAAACTGAAAAAGGTTAGAGAAAAATGTACTGCGCCATGGTACAACAGTAATACCCATTCTCTCAAGAAAGAAACTCGAAGTCTTGAGTGCAAATGTAGAAAAACTAACTTGGAAGTTTTTAGCATTGCGTGGAAAAACAGTATGTCCAGATATAGACAGGCTCTAAAAGCTGCAAGGGCCGAGCATATCCACAAACTCATAAAAAATAACCAAAACAATCCAAGGCTTATTTAGCACAGTGGCTAGATTAACAAAAAACCAGACGCCACCCGATCTAAATATTCCATCACAGTTTAATAGTAATGACTTTATAAATTTATTCACTGATAAAATAGATAACATCAAAAATACAATAACAAATGTATATTCTACAGCATATAATACTTCAGCTTAATTTATCGCACCAAAATATAAACTGCAGTGCTTTACAACTATAAAACAGGAATAGCTAAATAAACTTATCACTGCATCTAAAACAACAACATGCCTGTTAGATCCTCTACCCACTAAATTACTAAAAGAGTTGATACCTGTAGCAGAAGAACCACTTCTCAAAATTATTAACTCGTCGCTATCTCTAGGCCACGTTCCAAAACCATTCAAGCTGGCGGTTATTAAGCCATCTTATTAAGAAACACAAACTAGATCCTAGTTGAACTGGCAAATTACAGAACCAATCCAAATCTTCCTTTTTATGTCTAACAATTTTAGAAAAAAAGTTGGTATGCTCAAGGGGCTCCTTCTGCAAAAAAATGATCCATTGAAGCATTTCAGTCAGGTTTTCAGCCCCCACTATAGCACGAACTGCACTAGTTAAAATACAAATGACATACTTCTTGCAGTTCAGACAGGCTGTGTTCATTGCTAGTTTACTTGATCTTAGGCTGCGTTCATTACTATCGAATCATGAATATCATAGACAAGTACCAACTATACGGGTATTCAAGGCCAGGCTTTAAGATGGTTTAGATCCTACCTGTCGATCGCTACCACCTTGTTCATTTAAACGGGGAGTCATCTCAATTTCACCAGTAAAATATGGAGTGCCACAAAGATCTGTCCTAGGTCCTATGCTATTTTCAATATACATGTTACCCATTGGTAATATTATTAGAAAATACAGGATTAATTTCCACTGTTATGCCGATGATACTCAACTATATATCTAAACAAGACCAGATGAAACTTCTAAATAATCTAAGCTAACAGAGTGTGTTTAAAAATGTAAAAGATTGGATGACCAAAAAATTTCTCCTATTAAATTTGGATAAGACCGAGATATTACTTATTGGACTAAAAGACAGTACACAGAATCTCTTGGATTACAAGTTGCAACTAGACGGATGTACTGTTACTTTCCTTACAGTCAAAAATCTGGGTGTTATATTAGATAGCAACTTGTCTTTTTGAAAATCATATTTCCCACGTTACAAAAACAGCATTCTTCCATCTACGAAACATTGCCAAGTTACGAAACATGATACCCGTTTCTGATGCAGAAAAGCTAGTTCATGCATTCATGACCTCTAGAATGGACAATTGTAATGCACTGCTAGGTGGTTGACCTGCATCCTCAATAAACAAGCTACAAGTAGTCCAAAATGCAATGGCTAGGGTCCTTACCAGGTCAAGAAAATATGATCATATTACGCCGTGGTAACTAGGATTTACACAAGCTTCAGTCTGGATCCAAAACACCTATCACCTGACATCAAGAGATGATGCCAACCCCTCAGAGGACCTCAGATGATGCCAACCCTGAAACAACATACAGAACTACCACATTTTGCTATAAGTTTGATTGCATCATATAATAATTGCTGTTAATATTATTCCTCGTCTGTTTTATTACGTCTCTTATATTGAGTTTTCCGTTCTGCTGGTTCGTCTGGTAAGAGGAGAACTGGCCCCCCGACTGAGACTGGTTTCTCCCAAGGTTTTTTCTCCATCTGTCACCGATGGAGTTTGGTTCCTTGCCGCTGTCGCCTGGCTTGCTTAGTTGGGACACTTCATTTCCGGCGATATCGTTGACTTGATTGCAAAGATATTATTAAACTGAGCTGAGCTGGATGTTGACATCACTGAATTCAATGATGAACTGTCTTTAACTGAAAAATTAGTGTTTACTATTGTCATTTTGCATTATTGACACTATTTTCCTAATTAATGCTGTTCAGTTGCTTTGACACAATCTGTATTGTTAAAAGCGCTATATAAATAAAGGTGACTTGAATTGACTTGACTTCCGCTGACTGTCTTCCCCTGAAGCCATTCCAGTTTTTTTGCAAATTAATCAAATATTGATTGTCAACCTTAACATCTCAAATAAAATATGCAGTAATGAGGGTGTATTTTTAATAATGGACTGTAATTTTTTGCAACCAAATTTTGGTTACCATATCTATGGTTTAAAACCCAGATTTGGCTTCTTTTTTTTTTTTTTCTGGCAGTGTTGGTACTACAAAATATTTGTTACTATGTCTACAGTTTAAAAAACTGAATTTAATTTAATTAAAAATTTGTTTGTTTGATTTTACCCCTAACCAAATTTTTGTTACCATTTTGTTATTTTTTTTTCCATTAGGCAAAAAATTGTTAAATTTTTTTTTTATTTTGCCATAAACAGAATTTTAACAAACTTATATTTCCCATAAATTAAAGAAATAATGTTTGTTTGATAATTTTTACAATTATTTTATGGTAGCTGGGTTGAACGCCAGAGCCTACCATTATATCTCCTAATAAACCGTAACTGCAGTTTGACAGAAAATGCAGAAATCTGCTGTGTTTCAGGGTGCTGGCGTGTTACTGCGTGATTCTGGACACTCCCGGCGGAGCTGAAGGCTGAGGTTTGCACGCCTGGAGGGACCACAATTCACGGCATCCACGCGCTGGAGAAGGGAGGATTCAGAGTGGCTACGATGAGAGCCGTAGAGGCCGCGACCGAAAGAGCCAGAGATCTTGGGAAGAAGTAGAGTGGAAATCGTATTTATAGAGACGTTATGATACCTGAATGTAAATCAGGTTATAGGAGGGATGATTAACTTTACACCTTAAAGTCCTATTTGATGCTCCAAGCATATCCAGTAGAATGTTGATTACAGATACCTTGATAATTGACTGAAAGGTGCTTCTTAAAGTACAAATGAATGGATTAATCTGAGGATGTGAATTGTGTATTCTGTGTAAAATGGAATAGTCTTAAAGGAACAATATACAGACACTGTAAGTTACACGTCTGTTACATGTCTCTATGATTTCTGTGGTGCATGATAAAGCACTGGAATTCAGAAACAGAAATATATTTATTTCTGAATATATATATTCAGAAATATATTTCTTTTGTTCACACAGATTCAAAGAATGTGTAAAAATCATATTAAATATAAAATAAATTAATCTGTATGAGATACGTTTTGTTTTGTGAGCTCTTAGAAGTTTTTAAAGCCTTATTTAATGACTGTGCACACTACATATTAAAATATTTAGGAAAAAAATCTAAGAAATACAATTTAATTGGGTCACCACAACAATACAGTAATAAATATTGTGTAATATTAATAATATGATAAAATTCCTAGATTAATAAATATAAATAAATGCAGGATATAAAGTTTGTATCTGAAGAATTTATCACAAAAAAATAAGATATTTTTATCTTTCAAAGTATTTTCAGCACCAGAGTTTCCCTACAAGGTTTAAAAATTGTAAAATTTAAAAATGGCAAAAAATTTCAAGAATAACAAATAAAATTATATATGTATATATATATACTGTATGTGTGTGTGGGTGTTTAGTTTTTATAATACTAAACTATGTATTATTATTATTATTACCTGTGTTGAAGTCTAACAATAAAATATCAGATCTACGTATGTTTTAAAGAAATGTCTGTTTGCATGTGAATGAAAAAGTTTGCATATATGGATATAAGAATTAATAATAAAATGTACAAAATGAATCGACACATATTTTTATTTGCATAAAATGTCTTTAAGAATACAATTACAGTTAACTTGGGAATTAAAGCATCAACTTCTCGATTCAAACCAGAGGACAGATGTTATATTACAGCTGTAATCATTCTTAAAAATCCATGCTTTGACTCTTGTTTCCACAAAAGAATAGAAATGCAAAAACATATCTCTTCCATCTTCATTTGACCCTCTAACTCTAGCACTCTCTATTCTAATTCTAAGAAGAAGAAAAAAACACTTGCACTCTCTATTCTTTTTTTATTCTTTTGACTTTTATCTTTTAAAAATAGCCTCTAACTCTAGCACTCTCTATTCTAATTCTATTCTATCTTCTTGTTTCCTTTTTCTTTCTTTTTTTTTTATAAAAAATGACCCTCTAACACTAGCATTTTCTATTCTTTTGACTTGTTTTATTTTTATTTATTATATAAAAAAGCGTCTGCTGCTGAATGACTTAAATGTAAATAAATGGGCTGTTCACGTCGTTTGATGACGTCAGAGACGCAGTCGCACTTGGAAACAGTGACAGAATGTACCATGTGGGGGAAAAAATGTCGTGACGAAATAATCATTTAAAACACTCTTCTGTTGCGCAGTTGTGTATTGTGTCTATATGTATACAAATAGCAACCTGACTCAAACACATTTAAGCCGCATCAGTGTAATGTGTGGCGGTTTTGAGGCGGTTTTGAGGCGGTGATCTCCCCCCGCTCTTGAACGCGAATGGTTCGCGCGGCTCTCGCTCATTCCTTCTGTTCCGAGCAGCAGCGATTCATTCAACGTCAACCAAAGCGCTTAAAGTGAGTATTTATGTGGAGAAATTAGGTGGTGTTTATGCTCATTTATTGTTTTTCTTGGTTTATATGAATAAATAATACTCTGCTGTGTGTTTATCGTGCTCAAAAACCGGTTAGACGTCTTTCCTACGTTTATTTATTAATGTAAGAATAATCAATACGTGATCGATACATGACAGAAAGTCAATCACTGTCATAATGGAAATATGATTAACTTGTATAATATCTAATATGTTGTTTGATGGGCCTGATGACAGCTCCATGTGCAGGAAGTCCAGATGATCAGGAATAATGACGCATTCTCTTGTTAAATCCATGAAAACTGGAGATTTGTACACATTTATTGGTTTTTGATCTCTGGATAACACCTATTTATTTTCTGAATCAACAAAATGAGTCATTATTAGGTTTTTAAAATCCACCTTTTTTTCCTAAGTGCGCATTCAGATCTGATCTTAACAGTCATGCTCAGTAGAAACTGTCAGCTGATGGAAAAGTGAATCACTGAATCATCAATGAACTGACTTTAGCTGAAAAATTAATCTTTGTTATTATCTTCTTGCAGCTATTTTCCTGTTTGACATTTTAAAGATTGCGTTTTGACACAATCTGTATTGTATAAAGTGCTATATAAATAAAGGTGAAATTATACTATATATAATTTAAACTATTAAAAAATAATAGTAGTAAATAGTAATATTAACCTATTTTTAGTCACATTAGCCTAGTTGGTAAATGTTCATGTACATTAAGTGACCTTAATCATAAAAGTGCACATGGCACCATTATAATACTAGGGGTGGACCGATATGTGTTTTTTTAGGGCCGATACCGATTATAAGAGATTAAGGAGACCGATATTTTGAACCGATATGTCTGGTGTAAAAATGAAAATGAATGTCAAAATTAAAAATAACAAGGGCTCTGACAAAAAACTGTCTGTTAAAGGGGTCATATGATTTTGCTAAAAATAACATTATTTTGTGTTTGGTGTAATGAAATGTGTTTATGCGGTTAAAGTAACAAAAAAAATTATTTTCCACATACTGTACATTATTGTTTCTCCTCTATGCCCCGTCTTTCTGAAACTCGTCGATTTTTACAAAGCTCATCGTTCTGAAAAGCGAGGTGTGCTGTGATTGGCCAGCTGTCCAGTGCGTTGTGATTGGCCGAATACCTCAAGCGTGTGACGGAAATGTTACGCCCCTCACTATACTGTTGTATTCCCTCAGTGACCAGCACGGATCAGCTCTAGGCATGACGAAGCGGATATCGTCCTCTTTTGGAGACCAAACAAAGTAGTTTCGCTTTCACAACGAAACACAGTGCCTTCAGGATATGGCGGCGGCGGCGGCAACAATACTAAAAGTTACGCCTTTTTTCTTTGCGTGAACATTTGGGCGGTGTTATGCAAATCTTCCCACATAGTGAGTTAGACATGTGGGGGCGTGTTAGAACAAGGTGTTGTAGGT
The DNA here is from genome assembly GCA_018155175.1 of Sinocyclocheilus anophthalmus. Lineage (NCBI taxonomy): Eukaryota > Metazoa > Chordata > Actinopteri > Cypriniformes > Cyprinidae > Sinocyclocheilus > Sinocyclocheilus anophthalmus. The sequence continues at coordinate 187,652 of JADLZN010006388.1, read as the reverse complement.
AGGCGTGGCTGACTCTTAACTTTGATAAAGAATATCTCTTTGGATTTGAGACTTTAGTCTTTGCAACTTTACAGATCTTCTTTATGCACCAAAAGCTTGTAACACTCCAAAGAGAAAGGAACAATTGATATTGCATCATATGACCCCTTTAAATGCTTTTAAATTATTTTATCGGCAAATCGGTTTTGAAAATGACTTAATGCTTAATACTGGCACCGATAATCGGTCGACTCTTATGGTGTGTTCACACCAAATGCAAATTTAATTATTCGCGCGAGTAGATTACACACAAAGTCTATGCAAAGACGCAAATAGAGGCGAATTCGCACCAGGCGACGAGTTTGCCGCGAAACGCGCTATATTCGCCTCAACAGCGTCTTCCGTGCAAGTTGAAAAATTTAAACTCGAGCAGAAAATTCGCATGATGCATTGTAAGCCAATCAGCGCTGGAGGCGGCTGTCATCCAGGCGCAGTTCCTGGAGAAGACGGTGAAATTCAGTTTTGTGCGCCGTGAACCCAGACACGTCGGCGTTCGGCATTTTTGAACAGTAAGATATTTAATGTTTTTTAAAGAATTCTCTTCTGCTCACCAAGCCTGCATTTATTTGATCCAAAATACAAAGGGGCCCCCCCATTTCATTTACTCCAGTTTCCAGCGGTCACAGATACTTCGAAAATCATTCTAATATGTTGAAAGTTCAGAAGAACGGCGTTTATCTGAAATAGAAAACTTTTGTAATATTATAAATGTCTTTATCCTCACTTTTGATCAATTTAAAGCATCCTTGCTAAATAAAATAATGAATTTATAAAAGTATTATAAAAAAATGGATAAGGAAGCTTTGAAGGGTAAGTGTAATTAACAAAAATGTTACAAAAGCTTTTTATTTAGAGAATTGAAGGATTCAAAGAATCCTGAAAAAATTTACTAAATTGTTTTAAATATTAATAATAATAATAATAAATGGTTTTTGAGCAGCAAATCAGAATATTAGAATGATTTCTGAAGGATGTGACACTGAGACTGGAGTAATGATGCTAAAAATTCGGCTTTGAAATCACAGGAATAAATTACAGTTTAAAAATATGTCCATAATAGAAAGCAGTATTTTTCATAGTAAAAAATTTCACAACATTATTGTTTTTACTGTATTTTAGATCAAATGAATGCAGGCTTGTTGAGCAGAAGATAAAGATATTCTTAAAAAACATTAACAATCTTACTATCAAAATCTTTTGACTGATATGTATACTATGGTAAAATTCCACTACCATGGTATACTTATATGATGACATCATCGGTACCACGTTTTACCACAGTCCATCTTTTCTGAGAGGAAGGTATGAGTGAAGTCCTCTAAAAGTAAATACTTTTCTTAATCGTACTTTAGTTTATGCTTGCCTTCATTTGGATTGAGAAGAACGTCAGTACATTACGTTGTTGACCGCTTTTCCTGTTTGCTGAAGGAGAGTTTAGACCACGGTTGGACGTGGTTCATGTTATGTCGACCCGCACCCAGTATGGGATTTGGTGTGTTTTGTCCATTCTGAATTTGGATGTCCTTCCTTTTTCTCAATCGCAATTGTTTTCAGTTGCTTTTTTTTATTTGTTTTATTTGACGTCATTGTATTTCATGTTAAATTAATGCAACCATAGAATGTTTATGGTGATGTGCCGTCTTAAAGCTGAGTGTGGAATTTTTGATAAAGCTGCAGTCCGTAAGTTTTGCCTCTTTGTCGCCATCTCTGTTTGAAAATCTGCAATTGCAGCTGTGTGCGTAATTATCTTCCTTGCATGGGTTGTGCGGCGGCACGGCTTCTGCGCGGATGAATCTAATGTTTTGAGGAGTATGTGCGGCAGTCAGTCACCGCACCGGTGTGGATATTGTACTTTGCACTCACAGATTCTAGCCTACGTCTTGGAATATATGACACAAATAAGAATTTTCACCGGGTATTGTCATCTGAACAAGTAAGTAACATGTCTGCCATTTTTGTTCTGACCAACTGAGGAAAAATGCATTACAATAAATAGCGCTACCAGTGTTGATTTAATCTAAATGATCTAAACGATGATCGATTAATTGTCAATAAGCGATGCAATCGATGGTCGATTAAGCAGTTTAATTTTGGGCTGCGTGCGGCTCATGCGCAAAACACGTGCGAGCGGCTGTGAGTGACAGTGACGGTATATAAATGCATCATCATTCACTCATAATTACAAAGCTTTTAATGTGATTTAAACTTTAAAAGTACATTAAAATAGAAACAACACAAAGTTCTTCAACATGGAATGCAATAGAAATGTAGTAACAGTCATTTCCCCAGATAATTAGTCCGGGAAACTTCTTTATGTTTACAGACGTGACGTAATGACGCAGCAGCATGCTAGAATTTCCCGCAAAAACCTACCCGTACCACTCAAATTAGAAAACATTATTATAAGATAAACGTTGTGAATCGGGCTAAAGTAAGGCGATAGTTTTGAACACTGGCTGGTTATGTACTTGCTCAAATATTGATTTTGGATAATTTTTAACCAAAAAAAAGTTATGGACTGCAGCTTTAACTAAGGGCATGTTTACATGACTGCGATGTACTAAAAACAGGAACGTTTTTCCTTTGTGTTTTTGAGAAGTTTTGCATACAGATGACAACACTGTCAAAATTATCCCCGTTCACATGAATCCTCGTAAACAACTAAAAATGCTGTATTATGCATTCCAGGCCAGTAGTTGGCAATGTCACTTTGTAAAGAAACACTGCACGTCTGTGTATATTTAATTTAATCATTTAATTTATAATAATTCATTTATGCATTAGCAGAGGCTTTTATCCAAAGTGACTTACAGTGCATTCAGGCTATACATTTTTTACAAGTATGTGTGTTCCCTGGCAATCCAAAAATACAAATATACATAAAAATGTAACAAAATTAAAATTAAGAATACAAAAATATTTGTATTTCTATAGACTGAGCGCATTATACGTATGGGCATGACATCACCATTTTCACAAATTTGCGATTTCATAGTTTACGTGGAGACAAAAACGACATTGTTTACAAAAAAATTTACATTTAAATGTAAAGGTTTGTGATTGCAGCCCCCCAAATTGCTGTCGTCATTGGCAATTGAACGGATATAAAGTTTTCTGTTTTTATCTGTCTTGTGTAATATATTAAAAATAATGACTGTCTCCGAACATGTTTCTCATATGGAAACTTATTTAAACCACAGAATAAAAATATTAAAAAGTAATTGCGAGATTATATCGCACAATTCAGACTTTTTTCTTAGAATTGCGAGTTTATCTCAAAATTGCAAGTTATAATATTGCAATTCGTAAATTTTTTTCTCTGAATTGCGTTTTTACATCTCGCAGTTGTAAGTTATTAATTGCGGCATGTAAACTCATAATTATAAAAAAAATCTGAATTGTGCGATATATACTCGTAATTGCGAGTATATAACTTGCAATTGTGAAATATAAACTCGCAATTGTGAGAAAAAGCCTGAATTGGGAGATATAAATTGCAATTCTGAGAAGTTGTGAGTTTATTCATTTGTAATTCTGTGAAAAAGTCTGAATTAAGAGATAAAAAGTTGCAATTACCTTAATGTATGCAATGTATGGAAAAAAGCTTCCATACAAATACCCATTTTATTTAGCTGTTTCATTTTTTGTTAAGTGTTAACAGTATTCATTGGACTATGAATTTAGCATGCTAAAAAGCTCTCTGAAAAGTCTCTAAATTAAAGGTGCAGTAGGAGATCTTGGAAAATGCTAACTTTAGCCTGATAGCACTGAAAGCGAACGTCCCACCCTCCCTGCAATCGCCGTCCAAAGCCACGCCCCCTGAATGCATATACACTCACAGACCAGAACACCAAAGACGATATTACAATAGGCTACATCAGCGGTTCCCAATTCCAGCCCATGTTCAGAAGTGAAATAAACTTGGGAGTAGGGAGCAATGAACACTAGGGATCATATCGAGCGGAACACAGTTCATGCACGTAGCTCACGTCTAACGATCTGGTTATCTGAATCGGGTGTGTTAACTAAGTGAGACATGCAAAATATGCAGAGTGTGGGGGCATGAGGACAGGAATTGGGAACCGCTGGGCTACATCATGTGTCATTCACCGGTGAGAAAACTTTAAAAGTACTAAAATACCAGGAAGGAAGATCGGGTTGTTGATGTTTGTCTGCCATTCTGGCTCTGTCTGCACAGCGTGTGCGTAAACGCGCTGGTGACGTATCCTGTCTGCGCGAACCGAGTGCGCAGAGGTATGCTAATACATACGTTGACAGGCAGGTAGGAAAGCCAATTAAAACGCTCGGACCGAGTGTTTTGATTGGACGAACATTTCTTGGTGCTACGCCTTCCACAGAATATATAAATACAGAAAAATAAATTTAGACCACTTAACTTAATGATTGCTATCGGAATGTGAAGAGACTTTCAACCAGCATAACAAAAAATGTTTCTGAAGACAATCACCTATTGCACCTTTAATTGTCTACGTCCAATAAAGCTGTGACGTAGCCTATTTTTTTTATTACAAATCCGTCTATAGTAATACATTACAAAACATACTTTTTTCAGCATCTTGCACCACTTTTAAGTTGGCATGTCAATTTAAATCGTTAAATTGTTTAATTTGCTGTAATTTGCGCTTAAACAAAAAAATTGATTTGTACATCGCAAAATATAGTTTACACACTTCATGTTTAACGTTAACCTACTGCTGTGTGACTAATTCTCCAGTTCCCTGTCACTCTCCTTTTCCTCTTTTTCGTTTATTTATCAATCCTCCTCTTCCTCTGTATTTCTGGACACAAGAAAATGCGCAACAGAAGCCACAGGAGTTCTTCTTCTAATCAGTCCAGTTCTTCCGAACGGCAGCCGGACCGAACCACCGCAGGTACTGAGGGGTGTTTGTCCAGCGCAGCGCTGGAGGGTTTGAGATCGGAGTGTTCGATGGTGTGGTTTGACCGTGACGCGTACGAGAGAGCAGAGAGTCTTTACTACGTACGACTGTTGCAGAAGCAAAACGGCACGACTGCTCCTGCGAGTTCTTCCACAAGAAACAAGCAAGAAACCTGTCGGCATGGAGAGCAAGAGGCTTGTCATCATGTCGTCAAAGCTGTGTGGGTGAATAAACCCAACTTTGACCAAGCCGAGAGCAAGTTTGTGGGCCACTTTCCCAACCAAGCGAGATCTCTCCAACTGCAACCCGCCAACTGCGACGAGGGCTACCAATCGCAAACCCCAACCCCGCCCACACCGGCTTCGAGACCAATCAATGGCCTCCCTTGCTTGCCGCCGCCTCCAATGGGGGTGTGGCTACAGAAACCTCTTTTTGATAAAGCCGAGGCGACTTTCTATCAAGACCTGTACCGCCGGAGCTCGCCACCGAGAAACCCTGAAACCAGCGGCGATGAGTCCAACTCCAAACGGCGGACTAACACGCAAAAAAACCCTGTGGTTTGCGATCGGCGTGATTCCGAAGACATCACCACCAATCAGGGAGCGGCGCGCTGCAATTTCCTGCATGCCGACAGCGAGAGGGTGTGGCTAGATCGCAGTCGCTATGTGGAGGCGGAGACTCGTTTCTATGAAGGAGCTGCGGAGAGATCCGTCAAAACATCTATAAACCATTCTACCCAGAAGCTGAAGAAGTATGACTGGATACTCGAGAAAATACACTTTCTGTACACACTGTAGTTAATTAGTTAGTTCACCACCAAATGAAAGTTCCGTCATTTTAACAATCATGTTGCTCCAAACCTGCATGGCTTTTGTTTCATTTGAACATCCTACGAATCGCCGTTTTATGTGTTAAATGGCGAAAGTGAGTCAAACGGGTTTGGAATGACATAAAGGTCAGTGAATGACAGAATTGGTGAACTATCACTTTAAATGACATTTTACTCTCAGGTAACCATCAGTCTCACCCATTGCATTTACATGCGAAATGTTAACAACCTTTCCTACTTCTTTTGTGCACCATCTTCATGTCATCGCATATTTTTCTCATGCCGTTTTCTTTCATTTTTCTTTGGTCTCCTTTGTTCATTCTTGCTGTCCATTGTGTTGGCTTGGAAGAGTCATTTGTCTGAATTCAGTTTTGTATCTTTTGGGTTTCTTCATTTGTTTGGTTGATGTCATTTTTGTTGTGTTTGTCATTTTTGCATGGTTGCATTAATATGCGTGTGTTATTTATAGTGTTATGTTCATGCACCAGTTTTGGGGAGTTACTTAGCACTGTTATTTTCGTACTATTATAGTTTATTAATTTTGAATTTATTTATTTTATTTTAATTTTGAAATGTTAAACCACTGAGCTTTTCTGGTTTATGTATTTTTCATTTAAAAGATTAGTCATTTGATGGTTTTTGTCCTTTATTAGTTTTATTGATTTTTAATGTCTGCGTAGTTTTAACTTTTTAAATTTTATTTGTTTAGTTTTTGTTTGTTTAGTACATCACGTTTAACTTGAAAACGAGCAATGTTGCTTTAGCAGTGCTGAATAAAATTAATGAATAAAATTAATAATGTGATAATTTTGTTGTTAGTATATAAAAATATTAAAATCTAATTTCACTGTAAAAAAAATTTAAAATGCGTATTTAGAAAAAAAATAAGGATAATCCTGTTTTCTATTTTCAACATGTTAAAAACATGAGATGTATTTTGGCAGAAAGTTTTAGTTTTTTTTTTAATTTGGAAGTATTCGTAATGTAATGTTTTTTTTTTTAAAAATGTGCATAGAGTTTTTAAGAATCTTATTATTAGTTATGTAATTTATATGTATTATTTAGTTTTGTTATTTTAGTACACCAAGTTTAACTTAATGAAAATGAGAAATGTTGCCTTGGCAAGTAACTAAAATAAAATAAGTAATTTTTTTTTTCAACTAACAATTTTTTTATGGTTTTAGTTTTAACTATAATAATAACCATTAGCGTTAAAATTCACTCCCCAACACTGATGCGTGCCGTAGTTTAGTCTCAGACATCCTTCATTCTCATCAAAGCCATATAGCTATAAAATCACATCACAGGTCTGCAGCGGCACATTTCCGAAATGTGAAGTTTAAGATGTTTGGTTTAGTGTTTAGTGAGGTTGTTCGAGCTCTTGTTTGTTTTCTACAGGATGACTGCAGCGGAGTGTTTGATGCAGGAGAGGATCTGGTTCGATAAGCCACGTTATGATGAAGCGGAACGGCAATTTTACGAGCGGATGAACGGACCCACACAGCCCAAACAAGTAATAAACGTACTATTTGAACTATTGCATCAGTGTGTACTGCATATGTGCTAATACTGTTCCACATGGTATTTTTGAAAAATATTAGGCAATCAGTAGGTCCATTCCACATGTACATTTACTCAGTTTTATGAATTTGGCAGATGATTTTATCCAAAGAGACTTAGATTTGCATTCAAGATATACGTTCCTACATTCCCTGGGAACTGAACCCATGACCTTACCGTTGCTAGTGCCATATTTCACTGTTAAAAGCTGCAGAAGCACTGTTTATGCCAGCACACACACACACTGAGGTTTGTCTCGGTCTCTTGTCTCAGGACACTGGAGCTAACAGCATCCTTCAGGACATCGCTCGAGCACGAGAAAACATCCAGAAATCTCTGGCTGGGGTGAGTCGAGCAAAAAACCTTCCATTACTCTTTGAACAGTTCAGTCTAGCTCTCTTCTAGGGCTGCACGATTTACGGGAAAAATCTAAATGTGGTTTAATTTATTTGTTTTTTTTTAAAGCTACAGGTTTGTTGCTTGTTTGTTGGGTTTGCACAATTTTAATTTAAAAAATTTGAATTATCAGCATAACTATAACAATAATAATAATGTTGTAACAAAATTAAAAATATTAAAATAAGTATAATTTCACTAAATAAATGAGTATAAAATAATACAGGGATAATTTTATTTATGTACCTCGAAAATTACAAAAAAAATATGGCTGTGGTCTTATGGTCTTAAGTAGAAATATAATAATACGTAATAAGTGTTAAAAAATATTAAAAAAAAATATGATTCCCACTATACATAAAAAAAAGAATATTTAAAAAAAATATAATGATATAATTTTATTTTACAGTACAGCTGTAAAATTACAATACAAATATGGCTGTCTTAATTAGAAAAGGTAATAATAAGGTTAAACAAGAAAGTGATTTAAGAAAACGTCATATAATGATGAAAGATAGTTATTTTACAGGACAAACTGTAAATTCAATAAAAATGTGACTGGCTTAATTTTTTTTCTTTGCCATGAAACCATGTTTAAATCACAATTGTGATTTAAAATGCAATTTAAAAAATAAAATAAATAGATAAACCTCTAGGTTTGTTGCTGGTTTGTATGGTTGCCAATTGATTATGGTTGCTCATATTATTATAGTATTATGTTGTTTACTAAGTAAAAATATATTAACTCAAATAAGAAATATAACTTTGTTAATTTCCTGTAAAATAAAAATGGAGCATTAGTAAACAAATAGTTTATTATTATTAATAATAATAATTTTATTGTACACTACAACTCTACAATTACAATACAAATTTTGGCTGTCTTTAATTTTTTTCTTGTTTTCCAAATGTTTTCCAATTTTCCAAAAAGCTTGTATTTTGGCAGAAAACCCAAACAAGCCCATAACATTTGGAGGTGTTGGACATCATAGTGGTTTGTGAGCGGTTTTATTTCGATAATGTGCAGCTCTACTCGTTCCCACACCATAGTGATCTGTTTACTGCGGCTGTCTAGCCTTCTGAAACAAACTGCCTGCTTTTTGGAGCAGGGCTTTGTGTTGTGAGTGTGTCGCTGATGCTGTCTACGTAGGCAGCTCACTAGGTTTAGAAACAGAGTTCCCAGCTCTTCTCTCTTCAATCATCTGTTCTATTCCTTCATCTGCACTTTCCTCATAAATGATCCTCTGTAGCTGAAGACAAACTGCGCCAAGTAGTTGAGCATCCCCCTAAACTATCAAACCCCCCTCCCACCGCTAGTCGCCGTAAGTGTGTGTGTGGTGGTGTGTGTGACAAACACCCAAAGCGTCAGCCCGAGTCGGCCGCGCGCGACGCGTGTGACATGCATGCATGCGTGGGGTTGTAGAACGTTTAGAAAGAAATCTGTGATTATGCATGTCTGGTGGATTTTGTTAATGTTTCTGATGTGAACGGAGACACTAAACACGAGAAGCAAACGCTTCTACGGTTGCATCTTTGGGAGGTTTGTATCAGTGTTATTTATTTTAGTGTCATTGGGATACTGTAATAGTTTTTTTTTCTCTGTTAGAATTTTAGATAGTTTCAGAAATTTATTTTTCTTTTTAATTTTTATTACTTTTTAAATTAATTTTTATTTCAGTACATCATTAAAACGAGAAATGTTTGCTGACATTTTTTAAAATATTTTATTTTATTTCAGTTAATGTTTATGTAACGGATAATGAATAACAATTTTTTATGGTTTTATTTTAACTATAATAACCCTGGTTTGGATGATATTACAGACTGTACAATATTTATGTATTTGCTCTGAAATAAGAGACGTTTTTTTATTTTTCAGTGATAAGTCATTTTAACCAAAGAAGATTAAAAAATATAAAGTCAAGTTAAAATAATCATGAAAAACAAGAAAGAATATTAATTTTTGTATGCATGCATTTATTTTATTTTTTTACGTTTTAGGGTATACACACAATATAGAGTTTATGAAAAACTAATAATTAATTTAATCATACAAATCTAAATACATAATTTTAAAATAAAAACAATCAAAATAAAACACCAACATTTTAAAATATAAATTAAGAAATATTATAACAAAAATTGGATTTGTTTACCTAATAATTCAATCATAACAATGTAATATTAAAATAAAAAAATACATTTTAAAATGCAAATAAAAATAAAACACTTTTAATTTAACTGCACATCACGTGACTCATAAACAACATCAGAGAACCTTGAACATGTGAATGTGTTGATAAATTATTAAAATATTATCTTAAACTTCCAAAATGTTTGGCTAACAAAACAAAACAAAAGTTTGAGAATCACTGCACCAATATACCAATACATAATCATAAACAACAATATTTACCTACAAACTTACAGAAACATCTTTGAACAGGGTTGAGGGACAATGAGTGAATTAATTCTGTTTGATGCAGTTTTGCTTGAACTGAAACAAATTAACACGACCCACTCCAATTATAAAAACAAAACATGTCTAAACCTTGCATGTTCTGACAAAATAGTGAAATCTATGTTGTGTGTCATGTGATACATTAAAATGGTGTAGTTATAGTAGTTAGTGTAGTAATAAACTGTAGTTGTGTTTGGTTAGTAGTAGTGTTTGTGTGTAGTTGTAAGTAGACCTGATTCTCTCACTGTGCGGCTGTGTATCAGAGCAGGAGCTGATGGGAAAAATCGGTGTGTGTGTGTGTATATATGTGTGTGTGGTGTGTGTGTGTGTGCATGTGTATGTGTGTGTGTGTGTGTATGTATGAGAGTGAGTGTGTGTGTCGTTGTGGTGGTGTGTGTGTGTGTTGTCTCTGGGGGTGGTGTGGGTGTGTGTGTGTATGTGTGTGTGTGTGTGCTGTGTGTGTGTGTGTCGATCTGTGTGTTGTGTGTGTGTGTGTGTGTGTGTATCTGTGGTGTGGGTGATGTATATGTGGGTGTGTGTGTGTGGGTGTGTTGGTGTGTGTGTGTGGGTGTATCTGTGGGTCTATGTGTGTGTGTGTGGTGTCTGGTGTTTGTGTTTGTGTGTGTGTGTGTGGTTGTGTGTGTCTGTGTGTGTGTGTGTGTGTGTGTGGTGTGTGGTGGGTGTCTTGTGTGTGTGTGTGTGTCTCCTGTGTGTGTGTGGGTAGGGGTGTGTGTGTTGGGTGTGTGTGTGTGTGTGTGTGTGTGGTGTCTTGTGGGTGTGTGTGTGTGTATGTGGTGTGTGTGTGTGTGTGTGTGTGTGATTGTGGTGTGTGGTGTGTGTTGTTGGGTATCTGTGTGTGGTGTTGTGTGTCTCGTCTTTTTTGTGTGTGTGTGTGTGTCTCTGTGTCTCTGTGTGGGTGTGTGTGGTGTCTCTGTGTGTCTCTGTGTCTCTGTGTGTCTCTGTGTGTTTGTGTGTTTGTTTGTGTGTGTGTGTGGTGGTGTGTGTGTGTGTGTGTGTGTGTGGTGTGTGTGTGTGTGTGTCTGTGTGTCTCTGTGAGTGAGTGAGTGAGTGAGTCTGTGTGTTTTGTGTGTGTGTGGGTGTGTGGGTGTGTCTGTGTGTGTGTCTGTGTCTGGTGTGTCTGGTGTTGTGTGTGTGTGTGTGTGTGTGTGTTGTGTGGTTTTAGAGCGGAGGAGGCAGCGCTGATGATACGGGGAGCTCAGGGCTCGCATGAAGACCCTGCAACTGGAGAACAGAGTCTAACAACGGTGGTGTGTGTGTTAAGAGATTTCATAGTTTTGCATTTGCATTGCATCAGGATGGAAACTCCAGGGAAAGAATGTAAAAGCATAATTGCACATTATGGTGCCATTATGGAAGATTGAATGGACAAGTTTAGAAAGAGCATTCACTAGCCTCAAAAAGCTAGAAAACTATTCAATCTTCTGATTTCACCAGGACAGAACTATCCAATTGTAAAATCAAAAGAAATTATGTACATTAAAAATACTTATATATATATATCTTAAATGTTTGCATGCAGTGTAATATTTATATACTATTGTAGGTTTTGTTAGTATTTTGAATTAGCTTTGTTTTCATTTTAATTTTAGTTTAATATTTAGTAATTTTATGTGCTTTAGATAATATGTATTTTACTATTATTGTTATTATATAATATTATAGTTTTATTCATGTTTGTGAAATTAGCTTTATTGTCAGCTTTCAATGTTAAGTTGTTTAATTTTTAGTTGGTTGCGATGTGCTTTACATGCTTTGTATTAATTTTTAGTGTGTTTACTCTATTGTTCTTATAATACTATTGTACTTTGTATTACTGTTTTGAATTAGTTTTATTTTCTCTTTTCAATGTCATGTTATTTTTATTTTTAGTAATTTTACTTGTGCTTTTATATAGTTTTATATTATGATTTTTCTATACGATTATTGTTTATTATAGTTTGCAGTGATTTTAGGTTCCAATTTAATTTTAATGCCGTTTTAGTTTTTTAAAAAATTTTTTTGTTTTTTTTTTACTAATAAATTTTTTTTTTTTTTGTTTGGAAAAAAAAAACATTTTATATATTAAATTTTTTACTACGATAATTTTGATTATAATATATAGTTATTTTAGATGGTTGCTTGTATTTTCAATTGTAGTTGATTTATTTTAAATTTTTGATTTTAAATATTACTGTTGAGGTTTAATTGTTTTATTGATTTTCATTTTAGTGGTCACTTAATACATTACATAATTTATTATTTGGTTTGTAATTTGTGATTAAATCTGATATTTCAATTTGTTTTTTATTTTTTGTATTAAACAAATAAGTGTATTTATTTAATTGTTAGGTTTGGTACGATAATAACCTTGGTTACATGAATTAAGCATCTATTCTGTCTTCTATTCCCTTATCCGATGCAGTAGATTAGTGTCTAGAAAATAAAACATACTATTTTAAAAACTACTGTCCTTTTTTTTTCCCATCTCTTTTATACGTTTACTTGGACATCTGTAGGTGGTGATGTCATAATATTTGCATATGAGCTGTCATTTATTTACATTTTGCCTAATCTTCTGCAAGCACTTGCTTAATTGCTCTCGTTGTGTTTCTCAGTGGTGGAGGAGCTGCGTTCTGCTCTCAGTAAGATGGAGAGTCGCGTGTCAGCGCTAGAGAAAAGGTCGACAGCACCGACCGTTAACGGCACCGGTCCTGCCTCTCCCCAGAAAGCCCCGCCCGCTCCAGCAAAACAGGAGGAGGAAGATGAGGATGAGGATGACATCGACCTGTTCGGCAGCGATGAAGAGGTGGACGAGGAGGCCGAGAGACTGAAAGAGCAACGGCTGCAGGAATACGCTGCCAAAAAGGCCAAAAAACCTGCCCTCATCGCTAAATCATCCATCCTGTTAGACGTCAAACCGGTAAGTATTTTTATTTTGTTGACACATGACCTGGAAGTATTCTTAAATGTTCTAGTTCTAAAATGTTTTGCCCAGAAAAACAGGCAACCATCCTGAACACCCTAGTAACCGCATAGCAACCACATAGAAACAACCTAATAGCTACCTGAACAACACCCTAGCAGCCGCATAGAAACCACATAGAAACATCCTAGCAACCACTTAGAACATCCTAGTAACTGCATAGCAACCACATAGAAACAACCTAATAGCTACCTGAACAACACCCTAGCAGCCGCATAGCAACCACATAGAAACAACCTAATTGCTACCTAGAACATCCTAGTAACTGCATAGCAACCACAGAGAAACAACCAACTGGTACCTGGAACACCCTAGTAACTGCATAGCAACCACATAGAAACAACCAAATAGGTACCTGGAACACCCTAGTAACCGCATAGCAACCACATAGAAACAACCTAATAGCTACTGGAAACCAACACCATAGCGGCATCGCAAACCCACTAGAAACAACCTAACTGCTACTCGAAACATCTAGTAAAACTGCATATGCAACCACATAGAAACAACATAATAGCTACCTGAACAACAACCTAGCCAGCGCATAGATGAACCACATAGAATAACAACCTAACGGCTACCTGACATTAGTAACTGCATAGCAACCAATAGAAGAAGGACAACACCAAATAGGTTACTGGAAACATCCTAGTAACTGCATAGCAACCACATAGAAACAACCAAATAGGTACCTGGAACACCCTAGTAACCGCATAGCAACCACATAGAAACAACCTAATAGCTACCTGAACAACACCCTAGCAGCCGCATAGCAACCACATAGAAACAACCAAATAGCTACCTGGAACGCCCTAGCAACTGCATAGCAACACCAGAAAAAACTCTAATAGCTACCTGAACAACAAACTAGCAGCCGCATAGAGACCCCATAAGAAACAACCTAACTGCTACCAGAACATCCTAGTAACTGCATAGCCACCACTAGAAACAACCAAATAGGTACTGAACACACTAGTAACTGCATAGCAACCATATAGAAAAACCAAAATAGGAACTGGAAAACCCTAGTAACTCGCATAGCAACACATAGAAACCAACCTAATAGTACCTGAACCAAACACTAGCTGCCGCATAGCAAACCACATAGAACCCAACAAATAGGTACATGGAACCCCTAGTAACTGCAGAGCAACCACATAGAAACAACAAAGGTACTGGAACACCCTAGTAAACGATAGCAACCACATAGAAACAAACCTTAATAGCTACTCGGAACAACACCCTAGCAGAGCATGCAAAACATAGAAAACAACATAATATGATCATGAACAACATCCTAGTAACTGCATAGCAACCACATAGAAACAACCTAATAGCTACCTGAACAACACCCTAGCAGCCGCATAGCAACCACATAGAAACAACCTAATAGCCCGAAAATACATCCCTAGCAGCAGATAAGAGGACCAAATAGAAACAAACTAACTGCTCACCAGAGAAACATCCTAGTAAACTGGCATAGCACCACATAGAAAAACCTAATGGTACCTGGAACAACCTAGTGAACCGATAGCAATCACATAGCAACAGTCTAACGGCTACCTAGAACACCCTAGCGCCGCATAGAAACCATATATGAAAAAAACCGGAGAGCCTATGAGGAAACACCTAGAACTCCCTAGCAACCACATAGCAACATGTTAAAACAATTTGAACACTTTAGCAACTGCATAGCAACACCCTAACAAGCACTTAGAACACAACAGCAACCAGTGTTATTTTAGCACTATTAATTTAGTATTATGTTATTTATTAATATTTTTAATTGGTGTTTATTTTTTTATTTTGAGTTGTAATTTTTAATTTTAGCTTAATCTTTTATTTTTTCATTTAGTTTGATCTTTTTCAGTGTTAGTTCTTAGTAATTTTGTACAAATGTAACTTATTTTGGTTAGTTGACAATATTTCAAATTTTCATTTAAACTACCCAGTACATCAAGAAACTACCTAGCATCCATCTAGAGCACCATAGCAACCACCTAGCAACCATCAGAACCCCCAGCAATGCCCGACCAAACCACCCAGAACACCCCAGTAACACATAGCAACAACATAAAACACTTTAGCAACCTCCTAGCAGCAATCCAGAACACCCTATTAACACAGAAACCACCCAGAACACACTAGCAATTGCATTGCAAAGCCTTAACAAACATTCACAACACCCTACCAACCACATAACAACTTTCTAACAGCAACACAGAATACCCAGTAACCATCATGCAGTGTTCTAGCAACGACCCAGAACATTCCCCAGCAACATCCAGAATACACCAGCAACTGTCTAGCAACCACCCAAAACCCCTAGCAACACCCTAACAACCACCCAGAACACCTTAGCAATTGCCTAGCAACCACTCAGAATGCCCTAGCAACAGCCTAGCAACCACCCAGGACACCCTAGTAATCGTGTAGCAAAGCCTTAGCAAATGTTCAGAACTCACTATAAATCAACAGCAACACAGAACACCCAGTAACCACCTTACAATGTCCTATCAGCCACCTAGCAACCACTCAGAACTTCCTAACAGCACCTTTGCAATCACAGAGAACACCCTAGCAACCACTAAGCATCCATTCGTAATGCCCTAGCAACCGCATGACAGGTTATTCATTTGTCTGATAGACTGAATTACCTTAAAATCTTTTAAAGTGGTCATATGATGCTGCTTAAAAGAACATTATTTTGTGTATTTGGAAATGTGTTTATGTGGGTTAAGGTTAAAAAAACACATTATTTTCCACATACTGTACATTATTGTTTCTCCTCTATGCTCCGCCTTTCTGAAACGCGGCGATTTTTACAAAGCTCATCGGTCTGAAAAGCGAGGTGTGCTCTGATTGGCCAGCTGTTCAGTGCGTTGTGATTGGCCGAATACCTCAAGCGTGTGACGGAAATGTCACTATGCCTCCCATACTGTGAATCATACATCGCGCCACGAAAACATGAAACAATGTCTGCATTTGTGATCGGAAACTGCTCAAAGCTCACGTTTGAATAGTTAGTGGCAAATTCTTGTATATAAAAAAAACGTACTTACAGTCGTGAGTCAGAACAGCAGGCATTGTAGTCTACTCTCCCAGGATCAGGAAACAGTCCTCCATAAAATGTGCTGCACACATCTGAATATTTGGGTTGAAGTGTTCTGGAACAGTTCTGTAAATACAACTTAACCACTGATTTCTAGTCGTGTCCTCTTTTGGAAGACCAAACAAAGTAGTTTCACTTCACATACAATAACTACACTAGCTCTTCACGACATGGTGGTCGGTGGCAGCAACAAGAAAGTTACGCCTTTTTTCTTTGCGTGAACATTTGGGCGGTGTTATGCAAATATTTCCACATAGTGATGTAGATATGTGGGGGCGTGTTTAAACGAGGTGTTTTAGGAGGGTGTGGACGAGTCTTCACTTTTATAAAGAATATCTCTTTGGATTTGAGACTTTAGTCTTTGCAAATTGACAGATCTTCTTTATGCACCAAGAGCTTTGTAACACTCCAAAGAGAAAGGAAAACTTGAAATCGCATCATATGACCCCTTTAAATGGCTTCAATCTTTCTGGCCAGGCTTCTCAAGGTTTTTAAACCGTTTTTTCCTGGCGTTCGCAGTGGGACGACGAGACGGACATGGCAAAGCTGGAGGAGTGCGTGCGGTCGGTGCAGGTGGATGGGCTGCTGTGGGGAGCCTCCAAACTGGTTCCTGTGGGTTACGGCATCAAGAAACTGCAGATCAACTGCGTGGTGGAGGACGACAAGGTGGGAACAGACTTCCTAGAGGAGGAGATCACCAAGTTTGAGGACTACGTGAGTAACGTTCCCATAAACTGTGCGCTTCAGTCTTCAAATGTCACGTGAAGCTTGACGTGTTTGTTTTGTGTTGCAGGTTCAGAGTGTGGATGTTGCGGCGTTCAACAAGATCTAACACACACACACACACACGAAAACAGTCTCATGCTACTGCTGCTGGATGAATATCAGTGAATAAAACCGCTCAAATGTGTTTGTTTGTCTTGGTCTCTCTTTTTGATATTCAAGCATCTCGTTAAACATGTTTATGATACAAATGAGAATTACAGTCAACACTGGCGCTGTTTGAGAGCGCTTTTATGTGTTTGTGATCCTGAGATCCATTGCTGGTGTTTTTGGCGAGCCACCCCGGAGGTAAACCACTGTTTGATGTGTAATTTAGATCTTTACGTGCTCCTTGGCACATTTCAGTACAGCATAATGCATTTCTTATAGCTGCTAGGAAATGAATCAGTTTCCTTCTGAGAGAAGCTCTATCTATCATAAAGATTGGCATTAAGATAGATAGATAGATACATTTTCAGATAGATTGATATATTCAAATAGATATGATAGATATTCAGACAGAAGGATAGATATACAGATGGATACATGTTCAGATAATGGACTGATAAATATTTGATAGATATTCAGATATATATTTGGTGGACAGATATTCAGATGGCATACAGTGAGTATATATTCAAATAGCTTGCTATTAAGATAGATTGATGATATTCCTTTCATTGTTTTTACATATATTAGATTTAAACAATGTTTAAATGTAGAAAGAACATTTAAACAATATAAAACACCAACATAGAAAACTATTTATAAATATTTACAGTCATTTATAAATTGACGCTCTCAGTTATCATGTTTGCTGAGATGTTTATTTAGAGATTGATTTAACATTTAATAAAGTGTTTTCTTTCTTTCTCTTGTAAGGTGCTTTTACATCAGCACATTACAATACTTTGTTCTTGTTGCACCTTATAAATGTCCATTGTACTGATAGTTTGTCCCTGAATGGACAGGAAAGAGTTAAACTGCAGGATGTGGAATCAATTTCTAATTGACTCAGGATTCTCGCGTGTATTTGATTCAAATGAACGAATCAGTAAAAAGAACAAATATTTTAACTCAGTCATTAAGACATTTTCGTTGTGTTTTTGGTGCCTTAAAATAGCAGTGTTAACGTTAAAACTACAATATTATTTAAACGGAATACGGCGTTTTAATTCACACGCGAGTCTTTTCTTAACAACTCCTTCATGATTCATTCGGGAGTCGTGATTCCCGAGTCAGTTAAAGAGTCGTTCAGAGACCCAGCATCTGCTCGCTGCGATTGTTGTGCTGCGCGAGATCTCCGCTATTTCAGGTGTGTTTTTAAGTGAAATCATTTATAAATTAAATACACAGAGATGATGTTGAATCTTTCTTTTGTGGCCTGCTTTGCTGCATTGTTTGTCGATGCTTACGTTTCTTTATGCGAATCATTTCATGAGTGCAGCTGTAATGTATATACTGCAGCTTTGTAATGCAATGCAACAGAACGTATGAATAAGTAAGCTGTGTTTTTGATTACTCAACTAGTTGTGTCCTAAAGTGTTTGCACGACTTCCAAAGAGCCAGGAACTGGGTTTTGGAAGACAATGTAGTACATATGGATAATGTGTCGAGGTTGTGTACGTTGAGGGGAAGAGAGTGGAGATGCGTGTGGGGTGGCCATGGTGTGTGTGTGTGTGAATATTTTGGAGAGAGTGTGGGGGTGGTGTGTAGTTGTGTAGTGTGTTTGGGGTATTGTGTGTGAGGTGTGTGTGCACACTCATTTACGACTGTGTGTGTGTGTGTCTGTGTGGGTTGTGTGCAGTGTGATGTGGGTGTGGGTGTGGTGTCTATAGTGTGGTGGAGTGATTGAGTTGTGTGTGTGTGTGTGTGTGTGTGTGTGTGTGTGAGTGTGTGTGTGTGTGAAGTGGGGTCATGTGTGTGGTGGTGTGAGTGTCTGTGGAGATTTGTGAGTGAGTGTCGTGTTGGTGTGGTGTGCTGTTGAGTGTGTGACGATTGCGTACGAGAAGTGATTGCTGACTGTCTGCCTTTGCATGATCGGTCTTCTTGAGTCATAAGCCATCGACGCACCCAAACTGCAGCAGTTTTCTGGAGATCTGACTTTGTCTGAACTGTGTTGTTCCCTCTAAGTGTGTGAGTTTTTGGCTCTTAGACTCTGACTGGTGCTTTTGTTGCAGATGTTGGGGCGTTTTCTAAATGTGTTCTTCATGCAGGATGACAGGTCAGGCGCAGGTTTCGTTCAAGTGTTTGTCTGTTGTTTGTAGACTCTGCAGCGCCGAACACGGGAGAAATGAAGTCTGAAAAATACAGCCAACACACAGCGACACAGACAAGGTTAAGATTAGAGGGGTGGATATCACCTTTTATATGCATTATATTGTTATTTTTACAACACTTACCCAAATAATGCATTAATAACCTTTTAATACACTATTTAATTGTTTTCATGACAATTAAGCACATTTACATCCATAATTCTCTATTATTACAGTAATGAAAAGGTCCTGACACAAAAATCTCATTTTTAAAATATACTTAAAATATTCCTTTCAATTTGAAAATATTGGATTATTTCAATATTTGTAAAATTTATTTATAAATAATTACATTTTTATTAATCATATTTCCCTGCTTACAGTAATGATAATTTGGGGGAAATTCATGGTTATTGTTACATATAGTTATAAATGTAGTTTTTTAATTTTAGTTTTAGTTAAAGTTTTAGTATTTTTTTTTGTCATTTTTATTAGTTTTTTTTTTTTTATATATGTCTATATAGTTTTCATTCCTTTTTTTGTTTTATTTATTTTAGTATATCAAGATAAACTAAATGAAAATGACAATGTGGCGCTTGGCAAATGTAGCTGAATTAAACATAATTTTAAATGACTAGATGATTTAGGTTCAGTTAACATTTATTTTATTTCAAGTAATAAAATTGTTATGCGCTCGTTGTTAAGTAATGACTCCTAATGTGGTTTGCATTTAATGAAGTCTACATCACCACCGGCAACTGAGCGATGACGACACCAGGTCGAACTTTTAACACACCGCACACACACACAAGTGCGGTCACGCCCATCCACACAACAACACTCTTCACCACTTGCACTCACAACAAACACACTCAACACAACACCACCCACACACACACACACACACTCAAAAAAACACACACACACACACACAAAAAAAAACACACACACACACACACAAACACACACTAACACACACAGCCACCCCCACACACACAGCACTTCCCACTCACATACACATCAACACACACACCTCACACCACCAGCGCATCACCACAAACACACACGACACGACACACTCACACTGACGAATCAATCACCACCCTCACAAACAACACACAGCACACCTACACACACACACTAACAGACACATCACCACACCCAACACAAACACCCACAACACACACACACTCACACACCCACTCACTCACACACACGCACACACACATCGACAAGCAAACACACACGCACACACACCTACACTGCACACACACACACTCTTCTACCACACACAAAACAGCACTCACCACACACACATCACACCACACTTGTGACACCCACGACAACACACACACACACACACACTCACACAATCACAATCACACACACAATCACACACACACAATCACACACACAATCACACACACACACACACGCACACACTCTCTCACTCACACACACATTCACACACTCACGCACACTCACACTCAACACACACACACACACACACAGGTTTGTTTTGTGAAAAGTGGGGACATCCCATACGCGTAATGGTTTTTATACTATACAGACCATATATTCTATCACCCTACACCAACACTACACCTAAACCTAACCCTCACAGGAAACTTTCTGCATTTTCAGATTTTCAATACACTCCATTCTGTGGGATTTTATAAGCGTTTTAAAAGTGGGGACATGGGGTCATGTCTGCAAAAGTCACCGTCCTGTAATACTGTCATACCTGTCATTTAACATTTATGTCCTCTTATTTGTCACAAAAACAGCGCCGGCACACACACACTCACAACACACACTCTCACACACTCACACGCAAACTCACACACACACGTAAACTCTCACACAAACACACACACACACACACAAACACACCACACACACACACATCAAACACACACGCCACTCACACTCACACACACACACACACACAAACAAACAACACACTCAACACAGCACACACACACACTCACACACCACACACACACTCTCTCACACACACTCACACTCCACACACACACTCATTCACACACTCTCACTCACTCACTCACTTACACACACCCACACTCACTCACACACACACACACTCTCACACTCACACTCACACACACACACCCCACACACACAAACAGACACACCACACACACCACACACACACACACACTCACGCACACACCCACACACACACACAAACAAAAACACAAACACAAACACACACACACTCTCACACTCACTCTCTCTCTCACACACACACGCACACACACCCACACTCACACTCACCCACACACACACACAAACACACAAAAACACACACACACACACACACTCTCACCCTCACACTCACACACACACACACAAATCCACGGGTTTTGTTTTGTGAAAAAAGTGGGGACTCTCCATAGGCTTAATGGTTTTTATACTGTACAGACCGTGTATTCTATTGCCCTACACCTAAACCTACCCCTCGCAGGAAACTTTCAGCATTTTCAGATTTGCAATACACTCCATTCTGTGTGATTTAAAAGCATTTTGAAAAGTGGGCACATGGGGTAATGTCCTGAAAAGTCACTTCTCCTTGTAATACCTGTCATACCAATGTCATTATACAAATTTGTGCCCTCATATGTCAACGCCATGAAAAGCGCCGCACAAAAAACACACTCTTCACTACTATCAGTCTATCCAACAACACATGGCACACACACATCATCACACAGCACACCACACAAACCACAAAATGAACACTCACCACACACAACACACACCACACTAGTATTCAACACACAACACACACACAAACACACAACACACTCACGGACACACATGCACACACAATCACACACACACACACAATCACACACTCTCACTCACTCACACACACACACACACACACACACTCACTCACACACACACACACACTCTCACACACACACACACACAGAATCACACTCTAACACACATCTTACACACACTCACTCACTCTCTCACACACACACACACTCTCACACACACCCACACACACAAACACTCACACACACTTCTCACCACACTCACAACTCTCACCACCACACTGCACCCACTCATCACCACACACACAACACCACACACACTACACACCAATCTCAAACACACACACGCCACACACACAAGTCACACCACTCTCACACATGACAAACACACACACACAGCGTTAAAAAATCACAACACTCTCCACCACACACTCACAACTATCACACAAGCAATCACAACACTCTCACCACACAACACACACAACACACACACACACACCACACTGCACACTCCACACACACCCACACTCTCACACCACTCACACACACTCACACACACTCACACACACAAACACACAGAATGTCTTCTCACTATGTAAGTGAGGACATTTGACCCTCACAAGAATAGACAAACCTGTAAATAAAGTCTTCAATTAAAGTCTGAGATCTTCAACAGTATACCTTCACTGAAAGTGTTGTAATATTATGAATATTAATTAATAAAGAATACATTATTATGTTAAATGTACTTTTCCTGTTTTTCAGATGTTGATGAGTGTCTCCAGGGCGACCCGGGGCCTTGCGGTTACCATGCCAACTGCACAAACACACCTGGATCCTACCTGTGCAGCTGTTTCCGTGGTTACCTGATGAGTGCGGAAGGATGTAAAGGTGTGCATGAGAAACTCAATACAAGTACATGATATAAACACAAGCTCCTGTGAAACACACTTAAACATGTCAACAGACTAACTTTAACTTTCTCAGCGAGATTCTTCAAATTAAAAGAGAAAATGAACTATGAACAGCAGATACAATTCACTCAAAAATGAACATTACTTAAAAACTCAGATCATCCAAGATGCAGATGAGTTTGTTTCTTCATCAGAGCATTACATCACTTGCTCACCAATGGATGCTCTGCAGTGAATGGGTGCCGTCAGAATGAGAGTCCAAACAGCTGATAAAAACATCACAATAATCCACAGCACTCCAGTCCATCAGTGAACATCTGGAGAAGACAAAAGCTGAAACTAATCCAGCATTAAGACGTTTTTAACTTCAAACCGTTGCTTCCGGGCCGGCTAAAATACGACTCTCATTCTGACGGCACCCATTCACTGCAGAGGATCCATTGCTGAGCAAGTGATGCAATGCTACATTTCTACAAATCTGATGAAGAAACAAACTCATCTACATCTCAGATGCCCTAAGAATGAGCACATTTTCAGGCAATTTTCATTTTTGGGTGAACTGTTCCTTTTACATAAGCTGTCTTCTTCGTCTTCAGCTAGGTTTATGAGTTTAAAACACTGTGACTAGTTGTCTTGTGTAGTTAGTTATTGTGTGTTGTGTGTGTGTGTGTTGTAGATGTAGATGAGTGTGTGTTAGCGGCAGTACCAGGTCTGCAGGCGTGTGGAAGTGGAGCCGTGTGTTCAAACACACCGGGATCTTTCACCTGCTCGTGTCCGGCGGGATTCGTGCTGGCGCTCGACGGACACAACTGTGTCGGTGCGTTCAGTGTGTGTGTGTTACATTTAGAGATGGTCAAACTAATTGAATAGTCATCCAATCAGAGTTATTATAGTATAATTTAAGTTTATTTTATTAATGTTATGAATTAGTTTCTATATTTTCTGTATTATTTATTATTTTGAGTGTTTAGGTAGTTTTTTATGAATAATTATTTTTTATTTTTTATATATTTTCTGTTTTCATATTAGTGAAAGTTTTAGTAATCTACAGTGTGTTTCTGTCATTTTATTAGTTTTTTTTCTCTATATGTCTATATGGTTTTTATTTAAGTTTTGTTTTTGTAATTTTAGTACATCTAGTTAAGAATGTTTTCTTGGCAGCTTAGCTGAGAATAAATAAATTAAAGACTTTCGTTTATTTTATCTTATTTTATAATTTTTTTATTTTTCTGTTTACGTTTGAAACGAAAAATTAAGTAATTATAGTCATAAAGTGATTAGCATCTATTGATATTATTATTATCAGTGCATATGGTCAATTTTTTTTTATTAATAATTTTGAAATTATGTCTATATTTTTATATTTTCTGTTTTAATTTTAGTTTTAGTAATTTTGTTTTTGTTTTGTGTTTGTGTGTATGTATATTTTATTCATTTTAGTTTATGTTTAAAATTATTTTAGTAACATCTAGTTAATCTCTGAAAAGAGAAATGTGTCTGGAACCTAGCTGAAATAAAACTCAGTTAAATTATTATTATAGTTTTTATTATTATTTTGAATTAGTTTTATTTTTTTTTATTTTCTGTTTTCATTTTAAGTTTTAAAGTCAGCATGAAGTGAAAATTCACCTGATTTTCTAAATGCATATTATAGATCTTATTGTGATATTTTTATTATTCATCACTGCATGTTTACATTTTGTAGTAATGATTTTTAATTTAAATAAAAAAAAAATTATATTTCAGTTTTTTTTTTTTTTTAGTTTTGTCTTTTTAATATGTAAAAAACGTGCGTTTTTGTTTTAGTTATTTTAGTACATCAAAATAAACTAAACGAAAATGAGAATTGTTGCCTTGGCAAGTAGCTGAAATAAAATATCGGGATTTGTCAGTTATTATTTATTTTTATTTTTCGGTTTTATTCAGTTTTTGTAAAGTTGCATGAAATGAAAATCACCTTTTTGGAATATCTGTTCAGTTCTTCTGAACGTTACCATGAGTGATTCTGGAAAAGAGTAGGTATGTTTGAAACTATTCTGTGTATCCGCAGATGTTGACGAAGGGTAATTCGAGGAGAAAAACAGCTGACGCAGGGAGCTGGTAAAACGTGTGTGAGACTACAGACGGCAGCTACAAGTGTGGGTGTCAGGGCGGGATCAGAGAGCACCAGAGCCGCGTGTGTGGGTAAGAGGTCTGTCTGTCTGTGTCTGTCTATCTGTCTGTCTGTGTGTCTCTGTCGGTCTGTGTGTCCTATCTGTCTATGGCTGTTGTGGCTCGGTCTGTCATGTCTGTCTGTCTGTGGTCTTTCGTCTGTCTGTCTCTGTCTGTCTGTGTCTCTGTGTCTCTGTCTGTCTGTCTCTGTCTGTCCGTCTGTCTATATGTGTGTGTGTATGTGTGTCTCTGTCTGTCTGTCTGCTGTGCTTCTGTATGTCTGTCTCTGTCTGTCTGTATGTCTCTGTGTCTCTGTCTGTCTGTGTCTGTCTGTCTGTCTGTCTTTCTGTCTGTGTTTCTGTCTGTCTGTCTGTCTGTGTCTTTCTGTCTGTCTGTCTCTG
This sequence comes from Sinocyclocheilus anophthalmus, assembly GCA_018155175.1. Taxonomy (NCBI): domain Eukaryota; kingdom Metazoa; phylum Chordata; class Actinopteri; order Cypriniformes; family Cyprinidae; genus Sinocyclocheilus; species Sinocyclocheilus anophthalmus. The sequence goes on along the minus strand of JADLZN010006388.1, from coordinate 162,081 downwards.
TCTGTCTGTATGTCTCTGTGTCTCTGTCTGTCTGTGTGTGTGTGTCTGTCTGGCTGTCGTGTGTGGTCTGTTGTCTGTGTGTGTGTGTGTGTGTGTGGTGTCTGTCTGTTCTGTCTGTCTGCTGTGTCTGTTGTCGTGTGTCTATCCTCGTCTGTGTGTGTGTTGTGGTCTGTCTGTCTGGTGTGTGTGTGTGTGTTTGTGTCTGTTTGTGTGTGTGTGTGTCTGTCTGTCTGTATGTGTGTGTGTGTGGTGTGTGTGTGTGTGGGTGTGTGTTGTGTGTGTGTGAGTGTCTGTCTCTGTGTGTGTGTGTGTGTGTTGTGTGTCTGGTTGTGTGTGTGTGTGTGTGTGTGTGTGTGTGTGTGTGTGTGTGTGTGTTCTGTAGTGAGTGTGTGTGTGTGTGTGTGCGTGTCTGTCTGTCTGTCTGTGTGTGTGTGTGTGTGTGTGTGTGTGTGTGTGTGTATTCTGTCGGTCTGTGTGTCTGTCTGTCTGTCTGTGTGTGTGTGGGTGTGTGTGGTGTGTGTGCAGTTTATGTGGTTTATGAGGACACAAATGTGTATAATAACATGAGTATGACATAGGTATTACAACGAGAAGGTGATTTTATGAGGACATTTTCAGTGTCCCCGTAATTCCAAAGGCTTATAAACAATTCAGAATGAGTTTTTTTGAAAATACAGAAAGTTTCCTGTGAGGGGTAGGTATAGGGGTAGGGTTGGTGTAGGGCAATAAAAAATACAGTTTGTACAGTATAAAAAAACATTACGCCTATGAAGAGTCCCCTAAACCATAAAAACAACCTGTGTGTGGGTATGTGTGTGTGGGAGTGGTGTGGTGTGTTCTGTGTATGGTCTCGGGCTGTATGTATGTGTGTCTGTTCTGCTCTGTGTCTGTCTGTCGGCTATTTGTGTCTGTCTATCTGGCTGTCCTTGTGATGGGTGTGTGTGTGTTGGTGGTGTATGTGTGTGTGAGGTGTAGTGGGTATTGTCTGGCTGTCTGTCTGTCTATTGTGTCTGTATCATCTGGCGGTCCTTTGTGTGTGTGTGTGTTGTGTGTGTGTGCGTGTGTTCTGTGTGTGTGTGTGTGTTCTGTGTGTCTGTTGTCTGTCGTCTGTGTCTGTCTGTTTTGGGGTCTCTGTCTGTCTGTCTGTGTGTCCTTGTATTTCTGTCTGTGGGTTGTGGGTGTGTGTTGTGTGTGTGGTTGTGTCTCTGTCTGTCTGTGTGTTCGTCTGTCGCTGTTCGTATGCATGTGTGCTGTCGTGTAGGTTTGTCTGTCTGTCTGTCTGTTGTCTGGGTCTGTGTGCGTCTGTTTGTGTGGGTATGAATCTGTTGTGGCTCTTGTGGGACAGCACGAGACAGTGTGTCTCGTCTTTCGGTCTGTGTGTGTGTGTGTGTTTCTGTCTGTCTGTCTGTCTGTGTCTTTCTGTCTGTCTGTCTCTGTCTGTCTGTTTGTCTGTCTGTGTCTGTATTTCTGTCTGTCTGTCTGCCTGTCTGGGATGTATGCTGTTGTGTCTCTGTGCGGTGTGTCTGTGTCTGGTGTCTCCGTCTGCTGTCTGTGTAGTATGTGTATGGGTGGTGTGTGGGTTGTGTGTATACAATAATGGGTCGTGTGTGTCATGTGTGTGTGTGCGGGTGTGTGGTGTGTGGTGTGTCATGTCTGCTCTGGTTGGAGCTTGTCGGTCTGTCTGTGTCTGTCTGTCTGTCTTGTGTGTGTGTGTGTCTTGTGTCTGTGTGTCTGTCTGTGTGTGTCTCTGTCTGTCTGTCTGTCTGTGATTGTAGTATTAACCCGTATATCTTGCGCTGCTTTATCATTCGCTCTATGTCTGAACGTAGAGATCAGAGAGAGAGCGCAGCGTTATGATAAAGAGAAAGAGCTTGAGTAAAAATCTACTTTACAGCATGTGCCCGCAGGGTACTTTAGTATCGAGTTTTTAATAATAATTTTGATTTTGTTTGTATTTTCATATTTTATGTAAAAAAAATTCAGTTTTAGTAAGTAATTGTGAGATGGTGTTTTGTCATTTATTAGATGGTATTAGTTTTTTTTAATGTAGTGCGTCATAAATTTTCTTGTTATTATGAAAAAGAGAAATGTTTCATTGGAAACCTAGATTAAATAAAATATTGAAGTAGCTAAATTTAAATAATTTTAAGTTATTTTTCAGTTAAAGTTTATTTTATTTCAAGTAACAAAAATTGTTTTAGTTTTGGTTAGTATAATTTACAGTAATAACCCTGCTGCTTAGTTATTAGAAATGAAATGTTTTCCTGTTAGTTCATATGTTTTTGAAAACATTTATACTGTTTTCAAGAAAAGGTTTTATTTGATGACTCTAAAAATGTCAGGGGGAGCAATCGTTTAATAATTCAATGGTTTTGTCACGCCTGTGATGCATCTTAATCATGAGTGTGACATTGTTTTTATTTTATTTTTAATAAATTTAAACAACAAATGTATTTATTTTTTAACAATTGTCAGTTTGTGAACATTCTGAATGCATTTTCGATTAATATGCATTAATGCAATAATATCTGAGAAGATGTCATGTCATTGATTCAGCTGCATGCTGGTGTTCATGTGCAGTGTAAAGCTTTGGCTGTTGTTAACCAGCGGCTTGATTTAATCTGTCTGTCTGTCTCAGGTGCTCAGTGTCCAGGGTTTCTTATATGTGAAGGTAGTTGCTGAACTCATCCTTTTGAGTTTCATCTCTCTGAAAGCTCACTTATGTTTGCTCGTGACTTACTGCATGCTGAATTTACCTGCATTACCTGATGGATTTTTGTTGTAAATCCTGTAAGAGTGTGTAATTCAACTAAAGAGAGATGCAATGAACAGATGATGATGTTGTTTCTCAGATGTGGACGAGTGTGTGGAGGAGCAGCATGTGTGTGTCGGCCGGGGCGAGTGTGAGAACACACTGGGCAGTTACAGGTGTGTGTGTCAGCGCGGTTACCGTGGCAACGGCACACACTGCACAGGTGAGTGACTTACACATGCACACACTTACATCTAATGCATAGTTCATTATTAGAATTAAGTATTTTATTTGTTCGCCTATTTTAAGTCAAAGGGGATCGGCTGACAAAAACATTTGGGAATTCTTGCTATAATGCCTTTTACAACAAAATACTGTGTCTTTACCATGGTATTGACAAAGCCACTTCAAATATCTTCTATATCATTATAGTCAACTACTGTACAGCTAAAAAAAAAAAGTAACTTGAAATTAAATATTGAAAAAAACTCAAATAAAATACAATTAACATAAACTACATATTAAAAAAAAAAACTAATAAAAATCATAAAACACAGCAAAATCACTAAAACTTTAACAAAAATGAAAATATAAGAACAAAAACTAATTGAAACTATTAATAAAACTATAATAGTATCTTAGTGATGCTAAAATAAGTCAATCACTGATGTGTGCATGCAGACATAAACGAGTGTCTGTCCGGGGATCACGGCTGTGATGTTAACGCTCGCTGTGGGAACATCATCGGCTCGTATTTCTGCCAGTGTCTTCAGGGATACAGCGGAGACGGACACTCCTGCTACGGTCAGTCTGAGATCCCGATCCATGCCGTCTGAATGCTGTGATGATGATGATGATGATGCTTGTGTCTGTGGTTTGCTCAGATGTGGATGAATGCACTCAGGGTAACAGACTCTGTGAACACGACTGCATGAATCAGCCGGGGACGTACAGCTGCGTCTGCAGCCCTGGATACGCAGTCACTGCAGATCTACACAACTGCACAGGTACACACTCACACAATACACCGCACTCACTTCAGTGTGATTCACCTTAGCGTGATACACTGCTGTGTGATTCACTTCAGTTTGATTCACTTCAGTGTGATTCACTTCAGTGTGATTCACTTCAGTGTGATTCACTTCAGTGTGATTCACTTCAGTGTGATTCACTTCAATGTGATTCACTTCAGTGTGATTCACTTCAATGTGATTCACTTCAGTGTGATTCACTTCAATGTGATTCACTTCAGTGTGATTCACTTCAATGTGATTCACTTCAGTGTGATTCACTTCAGTGTGATTCACTTCAGTGTGATTCACTTCAGTGTGATTCACTTCAATGTGATTCACTTCAGTGTGATTCACTTCAGTGTGATTTGTAAGTTTTTCCATATATTTTCAGGTTCATTCATTTTCTTTTTTTACTTGGTTCAATGCAATTCATTTCTGTTGTGTTTGAATTTTGTTACATTTACTTTATTTCAATTCAGCTACAGTTCATATTAATTCAGTTTAGTTCTATTCAGTTCAGTTTAGTTTATCTGAATTAAATTCAGTATACATGATGACTCGGTTTCACTTCAGTCAGTTATATTACGATTTTAAAGGGGTCATATGATGTTGCTAAAAGTTTTTTTTATTATTATTGGTGTATTTGGTGTAATGAAATGTGTTTATGCGGTTTAAGGTTCAAAAAACACATTATTTTCCACATGCTGTACGTTATTGTTTCTCCTCTATGCCCCGCCTTTCTGAAACGTGCCGATTTTTTACAAAGCTCATCGGTCTGAAAAGCGAGGTTGCTCTGATTGGCCAGCTATCCAGTGCGTTGTCCTCGTGATTGGCCCCACGACCGAATACCTCAAGCGTGTGAGGAAATGGTACACCCCCTCACCATACTGTGATGATGCCCTGTACAGCCGGAGCGATGAGACAAAAACATAAAAACCCATTATAAACAATTCGTTGCATTCAGTGGGGACATAATTACTGAATATAATGACTTATACTGTATTTTTACACGTTGCATTGCATCAAGCCGCATAAACATAAAACAATGTCTGCATTGTGTATATATATTTATTTAGTCATTTAGAAGACGCTTTATCCAAAGCGACTTACAAACGAGAACAATAAAAGCAGTCAAAACTAACAAAAGAGCAAAAATATATAAGTGCAAATGACAAGTCTCGTGTTAGCCTAAAACAGTACCGTAGCAGGGGGATATATATATATACCTCAACTCCATTTAGTATCATAAAAATTACATACATACATATATAGTACAAGATACATATACAGTACACAACAATATATAATATACTGATCTATATATACATATACACAATATACTACATACAAACAAACACCACACAACTATATACACACATATAAAGGCACAATTGGTGGTGACTAAACTTTTTCCACGGTATATTATTAGACTATATGTGTGTGTGTGTGTGTGCGTGTGTGGTGTGTGTGTGTGTATGTATGTATGTATATATATATATATACAGTGGGGCAAAAAGTATTTAGTCAGCCACCAATTGTGAAATTTCTCCCACTTAAAAAGATGAGAAAGACCTGTAATTTTCATCATAGGTATAACCTCAACTATGAGAGACAAAATGAAAAAAAAAAATCCAGAAAATAACATTGTAGGATTTTTAAAGAATTTATTTGCAAAGTATGGTGGAAAATAAGTATTTGGTCAATAACAAATTTCATCTCAATACTTTGTTATATACCCTTTGTTGGCAAGGACAGAGGTCAAACGTTTTCTGTAAGACTTCACAAGGTTTTCACACACTGTTACTGGTATTTTGGCCCATCCTCCATGAAGATCTTCTAGAGCAGTAATGTTTTGGGGCTGTAGCTGGGCAACATGGATTTTCAACTCCCTCCACAGATTTTCTATGGGATTATGGTCTGGAGACTGGCTAGGCCACTCCTGGACCTTGAAATGCTTCTTACGAAGCGTCTCCTTCGTTGCCCGGGCGGTGTGTTGGGATCATTGTCATGCTGAAAGACCCAGCCAGGTTTCATCTTCAATGCCCTTGCTGATGGAAGTAGGTTTTCACTCAAAATCTCACGATACATGGCCCCCATCATTCTTTCGTTTACACGGATCAGCCATACTGGTCCCTTTGCAGAAAAACAGCCCAAAAGCATGATGTTTCCACCCCCATGCTTCACAGTAGGTATGGTGTTATTTGGATGCAATTCAGCATTCTTTCTCCTCCAAACACGAATAGTTTAGTTTTTACCAAAAAGTTATATTTTGAAGTTCTATTTTGATATTATCATCCAAATGCTCTCTAGCAAACTTCAGACGGGCCCGGACATGTACTGGCTTAAGCAGGGGGACCCGTCTGGCACTGCAGGATTTGAGTCCATGGCGGCGCAGTGTGTTACTAATGGTAGCCTTTGTTACTTTGGTCCCAGCTCTATGCAGGTCATTCACTAGGTCCCCCCGTGTGGTTCTGTGATTTTTGCTCACAGTTCTTGTGATCGTTTTGACCCCCACGGGGTGAGATCTTGCGTGGAGCGCCAGATCGAGGGAGATTATCAGTGGTCTTTGTATGTCTTCCATTTTCTAATAATTGCTCCCAAAGTTGATTTCTTCACACCAAGCTGCTAAACTATTGCAGATTCAGTCTTCCCAGCCAGGTGCAGGTCTACAATTTTGTTTCTGATGTCCTTTGACATCTCTTTGGTCTTGGCCATAGTGGAGTTTGAAGTGTGACTGTTTGAGGTTGTGGACAAATGTCTTTTATACTGATAACAAGTTCAAAAAGATGCCATTAATACAGGTAACCAGTGGAGGACAGAGGACCCTCTTAAAGAAGAAGTTACAGGTCTGTGAGAGCCAGAAATCTTGCTTGTTTGTAGTTGACCAAATACTTATTTTACAGAGGAATTTACCAATTAATTCTTTAAAAATACTACAATGTGATTTTCTGTATTTTTTCTCTCTCATTTTGTCTCTCATATTTGAGGAATACCTATGATGAAAATTACAGGACTCTCTCATCTTTTTAAGTGGGAGAAATTGCACAATTGGTGGATGACTAATACTTTTTGCCCCACGCTATATGTATATACATACATACATACACACACATACACATATATACATACATATTATACACACACACTTTCTCTCACACACACACACAAACACACACACACACACACACAACACTCCACACACACACACGCACACACACACAGCGTTACATTGTGAAAAGTGGGATCTCCATGGCGTAATGGTATTATACTGTAAGACGTATATTCTATTGTCTCCACCAACCCTACCAAACCCCCTCACAGGGCCTTTTGTCTATTCAAGATTATCAATAAAACTCACTCTGTATGATTTATAAGTTTTTGAAAAGTGGGGACATGGGGTAATGGCCTGAAAAGTCACCTTCTCCTTGTAATAACTGCCATACCTTTGTCATTATACACATTTATGTCTCATTTGTCCAAAAACGCGTGTACACATCACACACACACACACAAACACAAGAAAAAAAGTAGATAGAATAGAAACAATAGAAAGCTAGTGTTTGTTTTTTTCTGTTGTTTTTTTTTAAATAAAAATACTTGTGATCGAGAAACTACAAACTCTACTCTACACTGCTCAAAACTCAAATTCTTTAAATATAAAAAACGTAACTACAGTCTGTGAGTCAGAACAGCCGGAATTCTAGTCTACTCTCCCAGAATCAGGAAACAGTCCTCAATAAAATGTGCTGCACACATCTGAATTTTTGGGTTGTACTGTTCTGGAACAGTGTTGCAAATATAATTTAACCACTGATTTCTAGTCGTGGCCTCTTTTGGAAGACCAAACAAAGTATGTTCGCTTTCACAACGAAACACACACGTCTCACAACCATGGGGGTTTGGGGGGGGGGGGTGCTGGGGGTTGGGGGGCGGGGGGCCCCCCGGGCGGCGGCGGCAACAGCAATACTACAGCGAGAATAAAATTTACGTCTTCTTTCTTTGCGTGAACATTGGGCGGCGTTATGCAAATCTTCCCAAAATCGTGACACAGACATGTGGGGGCGTGTTAGAACGAAACGTTTTAAGTAGGCATTGTTGACTCTTAACTTTTATAAAGAATAACTCTTCGGATTTGAGACTTTAGTCTTTGCAACCTTTACAGATCTTCTTTATGCACCAAGAGCTTGTAACAATTCAAAGATAAAGGAAAAATTTAAATCACATCATAAGACCCCGAATTAATTGAATTCTGCATTCAGTTGGATTTAATGATTTGAATTTATGTGATTTAATGTAATTATTAACCTGAAGTCTTCATGTATATTAGATTACCAAAACATTTGCAACATATGTTGCAATATGTTACAACGTGTGCATGTGTGTGTGTGTGTGTGTGTGTGTAGTTGTGGGTGAGTGTGTGAGCAGTTAAATGTACGTGTGACAGCTGCACAAACACAGCGGTGTTCCTTTCTATGCTCGTGTCGACGCGCGGGTATCGCTGCACATGATTGAACGCCGCTGTGTGGGGGCAGTGCGCTTTTTCAGCTCAAATCATGGCCATTTAAAGCGTCTGTTTCTGTTCTAGGGTGGATTTTCTCTCATTCACAGCTCTGTGTGTGTGTGTGTGTGTGTGTGTGTGTTTTATAGACATAGACGAGTGTAAACTACAGAACGGAGGCTGTTCTCACGAGTGCACAAACACACCAGGAGGTCAAGAATGTCACTGTCCCTTCCCTCTGCTGCTGGACCACCGCAACACCACCTGCGTCAGTATGTAATACGTGTGTGTGTGTGTGTGTTTATGTTTTGGCATGACTACTTATAGAACTCTTTCATTAAAAAAATTTAGGAAAAACGCCCTGTTTCCATCCTTTGCATGAAATTTCTATCTTTGCAATGACCTGATTTTTGTCTGTTGCATGTATGCTTTTTCTGTCCTTTGCAAGCCTGCAGTTTTTATATTTTGCATGCATGCATTTTCTATCTGTTGCATCCATGCACTTTCTATCTTTTGCTTGGATGCATTTTTTATCCTTTACATGCATGCATTTTCTGTCCTTTACATGCATGCACTTTCTATCTTTTGCATGCATGCATTTTCCACCTATCTAATGCATGCATTGTACATCTGTTTAATGTATACCTTTTCCATTATTTAATGCATGCATATGTGCGCATCTCTCTTTTGGCAGATGTGACCTCATGTGCCTTGAGGAACGGTGGATGTGATCATACTTGCTCGTTGGGTGCTGAGGGTCGCATCCATTGCAGCTGCAGAGCAGGATGGGAGCTCAGCGCAGACCAAAGAACCTGCATCGGTAAAACACAGAAAACTATTGACTGGTTCATATTATCCAATACCATAGGGCTTTTTTTTTTATATATATATATAAATCTGATACACGTGAATAGCATAAATCTGAAGAAAAAAAAATAGTTTGGTGTGACTGTATATCAATTGATTATCAACAAAAGAGAAGTTTTGAATTTAATAAAATAAAAACAATATTTTGAATAATAATTATTATTATTATCAAATCCTGAGTAACTTCTTTCTCTGTCTCTGTCTGCAGATGTGGATGAATGTGTGAGTTTTAATGGCGGCTGTGAGCAGGTGTGTGTGAATCACGCTGGCGGTTTTAATTGCAGCTGTCGCTCGGGCTTCGAGTTGCGTAAAGACGACCCGACTAAATGCCATCGTGAGTCACGGCTGTTCACACACACTGACACAATGACACTAGATCATCCAGAGCACCCTCCTCACGGCCGTACATCATTTTCCAGCTCTGTGTGAACCTGCCTGTCTGAACTCTGGAGTGTGTGTCGCTCCGAACAGCTGCGAGGTCAGCGGGATATCCGGGACCAGGATGCTCGGGTAATGTGTCGTGTGATTGAGTTTAATGCAGAATGAGATAGGATGGGATTTTTCCACTTTTTATTATTAATAATATCATGCTAATATCTTAGAATTATTATTATATTATTCTAAGCTAATATGTTGACATTTTTACACATTTGACAGACAGTTTTATCCCAAATGGCCTGCATTGCATTCAGGGCATTAATTTTTAAAATATACAATGTAAAATGGCTTATAGTTATGATAATGGTGGAATAATGAATATTCTCCACTGAACATAAAATAGTCTGTTTTCTTGGATTGAACTATTTTTTATGATGTGTTTTAGCGTGAGGGTAGGGGCATACTATTATAATATAGATGAAAATGTGAGAACAAATTCTGGACTTGCCTTCTCCAGGAAACAAACAGACCTTTTTTATATTATTTTCACCAAGGCTGAATTCTGTGATTCAAAAATGCAGTGAAAATTATGAAATAGTATTGTGATTAAAAATAACTCTTTTCTATATTAAATCTATTAAATTATAATTTATTTCTGTGATGCGCAGCTGTATTTGCCGGCATCACATTGCTCCAGGTTCAGTGTCACATGATCTTCAGAAAAATGATAAATGATGCTGCATTTGCGCTCCACTAAACATTTCGTATTATTATCAATGTTGAAAGCAGTTGTGCTGCACGATATTTTTGTGGAAATCGTGATGCATTTTATTTTTCAGCATTCACAGATGAATAGAAAGTTCCAAGAACAGCATTTATTTGAAATAGACATCTTTTAACATTATGAAATCAAAATCAGTTTGATGCGTCTTGATGAATGAAGTATTCATTTACTTTTAATATGTAGGTAACTGTGCCTGATTTCACTCATCTATTTTCATGGTGCATGTGTGGTTTTTGTATTAGTGTGGTGTGTCTCAGCCATGGTTCTCCACCTCGCGTATGGAGGGTCCTGTAGGAGGTGGACGTCTGTCTGTTGTCGTCCCGGCTGGATGGGGACGGCTGCCAACAGGTAAACACTGCTGCATCTCAACACACACACTCACACACACACACACCACACAAGGTTTGTTTTACTGGTTATAGGGACATTCCATAGGCGTAATGTTTTTATACTGTACGGACCGTATATTCTATTGCCCTACAACAACCCTACACCTAAACCTACCCCTCAAAGAAAACTTTCTGCATTTTTAGATTTTCAAAAAAAATCATTCTGAATTATTTATAAGCCTTTAGAATTACTGGGACACTGAAAATGTCCTCATAAATAACCTTCTCGTTGTAATACCTATGTCATACCCATTTTATTATACAAATTTGTGTCCTCATAAACACATAAACATGCCACCACGCCCCAACACCCACACAGACAGACAGAGACCACAGCCCGACAGAAGACAGACAGACAGAAACACCACACCTCACACACCACACACACTCACACTCCACTCACACACCACACACAAAATCAGAATCTACACACCACAATCACACAACACACACACACACTCACACACACACACACACACACTCACACACCACACACACACACACACACACTCAGTCTCACACTCACACACTCACACACACCACACACACCACACTCACACACACATCACACACACACACACCCACACACGCTCACACACACACACACACCTCACACTCACACACACACACACACAAAATGCTGATGAATGGCTGATGTGTGGTTCCGCAGTGTGTGAAGCTGCGTGTGCGAACGGTGGACGATGTGGGCAGGCCTCCAACACCTGCCAATGTCCCTCCGATACAGCGGTCCCACAGTGTCTCACCCGTGAGTGGGGAGGGTTGATCTGAAGCATTGTTTTCTGGCTGAGGTATACTGAAAGTGTGTGGTGTGTTGGCAGCGCTGTGTATCCTCGTGTGTGCAATGGGGGATGTGGGACATCAACACCTGCAGCTGCTCAGACGGATGGACAGGAGCGCGCTGTCAGAGAGGTGAACCATACATTACGTTAATATCCATATGTAGGAAATACCAGTGGCTATTGTTTTATACGTTATATCCTCCTTAACCTAACCAGCCACTACACCTAAAAGGAAATTTCTGCATTTTTTCTTTTAGTCCTAAAAACTTTATTCTTTTTTTTGTAACTGTTTTTACAAAAGGTAGTAGGTTTGTGGTTTAGGCTCACTTCATGCTACAAATTTGTCCCCAAAATATGTTTAAGTAGGTACACACACACACACACGTTTACGAGTTTGCTGTTTAAATGAGGACTAAAATAGACTGCTTTTGTTTTTGAATTAAACTAATCTTAATAACTAAACCGACCCGGAAACGTATATTTAAATAGATTTTTATTAGATTTAAAAGATATTATTTTCTTTACTTATGTAAATAATATATACACTAATATATACTCTACTGTTCTAAAGTTTGGGGTCAGTGAGATTTTAATACCTTTATTTATCAAGGACTCGTTCAATTCATCAAAAGTGATCGTAAAGTCATTTAAAATAAATGCTGTTCTTCACAGTTTCCACATAAATATTGGGCAGCGCAACTGTTTTCAACATTAATAATCATAAGATGTTTGTCGAGCAAGCAAAATCAGCCATAACTTATTACTGAGTCTGAGCTCACGTGACACTGAAGATGGAGGAATGATGCTGAAACTCAGTGCGCATCACAGAAATAACATTACATTTTAACAGCTTTCCACATAGGAAAACAGCTGTTTCTACGACTTCTAAATAACTATTTCAAAATTTTACTGTATTTTTGATCAAATAAATGCAGCCTTGATGAGTAGAAGAGACTTTCAAAAACATTTGACAAATCTTTCAGATCACAAACGTGTGTGTGTGTGTAATGTGGGGTTTGGAGTGGGTGTTGTGAATGTGTGTGTTTGGTTTGTGTGTGTGTTGGTTTGTCCCGAGTGTGTGTGTGTGTGTGTGTGTGTGTGTGTGTGTGGTTGGTGTGTGTGTGTGTGTGTGTGTTTGTGTGTGTGTGTGTGTGTGTGTGTGTGTGTGTGTTGGGTGATGGAGGTGCGTGTGTGGTGGTGTGTGTTTTGTCGTGTGTAGTGTGTGTGTGGGTAAGGAGTGGTGTGGGTTGTGTGTGTGTGTGTGTGTGTGTTATGGTGTGTGTGTGTGTGTGTGTGTGTATGTGGGCGTGGTTTGTTGTGCTGTGTGGGACTTGCAGTGTGTTGTGTGTGTGTGTGTGTGTGTTTGTGTGTGTATGTGTGTGTGTGTGTGTGTGTGTGTGTGTGTGTGTGTGTGTGTGTGTGTGTGGCTATGTGTGGTGGTTGTGTTTGTGTTGTGTGTTTGGCTATTGTGAGTGTGTGTGTGTATGTGTGGTGTGTTTGTTGTGTTGTGTGTTTGATTGTGAGTTGTTGTGTGTGTGTGTTGTGTTTGTGGTTGTATTTGGGTGGTGTGTGTGTGTGTGTTGTCCTCCTCAGAACCCGAAGGTGTGTGTCGGCGTGTAGAAACGGTGGTGTGTGTGTGGGACTCAACAGATGCCAGTGTGTGGATGGATTTACTGGAAGCCTCTGTGAGACAGGCATGTGACATCATTCACTCCATCATCATGACATGACAGTTATTATTTGTTCGTCATGGCTTATTTATACATGAGGAATGAAGAATTACTGTCATCATTGCATCTATAATTAATTGTTATAATATTCATTAATATAACGTCATGATTGTTTTTATTATTATTCAATCATTATATCATTAATTATTTATTAATTCTGTCATGTATGACATCATTGAGTATTCATATATGATGTCATCATTAATTATCATCACCTGGATTCATACATTTTTCAGGTCAGTTGTATTTGTATAGCATTTTATCATTTTTATTTTTTAGTTCAGTCTGCAGTGATTCTTCTGTTCAGATTCTGTTCAGTTCAGTTGGCAGTGATTCTTTTGTTCATCCTGTGTTGTGTTTATGTTCAGTGAGCATTATTCTGTGTAGTTTGTGTTCATGTAATTGTGTGTGTGTGTGTGTGTGTGTGTAGCCGTCACTACGCCGTGTGTTCCTCCCTGTCAGCATGGTGGTGTCTGCGGGCCTCTGAACACCTGTGTGTGTGTGACGGGGACGAGCGGCATACGCTGTGAGAAACTGTAAGAGAACGCACACCCACTCACACACACACTCCTCATGTTAGTGAATTAAAGAGCAGCAGCATCCTCCTCTGTTTCAGCGTGTGTCCCGTCGTGACTACGGTGGTCAGTATGGCCCGCGCCGTGCGGAAAGGCTTTCGGGAGAGTTACGTGGACCGCTGCGGACCGCTGGGAGTCCAGCTCTGTACTAAATACAGGTCGAACACACACACACACACAAATCAACAGAATCTGTCACAGTACGAGTAATGTTAAATCAGTAATAATGCTCAATGCTGCCAAAACATGTAAAAATAAATCTTTGATGCAATGTGAGCAGATCTGAATGTAATGCTATAATCGACACTTTTCATTCACTTTCACGCTTCACTTCAAATTTAGATCCTTTTTAATTTGTAATTAAATTTAGATGAATTTTTAGCCCCGTATCTTGAATTTCTTGGTATTTTGGTGCCATTTTTATCTCAAGCCCTATTCATTTCTATGAATTTTGAGGCTCTTCTGTTCACCAAGGCTGATCAAAAATACAGTAAAAATAATGTTGTGTTATTACAATTTAAGTGAACTGTTTCCTATGTGAATATCTGTTAAACTGTAATTTATTTCTGTGATCAAATCTGTATTTTCAGCATCATTCCTCCAGTATTCAGTGTCACATGATCTTCAGAAATCATTCTAATATGCTGATTTGCTGCTCAAGAAACATTTCTGATTATTATCAATGTTAAAAACAGTTGTGCCGCCCAATATTTGTGTGGAAACGGTGATACGTTTTATTTTTCAGGATTCGCAGATGAATAGAAAGTTCAAAAGAACAGCATTTACTTCAAATAGAAATCTTTTCTAGCATTTCAAATGTCTTTACTGTCACTTTTGAAGAATTGGATGTGTTTTCTGTGGTTGTAGGATAAATCAGGCGCGTGTGTATCTGCAGGCGTATAGAGTGGGCTACAAAATCCAGTGTCCCGAGAAAACAGCAAGATGAACAACATCAAGTCTATTGTAATGCTCCCAAACACTGAAGAGACACACTCACTCAGTGCATATTATATGATTGTGTATACTGGCTTTTGCACATTGTGCATGTGTATTGTTACGGACTAATAAAGGTATTTTTGGTGACTTATTTACATGATCGTGTGATCCTCTTTGAACTGCTTTGCAAATGTTTAACCATTTATACTGAAACTACCAAAGGAAGATGAAACCGGTGCATCGTGCATTACTTCTGCTTATATACAGTGGTGTGAAAAAGTGTTGGCCCCCTTCCTGATTTCTTATTTTTTTGCATGTTTGTCACACTTTAATGTTTCAGATCATCAAACAAATTTAAATATTACACAAAGATAATGCAAGTAAATACAAAATGCAGTTTTTAAATGATGATTTCATTTATTAAGGGAAAAAAGCTGTCCAAACCTACGTGGCCCTACGTGAAAAATGAATTGCCCCTCCTGTTAAATCATGAAAGAACTGCAATTAACCACATTATTTTAGAAAGCTGAGTTAAATTTCACTAGCCACACCCAGGCCTGATTACTGCCAGACCTGTTGAATCAAGAAATCACTTAAATAGAACCTGTCTGACAAAGTGAAGCATGCTGAAAGAGCAACACATCATGCCGCGATCTAAAGAAATTCAAGAACAGATGAGAATCAAAACAGTTGACATGTATCAGTCTGGAAAGGATTATAAAGCCATTTCTAAGGCTTTGGGACTCCAGCGAACCACAGTCAGAGCCATTATCCACAAATTGAGAAAACTTGGAACAATGTTGAACCTTCCCAGGAGTTGCCGGCCAACCAAAATTACTCCAAGAGCACAACGACGACTCATCCAAGAGGTCATAAAAGAACCCAGAACAACATCTAAAGAACTGCAGGCCTCACTTGCCTCAATTAAGGTCAGTGTTCATGATTCAACAATAAGAAAGAGACTGGGCAAAAACGGCATCCATGGGAGAGTTCCAAGGCAAAAGCCACAGCTGACCAAAAAGAACACAAAGGCTCGTCTCTCATTTGCCAAAAAATATCTTGATTATCCCAAAGACTTTTGGGCAAATATTCTGTGGACTGATGAGACAAAAGTTGAACTTTTTGGAAGGTGTGTGTCCCGTTACATCTGGCGTAAAACCAACACAGCATTTCATAAAAAGAACATCATAGCAACAGTCAAACATGGTGGTGGTAGTGTGATGGTCTGAGGCTGCTTTACAGCTTCTGGACCTGGACGACTTGCCATAACTGACGGAACCATGAATTCTACACTCTATCAGAAAATCCTGAAGGAGAATGTCCAGCCATCAGTTTGTGACCACAAGCTCAAGCGCACTTGGGTTATGTAGCAGGACAATGATCCCAAACACACCAGCAAGTCCACCTCTGAATGGCTCAAGAAAAACTAAATTAAGGTTTTGGAGTGGCCAAATCAAAGTCCAGACTTAAATCCGATTGAGATGCTTAAACAGTCCATTCATGCTCGAAAACCCTCCAATGTGGCTGAATTAAAACAATTCTGCAAAGAAGAGTGGGCCAAAATTCCTCCACAGCGATGTGAAAGACTCATTGCCAGTTATCGCAAACACTTGATTGCAGTTGTTGCTGCAAAGCGTGGCACAACCAGTTATTAGATTTAGGGGGCAATTACTTTTTCACGTAGGGCCAGGCAGGTTTGGACAGCTTTTTTCCCTTAATAAAATAAATAATCATTTAAAAACTGCATTTTGTATTTACTTGCATTATCTTTGTGTAATATTAAAATTTGTTTGAATCTTTTAAGTGTGACAAATATGCAAAAAATTTAAAAATCAGGAAGGGGGCCAACACTTTTTCACACCACTGTATACGTGCTATATGAAATATGCCTGAGAGTTACAGAGCTGTTTGCCAACAGACAGCATCTAAAGACATGTCTGATCTGCAGAAAATAACCAGACCACCATCAGCTGAGGACGAGCAGGTGAATTAATACACACTAAATAGTCATGTAAACACAGTATCGTGATTTAAACGGAAAAGAATGCAAAAAGATACAGTAAAAATCTCTTACTGTAAGCAATTGTGAAATACTGTAAAAATGTTTTTGGAAAGAAAAGCTTTTTTTTAGGGAAATCTGTTTTAATGCAACAATTTTAGGTAACACTTTAGTTTAGGGAATGATTTGCACTATTAACTAGTTTCTTATTAGCTTGCATATTATTAGCATATTGGCTGATTATTAGTACTTATAAAGCACATATTAATGCTCATTCTGCATGACCATATTTTAGATCCCTTACTTAACTATCTTACTAACTATTAATAAGAAGCAAATTTATTGAGGGAAATGTCTTAGATAATAGTAAGACTTGAACTTGAAAATAAAGTGACCCAATTTTAATTGTTTCTATCATGCATTTACAGTCAAATATTTTTTTATGTTCAATTTTTTTTTTTTAAATGTCTTTGTAATCTAATTACTTTTTATTTAAATATTGATGCTTCTTCATTTAATATTAGTTATGTACATATGGGTGTTTATGTTACATACAATATGGATTATGCATATCAAGGCTGGAACGTGCGAAGTGTTCGATTTTGCTGTATTTGGCTGAACAATCGTTTGTGCTAGATTTCTCTAATACATAAAGTAAGCTTGACCAAAGTTCTTGTGGCCCATGATACATTGACCTGATGCTGACCTAATGGGATAATTATATGGGCCACTGGGGTCACACTTTTGTAAACAGTTTCAGTTGATTCCATCTGAGGCACAGTCACAATTTAAATGCATCTAGACATAAACAGATATTATTACTTTATACTTTTAGATGTTCATCCTAAAATCCAATTAATAATAAGTTAATAATTAATAATGATGATGATGATTATTATTATTATACTTAAAATGATAGGTAGTATTTATAATCGTAATAATAATAGTTATTAATTTATTGTGTGTGTGTGTGTGGGTGTGTGTGTGTGTGTGTTATTAACAAGATGCGATTTAATTTTCCTTTCTCGTTGGAGTGTTACAAGCTCTTGGTGCATAAAGTAGATCTGTAAAGTTGCAAAGACTAAAGCCTCAAATCCAGAGATATTCTTTATAAAAGAGTCAACACACCTACCTAAAACGGCTCGTTCTAACACACCCCCACTGATATACCTCAAGGCGTAACTTTTTTTTCTCTATCCCGGCCTCAGCACACCTAAGCCGGGGCTTCCCCTCACGCGAGGCCGCTTGTGTTGTTCGTGGAAAGTGAAACTACTTGTTGGTCTTCCAAAGAGGACACGAATAGAACAAGGGTTAGTTTATTTAAAAAACTGGTCCGAAACACTTCAACCCAAATATTCAGAGTGTTGCAGCGCATTTTATGGAGACTGTTCCTGCTCCTGGGAGAGTAGACACAATGCGGCTGTTTCTGACTCACAGACTGCAAGTAGTTTTTATTCTCTTCTCTCTTTCTTTTTTTTTTTTTTTTTTTTTTTTTTTTTTTTTTTTTTAAAGGATTTGCAATGACGATTCAAACGTTAGTTTTGAGCAGTGTAGAGTAGCGCTGTTTGTCATTTCTCCGATCACAAATACAGACATGGTTTATGTTTACGCGGCGCAATGCAATGCAACGCAACGCGTAAAAAGACAATACAAGTCATTATAATCTGTAATTATGTCCCCACTGGATACAACAAAAGCCTCGTTTGTAATGGGTTTTAATGTATTTGTCTCATCGCTCCGGCCGGGACACGGCATCACAGTATGGGAGGGGCGTAACATTTCCGTCACACAATTGAGGTATTCGGCCCATCCCAACGCATTGGATAGCTGGCCAATCACAGCACACCTGCTTTTCAGACCAATGAACTTTGTAAAAATCTACGCATTTCAGAAAGGCGGGGCATAGAGGAGAAAAATAATGTACAGTATGTGGAAAATTATGTGTTTTTTTAACTTTAAACCGCATAAAACATTTCATTACACAAAATACACCAAATAATGTTCTTTTTAGCAACCTCATATGACCCCTTTAACTTTCTAGTTTAAAAATACACTGTGTATATATATATATTATTATATTTAATTCTTTTTTATTTATGATGTAAAAAAAAAAAAATTCTCAGTTTGACTGTGTACTTTAATGTCTGTGGTTTTGCTAAAACTGTCATGTGACCCCTGAGGCTCACGATCTGATTGGCTGCGTGGTCGCTTCTCTTTCCAGAGTCCTGTGGGTCGATTGTATTTGAGAAACATTATAGCAAAGTTAATTTCTCTGCGGGATGGAGACATCCTGTCCAGTCCAGAGCAAGTCTTCATCACTGTTGACATCCAGAGAGCTTTGATGGTACAATACAAAATCATTCATTTATCATTTATAACTTCGGCTGTGAGTGATTAGGCTCATGTTTCATTTCATAAAATCTTTTTATTTTGGAATAAAGATCTGCTGCTGATGGCCCTGATGAATGATCAAGTTAATCAGGAGTATATCTTTACCAAACCGAATACAGGTGAGGCTGAGGCTGCTGTGTCAATCAGAGGGCGTGTCTACGATTATGATACCAGACCCCGCCCCTCACACTCTGACACGCCCCCTGGAGGGGATGGGTGTGGTTCCGGTGGACATATTCAGCTGCTAGAACAGAGTGGGGCAATACATACACAATATATTCATAATGATTTTGCTGGTGAGCAAACGTGCCAAAACTATAGAAGCTTATTTCTACCACGGGATAAATAAAAAAAAGGTTATTGCAACTTTTTATCTCACAATTCTGACTTTTTTTTTTCTTGCAATACTGAGTTTATATTTCACAATTTGTGCTTTTTTTTCTCTCTCTCAATTCTGAGTTATATCTCACAATTAAGACTTTTTTTTTCTTGTGAATCTCAGTTTATATCTTACAATTTGGACATTTTTGTTTGTTTTTTTTTTTGTAAACCGTTTTACATCACCATTCTGACGTTTTCTTGCCACTCTGGGTTTATATCTCACATTAAGAGTGTTTTTCTTGGGAATCTCAGTTCATATCTCACAATTCTGACTTTTTCCTGCAGTTCAGAGTTTATATCTCACAATGTTTACTTTTTTCTCACAATTCTGAAAAAAGAAAAGTCAGAACTGTGATATAAAATGGTGCAATTACCTTGGTTTTTCACAGCAGAAGAAACAATCTTCCATAAAACACAGTCTAAAAATAAATCTTATTGAGCGTTGTTGAAGTTCCTGGAGAAGCACTGTAATATATGATTATATTTATAATTTTTGTTGTTAAATAATATGATTTATTTTTAAGTATTGTTTCGTAATATGATTATTGAATATTTAATATTATTTTTATTAATACATGTAATTAATCGGAATGGAATAAATTCTGTATTCCCACACAACTGCAAAGGGGCGATCAAACATTATTTACGTGTACAATTAATATGTATTTTTAATGTGTGTGTGTGTTTGTTGTGTTGTGTGTGTGTGTGTGTGGTGCTGTGTGTGTCAGGAAGGCTGGGTGGCGTCTCGGGCGCATTATATACAAATTCACCCCCATTTCATTACAAGCTCGTATGAATTTCTGTCTTCTAAGGAACACAAAAGGAGACGTTAGACAGAATGTCCAAGCTGCTCTTTTACAGTGAAAAATAATTATGTGCAAAAAGGGAAAAACATAAAAACACCATAAAAGTATCAAACATTGAACAATTTCTTTGTATGGGTTTGGAACGACACAAACTTAATTGATAGAACTAATTTTATTTATCTGACTCTGTTTAGCTTGTAATATAGTGTGAGATAATATTATAGTTTGTATTAATATCTTAAATTATATTTCAATAATTATTTTCTATTGTCATTTTAGTTAAAGTTTTAGTATTTTTATTTGTTGTTTTTATTTTTAAATATGTCTTTTAAAAACTTACTATAAAACTTTTAAATATGTCTATATAGTTATTTCTATTAGTTTTTATTTTAGGTTTAGTTATTTTAGTACATCTACTTAAACTAAATGAAAATGAGGGAATGTTCTATGTAACTAGATGACGAAAATAAAATAAGTTTAAGTTTTAAAAAATATTTTATTTCAGTTAACATTTATATAATAAAATGTTTTTGTAATTTATTAGAATCGTTCTTTTAGTTTAGTTAAATAACAGCCGTTGTGTATGCTATAAAAAAGAACTTCTGCAACTCCAAATGTTCTGATTTCATCTAAATATCACCAAAATTCTTAGCTCAACAGTATCATGGCATCTTGACAATGCCAAGATGTGGGTTCGAGTTCCGTGATGCATGAACTGTGAAAAACAATGGATATTTTTGAATGCAATGCAAGTTAATCAATGCATGATGTAAAGGCATCACATGACCATTGAATGCGAATATTGTGATCTATTTGTCCCAACGGCAAACACTCAGGAGACAGTGTATGTGTGCATTGTGTGGTGTCGGGGGTGTGTTGTGGGGGGTGTGTGTGATTGTTTATGTGGTTTATGAGGACACAAATGTGTATATAATGACATGGGTACTAGAGTTATTACAACGAGAAGGTTGATTATGAGGACATTTTCACCAGTGTCCCCGTAATTCAAAGGATTAAAATATTAAGAATTTTGAAAATGCAGAATGTTTTCTGTGAGGGGTAGGTTTAGGGGTAGGGTTGGTGTAGGGCAATAGAAAATACGGTCTGTACAGTATAAAAACCATTACGTCTATGGAGAGTACCCATAAACCATAAAAACAAACCTGTATGAGTGTGTGAGTGTGTGTGTGAGTGAATGCATGTCTGCAAGGTCAAACTACCGTAGTGGCAGACAGCTCCGGACTGTGTGTGACTTCGGACACTTCAGGTAGTGTGCCATTTTCAGACAGGCCCTTACACCCGCACACACACACACACAACACACAGGTTACAGTTGTGAAAAGTGGGACTCTCCATAGGCGTAATGTTTTTTATACTGTACAGACCGTATATTTCTATTGCCCTACACCAACACGACCCCTAAACCTACCCCTAACAGGAGACTTTCTGCTATTTCAGATTTTAAAGACACTCCATTCTGTGTGAATTATAAGCGTTTTGAAAAGTGGGGACATGGGGTGATGTCCTGAAAAGTCACCTTCTCCTTAAAATACCTATGTCATACCCTTGTCATTATACAAATTTATGTCCTCATTTGTCACAAAAAAACACGTTTTAACACTCTCGCTCTCATCTAACACAACACACACAACACACACACCACTCTCTCTCGCACACACACCACGCACTCTCTGCTCACACACACACACACACCACACTCCACACACACACACACACACACACACCACACACACTCTCTCTTTCTCTCCTCTCTACACCACACACATTACACCTCTCCTCACACACATACACCACACTCTCACACACAACACCACACACACTCTCTTTCTCTTCACACACACACAAACTCTCTCTCTCTTCACACACACACACTTCTTGCCTCTCACCCACACACACCAACACACTCTCTCCTCTCACACACACACACAAACACTCACCCATTACACTCCTCTCACACACAAACCCTCTCTCTCACCACACACACACCCACACACACTCACCCTCTCACACACACACGCCACCAAAAATACACTCTCTCTCACACACACCACACACACACACACAACACTCACACAACACTCACACACACACACACACACACACACACTCACACTCTCACACACACCCACACACACACACACACACACTCACACACACACACACACACACCACACTACACTCTCTCCCACACACACAAACACACACACAACACACTGCCACACACAAACGCTCACACACAAACATTACCTCTCTCTCACCCACACCCAAGCACACTCCTCACAACACACGCTCAACACACACATCACTTCTCTCACACACACACGTCACACACACACATACACTCTCTCTCACACACACACACACACACACACATACACTCTCTCTCACACACACACACACACACACACACACTCAACACCCTGTCGATGCCATCAGACGAACTGGAGGAAGCTCTCCATCGTCTTCGATGTTTTCACTTTCATTTCCTTAAAGAATTCTGTGATACCGGAGAAACAGTCGGTGAACCACAAAAGAGCATTTAAATAAGTTTAATGAATGCACAAATTAATATACAGATTAATCAGAACTTAGGTTGTTCCTACTAGCCTATGTAGCACATTTGCTTTTTTCTTTTCTTTTATCAACATAAAACAGCAGCATAAACATTCTGTTATAGTTTAGGTGTTTGATAAAATTACACAAATCAGTTTCATAATATTAATATTTAATTTAGTAATATTAACATTAGTATTCCTCAATTATAAGTAATAAAGGTGAAATGTCTGAGTATATCTCTGAAAGTCTGTTAAATGCTTTTATATTGAATTATGTACGCATTTCTTTTTATGCACAGAAAAACATATGTTTGAGTTATTTCACAATAAACAAATTGAAATTGTAGCCTATAGTTTGTGCAATTACATTTATTTAAATTGAACGTTAAAAGTCCATATTGATCATGTTTTATCCGTAACTATTGGTTATTATAAATCAGTCATGTCAGCATAAACAGGTTGCGTTTATGGTACAAACTGGCAGTCCCTTATGAAAATGAACCATGGTTTTACTATAGTGACCATAGTATTTGTAGATGTCCATGGTTACACTACAGCAAACATATTTTAATCACACGTAAATAAAAATATAATCTAATAAGCTGCAATTAAGTCGTTTTGAATGTTAAATGGCTTTCAAATATAATGTTAAATGGGTATAATTTCTCTTAATAATTTAATAAGTTTAATAATTTAAAAGTTAAGTTTATCGGTATCGGCAATAATGTCCTTTGAAAGTATCGGTATCGTATCGAAAACAAAATAAGTGGTATCGCCCATAAGCTTTACGAACACGCCCCCCGTCGGCCATTGTTCGAACAATCAGATAACTCCGCCCGACACACACGCCATTGGTCGAGTCAGCATTGGTGCATAGATTTAGACAGGTCGCTCAAAACAAATTGGCAAAATTTTTGCATTTTAACTCTTAAAAACATAGGTAAGCTTTATATTTCTTGTGGATTGACGTTACATTAATTACATTTAATATTTTTTCCAAATGACTTAATTTGTATAAAAGCACACTGAAATGAATGATTAACCATGCAAACTAACAACATTTGCATTTTTATTTTGCATTGTTATCTTATCATGCATTTAAGTTTGCTCCGCTGTTTCATGTTTTTACATTTCTGTATTGGTATTGTAGTTTGCAATGGCTTCTATTGTGTGGTTCAGTGTGAGTCAGCTCGGAACCGTAGACAGGTGAAGAGCTCCGATACAGCTGCGTGAGATCCGGCGCGTGCAACGCGTGACGGACGCTCGCTCTCCGCAGCATCGGTGCAGATTCTCCGTGCCGAGCACGTCATCCCGGTTCGTAACGGTAGTAGGGTACCACGCGCTCTGGATGCATCAGGCCGGGATGCGATTGACTTTCTGTTTCGCGTGTGTCAACCCGGTTGATCGGTTAACGGAGTAAGGAGGAGTCTCCATCCCTCCCCCGCTCGCGCTCTACCGTGACTGTCCCTCGCCGTTAACGGGGCTGCACCGGGGGTCCCGCGGCTCTGATGGCGGCGGCAGCGCCCGAGCAGGAGGATGCGGACCGGCGGCCCATCAGAAGAGCCCGATCCAAGAGCGACACACCGTACCTGACCGAAACCAGGCTGTCCTACACACTACAGACAGGTGAGTGTGGGTGCACACTGCTGTACTGTGTTAAAATACCATGCTACTATCATATATACCATGGTACTGAATAATTATTGGATGGCAGCTGCATGGCACCCCAAGAGCACCATGATATTACACTGGTACCAAATGTCTAAAAACACGTGCTTTGCCATATTAGTGTCCAAAATGTTAATACTAAGCGACTAACATGTAGACATGACAGTACTTAAAGAATACCATGGTATATGCATTTTCATATGGTACTAAATGATTACAATATAGCTTTCAAAAATATGTCCCAAAAAAAAAGTGTGCATACCATTGAGGTATTTACTCCGAAGTACTTCAAAATAATTCCAATATTACCATGGTATTACCATGGCACTGGATGATTATACCGTGTCCAAAAACAGTAATACTATGGTACTGAGTGATTATTAGACATGACCAAATATTACAGTATGTAAAGAATACCACTCTGATAAGTTGCCAAATACACTATATTTACATACTGCTTATTTACACTATATTTACACCAAGGTACTTCAAAGAATCCAATATTACCATTGTATATGTCCAAAAACATGGTATTACCATGGTACTGGATGATCGCTATATCCATATGGTACTATTTACATGTTACTCCTAAGTACTTTGAAGAATACCATGGTAAAGTGTGCTAAAAAGAAATACTATAGCACTAAATGATTAGACGTGACTCAATATCATAGTACTTAAAGAATACCATGGTACATGTGTTTTAATATGGTACCAAATGTACATGTGGCATTTTATGTACACGGAACTCCAAGCTACTTCAAAAATACCGTGGTGCAATGACATATACCGTGTTATTTACCGTATTTACTCCATGCTACTTCAAAGAATCCTGAATATTATCACGGTAAATGTCCAAAACATGGTAATACCATGGTGCTTGATGATTACCGACCGTCTCCATATGGTACTATTTACATGGTGTTCCAGAATACCACGGTAACGTGTCTAAAAAAATCACAGTACTTAAGGAATACAATGATATATGTACTTAAATATGGTAACAAATGTACATATGCCATTATATTCACATAGTACTCCAAGCTACTTCAAAAATACCATGGTGAATTGACATATACCATATTATTTACAGTATTTACTCCAAGCTACTTCAGAGAATCCCAATATTGCCAAATGGGCAAAAATGATTACCATATCTATATACTACAATATTTACTCAAATACTATAGAGAATACCATGATATTACCATGGTGTAGTGATTAACATGTAGACATGAGCAAATATCTCAGTACTCAAAGAATACCATGGTAAATGCACTTTGATAAAGTACCAAACATGGTATTACCATGGCATTGGATGATTACCATACCCATACACTACAGTATTTACATGGTACTCCAAAACACTATAAAAATGACTATGGTACTGTGGTTTTCTAAGTGCTAGAGCGCTCCGGTGGTGTGTTTTGGAGATGAAGATGTTTGTTTGTGACGGGGAAACACACACACACACACACACACACACACACACACACACACACACAAACACACACACACACTGGTGAAGTGCGCTGTGTTGATGCGGTGAGTCATGCGGTTCAATGCGCTCATCTGAAGGAGGTTGATGATCTCAAGACGTGACCTCACTTGTTCATCTGCTGGATCTTTATATTAGCGGCAATATATTGAGATATTCGTCTGTCCCTCATCTCGGTATGACTGTATTAATTCACTAAAGGAGATGTTTAGGCAGAATGGATGAGCTTTATTTTCCATGCAGTGAAAGCAGGTGGTGATTAATACTCTATTTAAGCTCTATAACGCATCTGTAGGACTCGTGCGTTATATAGTGTGAGGAACTGAGCAGAATTCAACAGCTGAACATCTCCATCACAGATCTCAAATCCTGCAGTTGCTTTTTAATAGGAATAGTGAACTTTTGTGGAAAATATCCTCACCCTCAGGCCATTCGAGATGTAGATGAGTTTTTTTCTTCATCAGATTTGGAGAAATGTAGCATTGCATCACTTGTTCACTGCAAGTGAATGGGTGCCGTCAGAATGAGCGTCTGATAAAAACATCACAATAATCCACAGCACTCGTCCATCAGTTAACATCTGGAGAAGACAAAAGCTGAAACAAATCCAGCATTAAGACGTTTTTAACTCAAATACGAGTCTATAATCCATAATAACGCTTCCTCCAGTGAAAAAGTGTTCTGGTCTGAATCAGGAGAGAAATCTGCACAGTTTTAGTCATTTTAGTACTTTTAGTTAGTGCATGTTTTTCTAGCGTGTTGGTGACATCACTGATTACTCTCGTGTTGAGGTGAGACATTATAGGGTGGTAGCAGCTGGTTTTCCCTCACAATGAATCTTGCCAGCGCTGCAAGTGTAAAGTTGTGTGTGTTGTTTCTGTTTCATCTCATTAGTGTTTTCCAACACGTTCTTACTCCCAACTCGTCACCTATTGACGCTTGGTCAGGACCCCCACATTTTGGCGCTCGGTTTGGCGCTCACAGTTTGCCTTATGCATCGATCAAGATGCATTTAATGGTTTGCATGCATTTGTCAAAATAGAAATCATTTTATATAAATGTATTCTTTCATAGATATTTTGGAGCACCTAACCCCACCGCTATCCTAAACCTACACACTTCTGAACAATATAAAACAGGTACAGGCAAATAAAAGTACTGTCACGGCGGATGGAGATGGTGATCGTTTTGCCTCGGAAGACTTGGAATATTAATACTTTTTGAATAAACTGTGACTAGATGTATCTGCCTGCTATATCCTGTGTTTTATATCAACAAATGCTTAGGTTTAGGGGTAGGGTTATGTGCTCATAAATGTGTAAATAAAATTGTTGTGACTGTTTACATTGAAAAATCACACCCTAACATATATGCAATAATAGCAATATTATTACCCAATATATAATTTAATCACGATGATAAAATTCCCAATGCCTTTCGAGTTTGCATATTAACGCCAAAGGTTTCTTATTTGAAGCAGTGGAGGACCCTGTGTGTCAAAAAGAGTTGGGGTGAGAATGTGTTGCAACTTTGAGGGCAGATCAGTGCTGATGCTCCTCAAGCGTTCAGACCTTCAGTTACATTTCAAACCATTGCATTCACACTTTATTTGATAGATCATCTGAGTTGTGGATGTGATGTTTATTTTTATGTGGAATCGAGCCGAGATTGTTTGTTTTGACAGCCGATGTCGATATCTTGGAAAGCAGGATGGCCGATATAAAGCCGATATAATTATATTCATATTAATTAATATTTAAGAAATTTGAAATCATTTGACAATTGATTAAAAAATAAATATGTAAAAATAAACATACTTCTACTTTAGATGACAAAATATTTTCCACAAATAAATAAACATTTAATAAAAAATATAATAAAAAGAGAAGTAAAGAAAAACAGGGCATCCGGGTATTATGGGAAGTTTCGCCGGCGCCCACATTGGGAATCATATTTTTAAAATAAAGCCAAGGTAACACTAATTTTACATACAGTACACAGTGGAAATTACATGAATATGACAGAGGTGGGCAAATGCATAAAGCTCAGCATAATTTGAAATCATGAGTTTAAAGTATAAAGCATTCAATTCACACGGACTGACCATCACAGAGAGAACACGTGATCATGCTGGATAAAAATGCACACTTCACAAGATCTCACAGCTGGATTCGACTAAATTTGCAAGGTTTGTGAAATTAAATTTCCATTAGCCATTCAAAGATTTGTTTAAATGATATAAAATGCGCATTTGCTGAATGCTGATGGCAAAACGAGAAAGTATTATACTTTCTCGAAACACATCGGGCCAAGCAGAAAAGAAAAACGTATCGGTTTTGGCCGATGCCTATATTTGATAAAATGCCAAAATATCGGCGATATATCCGGGCGTAAAAGTATTATTTTTACTTTTAAAAACTTTATGTTTTGAACATCTCAGTTAAGTAGTTCATGATCTAGCCAGTGAAGTATTATTTCTATATTATTAGCCGTATTTATTAATATTTTTGAAATTAGCTGTTATTATGGCTTTTCAGTTTAATTCAAATTTAAGTGTAAATAATTTTGTTCTGTCCATTTTTAATGTATATTTCTATTTAGCTTTAATTAATTTTTGTTGTCAGTTTGTTAGTTTTAGCATTTCAATTGCTACTTTTTTCTGTTGCGAAGGCAACATTCTAATTTTTATTTTAGTTTTTTAAAGTTAAGTTTTTCATAGATGATTATATTATTGTTACAGATTTATTTCGAGTGAATGAAAGGAAGCAATTTTTATAGTTTTTAGTTAATAGGGGAAACAGCTAGCACTGGTCAATAAAATCACGGGTATGTCAGTCACTCAATGTTCTTAGTAAAGTATATTTGCCTTTATACGTATTATAGATTATTTTGAATTAGCTTTTACATTACCTTATTTTCAGTTCATTATAACATTTTCCAATGAACTTAGTTTAATTTAATTTTTAATTTATTTTGGGTTTAAGTACTTTATGGCTGTGTGTGGCTGAGCATTTTCTTTTATTTATTTATTTTTGTTATAGTTTGAGATGGTTGACCAGGTTGTTAGGTTTCACTAGAAACTATTAAAAGATTATCGTTATGTTAATCAGAGTTTAACGTAACATAAACTATTCCAGAAAAACTTAAATAATGACGACTTAAGAAATAAAATTAAGAATAAATTAAAGCTAAAAGTTAATAACATTTTTGTAAAGCCCACACAAATAATCCAAACTTAATTTTAAATAAACCTGAAAATATAACAATCTAGTGCTAGTTTAGCTTTACATTTATGTCAGTTTTTAGGGTTGTAGTATTTAGGTTTCTTAAGTTGAAGTTTTGTCCACTAATGTGTTTATAATTTTATTTACACGCTTTTTTTCAATTTAAAAAATGTGCGCTTAGTTCTCCGCAGGGGTTAAAAACAGTGAAGACCCTGCGAAGTGTTAGTACAGTATAGTTGCTGTCGATGACTCTTCAGAGAGTGAAGACGCTAACTTCGGGCATCAATATGCGCGTGAAGGGCCGACACACACACACTCATCTTGATACCTCTCTCCACACACACACACACACACAACAAGACACACACACATCTCTCTACTCTCTCGCGCCTCTCTGGTCGCTGCTCATCAACCACAGCACATCAAGAATCATTCATACACACACTCTCTCGCTCACACACACACACACACCACTAACACACACACACAACACAACGCAAACACACATCTCTCTCTCTCTCTCACACACACATCACAAACACACACACACACACACAGCCACCACACACACACACACTCTATTTCTCTCTCTCTCTCACACACACACCACACACACTCTCTCTCTCTCTCTCTCTCACACACACACACACACACACACCATCACCCAACTCTCTCTCGGCTCTCAGCACAACACACACCCTCTCTGCTCTCTCTCAGACACACCCACACCAACACAACACTCACACTGAAGAGCTCACGCTCTCCCTCACACCAGAGACACACACACACCCACAAAACCCACACACACACACACGTACTCACACACACACACACACACACATCACTCTCTCACAGTACACCAGCACACACTCTCGTCTCTCCTACACACCCACACACCCACAAACACACTCACTCTCTTCACACGTAAAACACGACACACACTCACAACACACTTCACTCTCTCACAAGTACACCACAACACCTACACACACTCATGCTCTCTCACAACACACACACATACACACACACACACCCCACACTCATCTCCTTCTCTCACGGTTACACGACACACGCACCTCACTCACACACACACACAACACACTCACTCACACACACACACACACACACACACCAGCACTCATTGCCTACCACACACAAACACAGGAAGCAACACAACCACATCGCCTATGCAGCCTGTCCCTACATCTGTGTGTGGAAGTGCTGCTACACGACATGAGCCAATCAACCCCCTGAACCATGTGTTAGTCTGCTACTGATGTCACCTTACTGCTGTAGTGTGTGTGTGTTACAGGGATACAGTTGCATAACATCATGGATTAAACTGTTTGTCTATGCGTTCAAGTTTACAAACATGCGTCGCGCTGCACGGCTGTTCAGATCATCACGACCATCATTCGCTTTGTGCTTTAGTCATTTACTGAAATTAGTCTGCATTTGCAGTCATTTGGTAAATGAGCTTTAAGTGAGAGGTCCCCAGAAAGGAAACAAATATTAGGTAATTGGGTAAATGTATTCAATATGTATCCAGGTCACATTTTAACCCAAAAAAGGCAATATATGATTTTTTTTTTGCATATTCCCACCAGATGTGTCCAGATATTTTGCATTTTTTAAATACTTATTAGTGATTCTCTAACGAAATATAGTTTTATTGTACACCATTTAACATCATTAATTCATTCTTTCTTTCTTTCTTATTTTTTATTGTTATTATTTGTTTGGAAAAGTCACATGTAGTGCATAAGATAATTTCACATCATTGCTTTTCCATACATTTTTCCAAATAACATTTTACAAAACCAAGGCAAAATACAAAAATCAAGAGGGAAATAAAGATAAATATACAAAGTAAATAAGTAAAAAATAAAAAGACAGTAAAGAAAATATACACAATAAACAACAGAAAGGTCACATTTCACCCCAAAATATTTTATTTTATATGTTTTATATTCTGTTTTTAGACCTAATTTCAATATATTAGTTTAGAAAGGAGAGAGAAAATATATCATGGGTATTGATATCCTTAATCCATTTTGACCAACGTAAACCTTTTTTTTCTCAATATTATAGAAAACAACCCCCATTTTTTTCTATTTAACATCTTTTTTTCTAGCAGTGATGATAATTTGAGTGTAAAGTTATAATGAATGCAAATGCAAAAAAATCCTAATGGTTCTAAAAAAGCTTAATTTTTGTTAATTTGCTGTTTTTTTATTATAATTGTTTTGGGGTTGCATGTGACTGAGTGCTGTTTTGAAAAGGCCTAACACATAAGAGAATCATTTTGTGAGAGTTCACATGATTCACACCAAACACACACACCACACACACACACACAACACAAACAAACAAACACCAAACACACACAAACCACACACACCCACACACACACACTCACTCACTCTCTCTCACACTCACACACACACACACCACACCACACACACACCACACACACAACACACACACACACAAAAAAACACACAAACACACACACACACACCCACACACACACACTCACTCACTCACACACTCTCTCTCTCACACACACACACTGTCTCTCTCTCTCTCATACACACACACAAACACACACACAGGTTTGTTTTTGTGAGAAGTGTGGACATCCCATAGGCGTAATGGTTTTATACTGTACAAACCATATATTCTATCACCCTACACCAACACTACACATAAACCTACCACTCACAGGAGACTTGGTGAGATTAAGATTTCAATACATTTCAATTCTGTGGGATTATAAGCGTTTTTTGAAAAGTGGGACATGGGGGTTGTGTTAAAGTCCTGACAAAGGTCACCTTCCCTTTGTAAACCGTCAACCTTTGTCAGTTAGACAAAGTGATGTCATCATTGTAACAAACGCGTACATACACCACTCACACTCCCACAACAACACACACACAACCCTTCCCACCACTCACAAAACACGCACGCACACGCAACGCACGCTTCACGCACGCACAGACACTCTCTCTCACACACACACTCTCACACACATACATACGGTCTCACACACACACACACACTCTCCTCTCACACACACACACACACACTCCACTCAATTTCTCTCACTCTCTCTCCACACCCACCCACACACACACACTCTCTCACACCACACACACAACACCCACACACACCACACACACACACACATTTCACACACCGCACACACTCTCTCACAACACACCCCACACACACACTCACTTCACTCTCTCACCTAGCTCACACAAACCACACAACACACACAACCCTAACCCACACACACACACACACACACACACACACACACACACACACACACACACACACACACTCTCTCACACACACACACACACCACCCCACAAACACACTCACTCCACCTCGTCTCACCTCTCACACACACACACACACACCACACACCACTAACTCTCACACACAAACCACACCCACACACACACACACACAGATTAAAATGAATGCGAACTTTACTTTGCCACACAATGAAAACAGAGCAAAGAGAAAGGCACAACATGCAAATCACACACAAAAACATATGATTAAAGTCACACATGCCACAATTAGTCACATGGGGGTTAATTTTCTCATAAACAGAATTAGCGCCAGAGATTGCCATCTGCTGGAGATTTTAGGATTGATAGCATGAGAAAGAATATTCATTCCAGCATGCAAGTCATGGTTTGGCTTGTCCTGGATAATATTTCATCTGCACATGTTCCTCAGGCTGTTCTGGGGACAGTTTAGTGAAGCAACCGCACAATCACAAGATCTTAAAACAGAAGTGATCGAACCTCAGCACTGATTGTGATGCTGTGCACTTAACCAGCAATATTTCTCTTTAATAGCAGTTTTTAAGGCATTCTACTTATTTTATGGATTAATCAAGTACATAGCATTCACATTATGCGCAAAAATATATTTTAAATATATGCTACATATGTGTTGTAATCAGTGAAACTCAATGAAATATATTTTTGAAAATGAAAATATATTTAGTTTCAACTTTCATATAGCAAAATTCACAATCAATTTCAGGGGCAAGAAAACTAGATTTTGATTTAATAACATTAAATTTTTTACATAGGCCTCTTATGTATTGTAATGACACGTGTGAATAATACATATTTTAATGCATTTAAAAAATATTTTACTTTTTAAAATATATTTTAAAATATACGAAATGTTTGTATATTCGGAAAATATTATTAAAAAAAGATGTTTGTATAATATATATATCATTTGATTTAAATTGCTACATAATTTCTATGCCCTGTAGAATATTAAAGCCAGCAAGTTCTCAATAGGTTTGCCCACATAGGTACAGTCTTTGGGAAAATGGTTACCGTTATTATTTTTTATTTTAGTAGCCTACGGGTTTCAGCAAGCGACTCCGTTCGAAACAAGTAGGCGGGGCTTCTCGGTAGATCCGGTGTGGATCTGGACCGTGTGGCCAGCGAAAATAATACTATGGCGAAGGCTTGGCGCTCACGCAGCTTGGTAACCAACAAACTGTCATAAAAAAAGATCAAACTTAATTTAAAATTGTTTAAAAGCAATAAAACGTCTAATGCGCCACATACGTTAACGGCTGTTTAAATGCCTACTGGCCGAACGTCACATTGCTGCATTATATTAGAGCGTATCCTCCACATGAGGGGCCGGGTCAAGCTGCGTCATTAATATTCATGAGCCAAGCCTTCAGGATTAACAACAGCTTCCAATCGGATAAGCCTGCGGGACGAACGTCACGTTCGGTCGTTAATATTCATAAGACAAGCTCTCGCTGTAGTAGGATCGATATATTTGCTCCCGTTAACGGTCGATTCCGGTCCGCGTATATTTACGTGGACTTCACGGCATTACGTCACGTTGATGAATTCGACGAGGGCGCATCCGTCCGCGTATCATAAACAAATCTGCGCCAGTCACTTAAATATGCGCAAGAATGACCGGTAACGGTTGGTTTAAAGACGCGGTAACGTTATATTAAAGAAAACACCGAAGTGGATCACATCAGGGTGTGTGTGTGTGTGTCGCTGAGCCCATGGCGGGTCCCGCATTCACC
Organism: Sinocyclocheilus anophthalmus; assembly: GCA_018155175.1. Lineage (NCBI taxonomy): Eukaryota > Metazoa > Chordata > Actinopteri > Cypriniformes > Cyprinidae > Sinocyclocheilus > Sinocyclocheilus anophthalmus. The sequence goes on along the minus strand of JADLZN010006388.1, from coordinate 127,717 downwards.
GGAGCGCACGGGAGCTGGATCACATCCCGGTTACCGGAGGACGCGTCATCTTCTTCATCGTTATCATCGTCGTCGTCCGCAGAGAAACCGCGCAAACGGAGAGCCTTTAACCTGGTCAGACTGCGGCAGCACACCGCCCCCGGTAACAACAACACGCCGTTTGTGATCTCCGGCCACATCAAGCACATCTGCAGCAACTGCAGCCGCGGGAATGAGCTCCGGGACGGTGAGTGATAATAACGGGCCCGACCGGACCGACCGGTGCTGGACAGTAAACAAGCCATCTTTTTGTTCTTGTTTATTTTGGCCTATTTCATTTTTTTAATAGTTAACACTTGACATCACAGTGTACATGTTACTGGTTAAAAAAAAAATATATATATATAATTGTTTACTTTGTAAAAATACAATACAGTTCTAGTAAAATATCAATTTAAAAAAAATTTTTTTGAACTTGCAATATTTACAGTACTATCAGGAAATTAATTAGCCATTCATGTGCTTTTAGTGCGTTGCAAGTAAGTTTAAGTTTTTAATTGTTATTCCATTGAGTGCTAATAGTCTGTTAGCAAGCTGACTGTGATTACTGTACTGTTGCCTTGGTGTCATATTCACTGTAAAAAATGTTAAAGTAAATTCCTGTTAAATCACCTGACCCTATATGGTAAAAAAAAATTATACGTTTACTGTAAAATACTGTGTGGGTTTTGGAAGTAAATAGTATTAGTTTATGATATTCATTAGGCAGTGCATGTACTTTTACAATTAAAAAAATATGTTGAGTCATGAAAATATGAGTCTGATTAATGTACCATGTCTGCATCATATTGAATAAATATTAATTTTATATATAAAAACAATGCAAAATAAAAATTATAATGTAAATAATTTAGCTAGAAACACCTTAAAGGAGGTATATATAAATATATAGATTTTTATTTGTATTTATAATTAATATTATTTATATACACACAGTTGACAAACAGTTTTTGTTTATTGCAATATTTATTTGTAGAATTTTTGCTCGGTAGTATTCTTGATTTCTTATGTTATTATATTATGTCATGAACCCTGGCATGTCAAGTGTGATCTAATATGTGGATACGTTTTGGTAAATTCACATTTTATTGTTTTGTTGTCTTATATGCATGCATTCTGCATCCCAGGTGTTCGTTTTACCCGATGTAAACGTGAACCTTCAGCAGAAAAGCCCTTCTGTTTAGATCAGACAGATACAGTTACAGTCATTAAATGCAGCGTTTTTAAAAAAGATAACATTTTCTGGCATTCGCTTAACTAATGTGTGTTTCTAAACACAATGTTGAATGACTTTGTGCGTTGATTTAAAGGAACAGTTCACCCAAAAATGTAAATTAGCTCATAAATTACTAACCCTCAAGTCATCCTAGGAGCAAGATGAGTTTGTTTCTTCATCAGATTTGGAGAACTGTAGCATTGCATCACTGTTCACGCAAGGGACCATGGGTCCGTCAGAATGAGAGCTGATACAAACATCACAATAATCCACAGCACTCGTCCATCAGTTAACATCTGGAGAAGACAAAAGCTGAAACTAATCCAGCATTAAGACGTTTTTAACTAAAATATGAGTCCATAATAACAATTCCTCCAGTGAGAAAGTCCAGCCAGATATTAGTTTAGAGCTGTTTAAATGCTGCTTGATCTGTGCAGATTTCTCTCCTGATTCACACCAGAACACTTTTTCACTGGAGGAAGCGTTATTATGGATTATGGACTCTGTGTATTTGAGTTAAAAACGTCTTAATGCTGGATTAGTTTCAGCTTTTGTCTTCTCCAGATGTTCACTGATGGACGAGTGCTGTGGATTGTGATGTTTTTATCTGACCCTCATTCTGACGGCACCCATTCACTTGCAGTGAGCAAGTGATGCAATGCTACATTTCTCCAAATCTGATGAAGAAACAAACTCATCTGCATCTGGGATGCTCTGAGGGTGAGTAGATTTCAGCAAATTTTAGGGTGAATTATTCCTTTTATTTCTTGCTCTCATTTTCAAGTAAAAAAAAAAATCAATAAATGCAGAAATGTATTTGTGTTCGAAATGTAATTCCTGCTGACTCGGATACAATACGGCACTTGGACTCACAGGGAACGTTTTTTCCACGCTTTACAGTCAGTACGGGACCGTATTAGTCGCTGTGTGGAATGAATGGTGGATTATTAGAGCGCAGATGTGATGTCAAATATATCTGAAGATTATTCTCCTGGGGTGAGAAGATGGGATTAGAAATGTACACTTTATACGTGTAACACTTGTCTCCCCCCTTCTGAATTTCCTTAATCTAAGAGAATGAATGTTAATTGATGTCTTTGCCCAGTTTTATTGAGTTACCAAATGGAAAAAGTAATAAAAAAAGGTCTGAAAACTTGTAATCTGAGACAAAATGGAGAGAGAGATTCTGTTTTAGTTATTTCTCCTGAAGATTATTGAATTAGTTGCATTAGTTTTTCCAATCACGTGATCCTAAAGGTATTTGGTCTCCGCTGTGAGATTTATAATACTTGGTTTCTGCACTTTCAAAAGCATTTCAATAACTCAAGGTATTTACCGTTCGGTTTCACCTTGACTGGAAATTTTAGAAGTTCAAATTTTCGGTCTGATTTACTAGTTTGTTAAAGGAATAATTCACCCGGTTGTGTAGTTTCTCTTTCATTGTTGTTTTGGCGAACGTTTGAGGTCTGTTTTCATGCAGAGAAAGTGGATGTTGAGCTTTACTCTCAAAAAGCACAATAAAAGACATCTGCTACTCCTTAACCCTATAAAGCCATATTCTAAGGCTTCTAAATGATCAGCATGATCAAATCTCCTGCATGTCTTCTGTCTCTGATTGATCATTTAGACTCTTTTAGTGTAATTGTGCAAACGTCCAGCTTCAGCTGGAGCTTCTCGTGTCAAATCTTGACTGATTTTGATCAAGTAAGCGTCAGAATAACAGTAATATCTCCAGATGAACACTTGCTGGACTGAAGCAGCTCAGCTTTACTTGATTCTCCATCAATCATGTTTTAGAGTCTCAAATCTGATCCTCAGGATCTTTTGAGGAGCGTTTGTTTCCAGAAGCTTTACTTTCACTGTTCCTCAGCAGAGGAATGATCTTCACAAGCCTCCAGAACATCTCACATCTTCTGAGGAGCCTTTATTTCTTCAGCTCTCAATCACTGCATTATATGTTTGGAGCATTTCAATCTCTTCTGATTACTGGAGATATAGCGCGACCACTGATATTTATAGCATTTTATATAAGCATCTGCTGCACTGTTATAAAGATCTCACTGATTTACATCACAAGCAGCAGAATTTCATCATAGAAATATCAGCATCTGTAGCAAACTGCATGTTTTTCTCAGTTTGAGCCTCTGAATAAAACTGAGCCGTTTTATCTTCGTATTGATCTCTATGGAGCCTGGCCAACATAAAACACATACGTAACTTTTGTTTTTTAAATGTCTAAAGGGTCAATAAACTCTTCCATTTCCACTTCCAACGCTTCCATTGCAAACGTCCCGTGTGTGTTTTGGTGTGTTCAGCAGAGGGTGCCGAGCGTCTGGCGGCGATGCGCTCCGATTCGCTGGTTCCCGGGACGCACACGCCACCGATCCGCAGACGCAGCAAACTGGCCAGTCTGGGACGACTCTTCAAACCGTGGAAATGGAGAAAGAAAAAGAGCGACAAGTTCAAGCAGACGTCTGCAGGTAGGACACACGCAGACGCACTGTTTTCTAGGGCTGGGTTTTGACACAAAATTCACCATTCAATTCGATTCTGATTCACAAGCTAGTGATTCGATTCAATTCCCGATTCGATTCAATATCGATTATTTTAGATATATATCAGGTACAGTACATGCCAAATTTTCTCAAGGAAAAAAAAAATCTCAACTAATGCTGTAAAATATACATAAGAGTCAGTTGGTACTACATTACTATAATAAGTTTTTACAATAATAAAGTTAGAGTTACATATTAATATTTCTACTTCAATTTGTTTTTTTGTTTTTTTTAACATTTAAATGGTGGCTGTCAATAAAACTTGATGGATTTATTCAAACATAAATTAAACATTGAAGAACAGTAAAAAATTATGATGAATATGTTATATGGTGCATATATTAAGCAAAATGCCCCTCTCTACAGTTGATTTTCTAGCAGACTAATGAGTTTATAGTCACCTAATATGTTTTGTTTCTGAGGTAAATGTGACGTTACGTGACATTGTTTACAAGCGGTTGTATTGACGTCTTTGCGCGGCTGAAACACAGATTGAGCGATTACATGAGACAGGATACGGATTGTAAAGTTGTACTCTTTCTTTTAACTTACCTTCAGATGTTTAGTCATGTTTATTTTGTGCTGAAACTGGTATCAATGTGGAGGAGATGATCAGTTCACGTCTGTTGAACTGAGGCGCTACAGCGATCTGTCACTCCACATTAAACAACGCCAAAATGGCATTTATTGTCTGAATACTGCAATACAATGGACAGAATTTAAAATCCGAGACTTTGTTTCATATTAAAAGTACCAAAGCACAATGCTTATTGCGATTTATTGGATGGGAAGTGGCCTACCCTTCAATGTTCCGTTCATTAACTGAAAACAGGCTAGACTAATCAATTCTTGGGATTCATTCCATAAAAATGAGAATCGATTAATATCGAGATATCGATATTTTTTACCCAGCCCTACTGTTTTCATTTATAAGCGTGTCGTTGATGATTGGCAGTGCTGGAGAGGAAGATGTCGACGCGTCAGAGCAGAGAAGAGCTCATCAAGAGAGGCGTGCTGAAGGAAGTGTATGAGAAAGGTAAGAAAAGAGATTCTGGACTTCATCCGTTCAAGCAGACAGGACCTGAATGTGTTTTATTGGAAACGTCTCGATCTGTGTGTCAGTAGAGGAGGTCAGCGTTGACGTGTGTGTGAGTAACCTGGACAGACAGACGAGAATCAGTCCAGTATCAGAGTCTGCAGACGCCAGTGTCACAGTGACAGGTGCGTTACTGTCCACATCTCAAATTCTACACAGTTGGGCTCGTATTGTCACCAAAAACAGCCATAGTCTCTAATGATCATTTTTCACCCTTTACAGAAGGCTAATTCTGTTACTGTACCTTTAAGACATTTCACACTGATGTTTATCGGGAACAGATTGAAAGCTAAATAGGTGTAGATATGCAAATGAGGGCAGGTATATGTTAATAAGGTTCTGGTGGTGATGATTTCTGAACAAGTCGTTTTTGCTGTTCAGTTTCAGTAAATGTTCTAGATGACTTGTGAGTTATGAGAGGGAAGTGTCTCACAGACAAACAAACTCCTTTTTTTATAAGTTTATTATAAAAAGTACGGTTAATTGATATAATTTTTAGATAATTTGATAATTATTAATATTTATACATTCATATATATATGTATATGTGTGTGTGTGTGTGTGTGTGTGTGTGTGTATATTATATATATTTTTTTTTTATTCAAACTTTATTTGCGGAAGAAATTAATATTTTTATTCAGGATGCATTAAATTGATCAAAACTGACAGTAAAAATATGTATAATGTTACAAACGATCCGGAAACAAACATTTTTCCACAGAAATATTGTGCAGCACAACGGTTTTCAACATTGATAATAATCAGAAATGTTTCTTGAGCAAGCAAATCAGCATATTATACTGATTTCTGAAAGATCATGTGACACTGACTGAAGACTGGAGTAATGATGCTGAAAATTTAGATAAATACATTTTAAAAAATTTAACATAGGAAGAAACAGAAAGAAATAATTTCACAATTTTTACTGCATTTAATCCATAAATGCCGCCTTGGTGAGAGAAGAAGATTTCTTCAAAACCATACAAAAAATTTGTCCAGTAGCTAACAAAAAACAAAAATATATATCTAGATATACTCTAAAAATATGCAGTAAAAACAGTCATTTTGTGAAAATATTATTACAGTTTAAAATAACTATTTTCTATGTGAATAAATGTTAAAATGTAATTTAGCCTGTAAGTCAAAGCTGGAATTTCAGCATCATTACTAGAGCCGACGATATATCATTTTCGCCGATTTTATCGGCCGATATGAGTCTGTCGCAGATATATCGGTATCGGTGAATATGCCACCGATATGAAATTTTTTTTACAGAACATAAAACGCAGATAAAATACTTGTAAATGGTGTAATTACGTAGTTTGTCCAGCACAGAAGACAGAGCGCCACTCAGGTTTGCTAATGGCGATTCTGGATGAAATTCTTTAAAGCTTAAGTGTATGGAATACCATTGAAACTTTAAACGGCCATATCTCCGTAGCGGCGTGGTGGATCCGCACCAAATTCGGGGGATCCATTCAGCTCGAGGAACCCTCTCGAACGGTGAATCGAGTGTATGTCTCAAGGCCCCCTTTCGAAATGAGACCACCCTTGCGTCGATAGCACGGGGGAGGTTATGGGCGGTAAATTCGCATTTGGTGGAGATCCGCCGGCGCATTCGCGAGATAGTGACACAAGCCAACACTTTCACTTCAGTAAGGAAGTCTCTTGTTCAGGCAGCAGCATTCAAGCGTTGTCTTATTTGACTGTAAGTGCCCTGCGAAGCGGACATTACCGGATATTCCTCCATGACTCCAGTCTGAAGGGAAATGTAACATTACATTCAAGGGCAATTACCCAATAAAGTGCGCGAGGTTATTTAAATAGTATTTAGTACAAGAGGTATATTATTCACCACTTCTTAGTAGTTTCTTTGTGTGTGAAGACAGTAGTGCAAACTGTAAATGAAGTTCCGAAGTGAAAAATTTTTAAACTCCAACGGAATAAAGTGAATGGAATTGAAATAAAGTGAATAAAATTAACTTTATGTTCCGTGCAATGATGTCAGACTCCTTTTGGTATAAAGTTATTGGTTTTAAATTGTTTAAATGCCCTGCCCCATCACATATCTTGTCAATCTTATAAGTGTTTCGATCCCACATTTGAGTGACGGGGTTTATGTTACGCGATATTGTTTATGTATATACTGTATTATATATATAGTACAAGTCAAAAGTTTGGACACACCAATGGGAAAGTGTCTAAACTTGTGACTGGTACTGTACTGTAATATACACAAAGAATATCAGCCGATATATCAATATCGGGTTTTTTAACTCCCTAATATCGGTATCGTATCGGCCCCCAAAAAACCCATATCGGTCGGGCTCTAATCATTACTCCAGTCTTCAGTGTCACACGATCCTTCAGAAATCATTCTAATATGCTGATTTGCTGCTCAGTCATTGGTAATAATAATAGTTCTTATTATAAAAATAGTTTCCACAATTTGTGCATGTATCAGAGTATGTGAGCGGAGTGGAGTGGAGTGGATTTTTTGAAAGTCGTGGTTTTCAGTCGCTTCACTACCGCTCCATCATGAGCACAATTAATGCCAACAGCCCATAATAGATCTGCATTTGATCAAGAATTCACGCATTACACATCATTGACAGATATGTGGATCACTCAAATCAGAAAGAAGGTGAAGGTTATATAGATGGTGATACACGAGTGTGGGAGGTGATATCTCAGGCATGTTTGTTTGTAGCATGTGGATACTCAATGCTGATTGGGTGAATTCATGTTTTAAACCGTTTGCTGTTCAGGTAGTTAATCTCCGCTCTAAACTAATGTGCTGCCTGCTACAACACACAAGCTCGCGCATAACGTACAGATCACGCACACATAGAAACAGTCAGGAGTGCAGAAAATTGTCAACGCTGTCCTGTGATTCATCAGCTTAAAAACGGAAAAGTTACAGCATATTCTTTCTGTTTCTGAAGTAACTACAACCCACTTCGCCATAGTAGAGAGACGCTGCACAGACAAGTGAGTCAAACAGTCATTTAACACAGACTTGGGCTAATTGTAGTGTTCCAATAATTCACGTTAAATATATTCTTCTATTATTGAGCATTTATTTTTCATTTAAAAAAAAGTTCTGAACAGAACTTTGATATTTCAAAACATACTGAAATACTTTAGCCGCAAATTTCGTCATGGAGCGAAGGCGGTTTATTGAATGCTTGGAGTGCAGAGGAGAGAAATTGGCCGCCTCCACTCAGCCAACATTACTCTGTGTGTGTATATATAATATATATATATATATATATTCAAATATAATTTATATTATATATAAATATAAATATATTTAATATGATATTTTGGACCGTCTGAAATCTGAAATGATGTGCTGTTCTCTCTTGTGTGCTCCAGTGTCTGGTGAAACTGTGGCGTGTCTCTCGGATTTCGTCCCAAAGCCATCTCAAGCCCCGCCCTCTGTGAAGCCCGTGCTGTTGCCTAGCGACAGCGCTGACATCACTCACGTGAGGCCGTCGTCGCTGAAACAGCCTCCTGCCTTACCGCCGAAGCCATACAGCAGGATACCCAAACATATCAAAGGTGACGCCTGCACGACGCTCCTCCAACTCTCACCAAAACCTTTGCGCAGAACTAAACTCTGTCTCTTCTTCTCTTCAGAGATGCTGGCTCGACTGTCGCCGCCCCTTCCTCCAAAGAAAGTGATGATATGTGAGCCGGTGCCCTCGTTTCCCCTCAAATGCCTGCCGTCACAGGGCTCGCACGCACACACACACACGCTCACACACATGCACCCGCAGCAGTATGCCACGTTGCCACTGTCGCTGCACCCGCCCAGCCGCATCATAGAGGAGCTCAATAAAACCCTGGCGCTCACCATGCAGAGACTCGAGAGGTGAGCACACACACACACACACAGTCAGGCCTATCCTTGGGGGACTCCATAGGCGTAATAATGGTTTTTATACTGTTACAAACTGTATTTTAGTTAGCCCTACACCTAAAACTACCCTCACAGACAAACTACTGGCAATTTTTGAATTTCATAAAACACAGTTTTGTATGTTTTTTTAAGCCTTTTGTTTTACGGGGACACAGGAAGTGTCCTATAAACCATGTTTACGGATGTCATTATAGACATTTGTGTCCTCATAAACCATATATACCAGTACACACACACACACACACACAAAAAAAAACACACACACACACACACACACATGCACACACGCATGCACACATCTCACACACAAACGCACAAACACATGCACTCGCGCACATACACACACACAAAAACACACACACACACACACACACACACAAACACTCACAAACACACACACACTAATGCACGTATACGCACACACACACAAACACAGAGTATGGCATTTTAGTATCTCTGATATACTATATATTTTTTGTTAATAATTTGAATTAAATTTTACTTTTATATTTTCCGTTTTCATTTTAGTTAAAATTTAAGTAATTTTGTTGCGTTTTGTCATTAGTATGTATTTACTTTAAATTTTTATTTTTTTTTATATATTGTTTTTAAACATTTCTATATAGTACTATTTTTCTAAATAAAAAATGTTAATATTGAAAAAAACTATTGCAACATTTCTCAATTTCAATTTAGCTTAATGTGAACCACTAAAATAATAAGTGAAATAAAAAAAAAACTAACATAACACTGACAAAGAAAATAACAGAAACCGAAATAGTACTATTTAACAAAAATTACAAAAGCACATAAAATGATTACTAAACTAAAATTAAAATGATAATAGCTAATTCAAAATATATATAAAACTATAATAGTATAAAGATAAGTAATACTAAAAGAACAGTGTGTGTGTGTGTGTAGCTCTGTACTGCAGGCGGTGCCATCTGTCCTGATGGAGACGGAAGAGGAGAAGGAGAACAGAGATTCAATGCACCAAACTCCTGCCAACACACACACACTCATCACACACACCTTCAGCATGCACGAGGAAGAGGACGAGGAAGAGGAGGATGATGACGACTCGCTGTTTACAAGTAAGATATCTGGCGGGAAATACAGCATGTGATGTGTGTGTGTGTGTGTGGGTAAGTAACTCGGTACTGGTGTGTGTGTGTGTGCGCAGTCCCGCTAAGAGTCTTACGGAAAGATTCGCTGGCGATCAAATGAGCAACGCCCGTCGAAGAGAGAACTGGAAGATAAAAACATCCTACCCATGATGACCGACCAGGAGCGGCTGGAATCCAGACAGCAGATTGGCACCAAACTCACCCGGTGAGGAACCCCACCACACTCAAGAACACACACACTTTCACTCACATCACACTCACACACAAACCCCACACACACACACACACACACACACCACACACCACACACCACCACACACACACACACACACACACACACACACTTTAACTCGATGACTAAAAATAATTGAAACTAAAACTGGAAAAAAAGGAATAAAAATATATAGACATATTAAAAAACAAAAGTGGTTAAATTATTGCATTCAATTGAATGTGTTAATGTATATTGAGGCCTGATGATAAAGTCTACAGTGTTTGCACAATGATTTGATTCTGATTCTTTATTAAATGTTTCAGTGAAATATGAATGCATTAGACATGTTTTTTTTTGTAATTAATTGTTAGATTCCATAATCAATGCATTAATTTATATTGGTTGGAAGAACATAAAAAAAGATATTTTATATATAGTCGCATTAATAACTGTTTTTAATGTTAGCGTTATTTACCATTTCAGTTCATTATTAACTGCGCTATAAATTGCATGTTTTATATTTTAATATCTTTAGATAATATATATTTTATCGTTATTTCTAATATTTTTTATAATTTGCCTTTTTCATATTCGTAAAAGCATAAAGGTGTGATTACAAGAAACAAACATACATGATTTTATATGCGCACAAGAGTTATTTTAAAGCAATAAACTGCTTTATTATCAGATGGGGATGTCTTAATGCTTTTCCATCTGTTTCCAGTCGTCTGAGCCAGAGGCCGTCAGCAGAAGAGCTGGAGCAGAGGAACATCCTCAAACGTACGTCTCACACACTGCAGCATGAGTGTCATGAGGAAAGCGTCATGTGTAGTGGTCGACCGATATATCGCCAAGGCCGATATTTGATATTTTTCAAATATCGGCATCGGCGATAAGTTTTTCTGTTTGGCCGATGCATTCAAGAATTTTATTTTGACGGCGCTGAGAGCGACAGCGCCTGAACACACAGTGCTCACATTCTCCCTCTTGTTCGCCGTCGTTGTTAACAGTTCTGTCTAATATGGATAGAAGTCTGTCTAATAATCCGATAGAGCTGTTAAACATAGGAATTAAAATGTATGCAAAAAGTATTATAATGATTGCTTTTATATTATTAGTAATAGAAAGGCAAACATTATAATACTTTCTCGTTTGCCGTCAGCATTCAGCAAATACGCATTTACATAATTTAAACAAATCTTTGAATGGCTAATGAAAATTTAATTTCACAAACCTTGCAAACTTAGTCAAATCCAGTTGTGAGATCTTGTGAAGTGTGCATGTGACCTGCATGATCGCGTGTTCTCTGCGTGACGGTCGGTCCGTGCGAATTGAATGCTTTAAACATTAAATTTGTGATTTCAAATTATGCTGCACTTTATGCATTTACCCACTGTCATATTCATGTCATTTTCACTGTGTGCTGTACGTAAAATGAGTGTTACCCTGGCTTTATTTGAAAAAAATATGATTCCCAATGCAACTTCCCAGAATACTGAGTGCCCTGTTGGTTACAGTTTACTTCCTTTTTAATTATATTTTTATTAAATATTTATTTATTTGTGGAAAATAATTTGTCATCTAAAGTATAAGTATGTTTATTTTACAAATTTATTTTTTAATCCATTTTCAAATGATTTCAAATTTCTTAAATATCAATTAAAATAAATACAATTATATCGGCCATCGGCCACCCTGCTTTCCAAGATATCGGCATCGGCTGTCAAAAAAAACAATATCGGTCGACCACTAGTCATGTGTGAGTCGATGTGTTTCAGTGTCTGATTCTCTCTCGTTCAGCACGGAACGAGCAGGAGGAGCTGGAGGAGAAGCGCGAGCTGAAGAAACGGCTCTCCAGGAAGGTGAGAGCAGGAGATTTTCCCCAAACTGTGCCTATAGAAACCAAATCTTATGGGTCACGGCCATATGCGATCGGAGTTACGCAACATCTTCAGGCGTGTGGTTCTCGTGTGTGTGTGTGTGTGTTCAGTTGAGTCAGAGGCCCACCGTGGAGGAGCTCAGAGAGGCCAAGATTCTCATCCGCTTCAGTGATTATGTGGAGGTGGCAGAAGCTCAGGATTACGACCGGCGCGCGGACAAACCCTGGACCAGACTCACTGCTGCGGATAAGGTTCATCTCCATCACCCTGAGCTTCTCTGACTAAATAAAAACTTGATGCTTTCACGTTTGAAAATTAAAGCATAAATGTTACATTGTAAGTAGTAGATTTCACATTAAAATAAAACACTATGTATTATTTATAGACTATATATTATAATAATATATATATATGGTGTGAACCCTGTCTTTGAATCCAGGCTTAAGTCTTAAAATATAATTATGAGATAACAAGAACAAAGTTTGCTTTTTTTCACTATGATTACAATCTTTGACAGGACTTACTCAGTCAATATTAAAGTTATAAAGGTTAGGTTTCATATTATATATATATACACAACACCAATGGGAAAGAAATTGTCATAAATTGATCAATTTCTACTAATTAGAAGAAATGTCCACACATGAATTCAACTAAAATTGAAAGTAAAAAAGTAGAACAACTGAAAATGTATTTTCTTGTAAAAACAGACTACAGTAATCTTTTTTTTTTTATTCACAAATTTTATATATACTTTATTTCCTATTCTAATTTTTTAATGCTCATTTTTTATTTTACGTATAATAATATCTATAAAGTAGTAATATTGTTATTACTCATTTTGGGAAGTGTTTTGTTTAATAATAAAAATCATAACAATAATTACTATTATATTACCGCAATGTGATTTTTATTTATTTTTTACAAATTTTGCAGCCCTTCAAAATAAGCACAAAAAATAAAAATGACAATCGCAATTTTTATATGGTAAAAAGTTTTTTCTTCTAAAACTTTCAGCCCTAGACAAACACGTGTTCAGGAGAGATTTTGTGAAAACACGTTTGCTGAAATAAAATGCTTCTAGTTTAAGGATGAGGTGTTCTTACTAGAAAACAAGAGCAGATACTAGTAGAAAATCAGATGAGTTTAGACATGGACCGGCTGCTCAGATGATCTGTTTCTGAGCGCTGCACGGCTGATTTTCATGGGTTTTGAGTTTGGTGTGATTTTTTGTCTCTCTCAGGCTGCCATACGCAAAGAACTCAACGAGTTCAAAAGCACAGAGATGGAGGTGCACGAGTCCAGTCGACATCTAACCAGGTGAGCAAACACACAAACACATCAGTGTCTGACACGAGTCTGCCGTTGGAACAAGGCTTTTGTCCCCCAAATAATGAAGTCGATATTATTAGCCGATTCCTAATACTGATAATACAGGCATTATTCACTTCAGAAGAAATTGAGTAACTTTATTTTGTTTTATGCTCTTTTTTTTGTCCAGCCATGTTTTTTAATTAAATACAACTATATAGAAATAAGATACTATTATTTTAATTTTTGTATGTATGTGTTTTTAACGTTCTAAAGAACACCTTGTATTTTCATGTATTTTTTATCTTATCTATAATCATTTCTAATTGTATGTAATGTATATATATTATATATATATATATATATATATATATAAACTCATTTTGACACTATAATATTATATTAATGCAGTAGATGTTATTTGGTTTATATTTTATATTAATTTTATCTGTGTTTTTTATATTATTTTATGATTTCATATAAAATGTTCTTAAATTATTACATTTATTCAGCAAGGATGCATTAAAATTATCAAAGATTTCTATTTCAAATAAATGCTGGTCTTTTCAACTTTTATTCATCAAAGAATCCTGAAAAAATAAAATGTATCACGGTTTCCACAAAAATATTGTGCAGAACAACTGTTTTCAACATTGATAATAATCCGGAAATGTTTGTTGAGCAGCAGATCAGCATATTATACTTGATTTCTGAAGATCATGTTACACTGAAGATGGAGGAATGATGCTGAAAATACAGTTGCGCATCACAGAAATATATTACAGTTTAACAGATATTCACATAGAACAGCTATTTTAAATTGTAATAAGATTTCACAATTTTTACTGTTTTTTTTTATCAATAAATGCAGATTGATGAAACATGCTGTTAAAAAAAAAGACTAACACCTAAAACTTTCAAAACAGTACATATATTTAGCATAAAGAAATTTTCTTACATATAAATATTTAAAATATATAAAAAAAATGTAAATAAAATATTTAAATTTTCTAAATATTGACAAATATTAAACATAGTTAAAGTTGCAGTCCGTAACTTTTTTTTGGTTAGAAATGATCCAAAATCAATATTTGAGCGAGTACATTACCAGCCAGTGTTCAAAACTATCGCCCTTACTTTAGCCCGATTCACAACGGCTAGCTTATAATAATGTTTTCTAATTTAAATGTGGTACTGGTAGGTTTTCACGGGAAATTCGAGCATGGCACTGCGTCATTACGTCACGTCTGTAAACATAAAGAAGTGTCCCGGCTACTAGGCTATCACATGAGGATCCTACAGGTGGCGGATCGTTTATAGCCTTTCTCACAGCAGCTGGAATAATTAAAATGATATCATTTTGATGGCGTATTGTAATCCAGAAAGGATTATTTGTTTGTGAAACACATGTGAATGAAATGAAATGATATTCAGTTTTAAATGTGCTTCTGAATACAGATAGCCTGGGATTACAAAGATCTGTATTTTAAAGAAAACCAGTTCAAAGGGAGCATAATTTGCTTTTTGGGTTAAAAGAATTTATTAATATGAAATTCGAGTGGTATGACAAATAGAGATTAGACTATACAGAAATTGAAATCACATGCTAATACACACTATACTCATAATCACCAATCCTGATGTTGTTAACATTAATCATTTGAAAATAAAGTATAACAATAATAATAATTTGAACGGTTTGATGTGATATGAGCAAATAGATTAATCAACATGGTAGCGCCAGTTGGTCAGAACAAACATGGCCAGATTATTTCTTACCTTGTTCCAGATGACAATATCCGGTAAATAAATGCTTATTGAGGGCATATATCCAAGACGTAGGCTAGATCTTGTGATTACAGTAAAGATCCACACCGGTGCGGTGACTGACTGCCGCACATACTCCTCAAAACATTAGATTCATCCGCGCAGAAGCCGTGCCGCCGCACAACCCACGCAAAGAAGATAATTCCACACACAGCTGCAATTCCAGGTTTTCAAACAGAGCTGGCAACAAAGAGGCAAAACTTAAGGACTGCAGCTTTAATATGTTATAAACATCATTTTAAAGGGGTCATGATGCTGTTAAAAAGAACATTGTTTTGTGTATTTGGTGTAATGTGTTTATGCAGTTTAAGGTTTAAAAAAACATATTATTTTCCACATATTGTACATTATGGTTTCTCCTCTATGCCCCGCCTTTCGGAAACACGTCGATTTTACAAAAGCTCATCGTTCTGAAAAGCGAGGAGAGCTCTGATTGGCCAGCTATCCAGTACATTATGATTGGCCGAATACCTCAAGAGTGTGACGGAAATATTACGCCCCTCACCATACTGTTGATGCCGTGTCTGGCCGGAGCGACGAGACATAAACATTAAAACCCATTACAAACGAGGCATTTGTTACATCCAGTGGGGACATAATTACTGATTATAATGGCTTATACTGTCTTTTTACGCGTTGCGTTGCGTATTGCGCCTCGTAAATATAAAACCATGTCTGTATTTGTGATCAGAGAAATGACAAACAACAAACGCTCCTCTACACTGCTCAAAAAAACTCGCTTAAATATATAAAATATAAAAACTCTAAATATAAAAAACGTACTTACAGTCAGTGAGTCAGAACAGCCGGCATTGTAGTCTACTCTCCCGGATCAGGAAACAATCCTCCATAAAACGCGCTGCACACATCTGAATATTTGGGTTTGAAATGTTATGGAACAGTGTTGTAAATACAACTTAACACTGATTTCTAGTCGTGTACTCTTTTGGAAGACCAAACAAAGTAGTTTTACTTTTACAACGAAACGGGGCTTGCAGCAACCACATGTGACGAACCCAGGCTGGACTCCGCTTCGTCCACAATGAAAGCCGATCCGGCGATCCACAGCAAAATTGTAGTATTTCCTCAGCGACCAGCACAAATCAGCTCTAGGCATGACGAAGCGAATATCGTCCTCTTTTGGAAGGCCAAAACAAAGTAGTTTCGCTTTCACAAAAAAACACAGCGCCTTCATGACATGGCAGCAACAACAACAATACTACAGCGAGAATAAAAGTTACGCCTTCTTTCTTTGCGTGAAAACATTTGGGCAGCGTTATGCAAATCTTCCCACATCGTAACGTAGACATGTGGGGGCGTGTTAGAACGAGCCGTTTTAGGTAGGTGTGGCTGACTCTTAACTTTTATAAAGAATATCTCTTTGGATTTGAGACTTTAGTCTTTGCAACTTTACAGATCTTCTTTATGCACCAAGAGCTTGTAACACTCCAAAGAGAAAGGAACAATTGAAATCGCATCATATGACCCCTTTAAAATTGTACAAAAATCGCATCACAAAAGACAATCATATTCGTAAACACTAGATTAGTACTTCTAGATTACTAAATGTAAATATGGCTTCACTCTTGGCACTCTGATCAAAAAACAATGATTTAAAATTCTGTTAAAAATGCAGCTCTTTTGAGTTCTGTCAGATTGAATTAAATGGTCAAGCACATTGCATTGTGGGATGGGCATCATGCATGCTATATTGTCATTCTGAAGCGGTCTTGCATTCTCGGCAGGTTTCATCGGCCGTAGTGCGGCTACAGTCCATCAGTGAACTCTGTCTCTCGTTTGGAGCCGTTCTTCTTTAATGGACACTGAACAGACTCTCTGCTGCTCGTTTTGATCAGGAATCACACGCAGGAACGCTGGACTCTCGACAGCCCAGTGGACACGGACGAGCTGACGATCTGTCTGTGTGCGGATATTTCTGTATATTTTGACAAAAACTGAGATATTACGTGCTCTTCGCCATGAATTTCTCTTTTTGTTTTTTTTCCCCAGGCGATGGTTTTTAATGCAGCAGACGATGTAGTTGATTTTCTACTTGTAACCGAGAAATTATTCCAGTCCTTTTAGTTTTCAAAAATGGAAAAGACTTTTCCAATGAGTGCAAACCACATTATTACACACTAAATATAACCGTCTTTAAAGGAACAGTTTGTCCAAAAATGAACATTTGCTGAAATCTACTCACCCTCAGAGCATCCAAGATGTAGATGAGTTTGTTTCTTCATCAGATTTGGAGAAATGTAGCATTGCATCACTTGTTCACTGCAAGTGAATGGGTGCCGTCAGAATGAGAGCTGATAAAAACATCACAATAATCCACAAGTAATCCACAGCACTCCAATCCATCAGTGAACATCTGGAGAAGACAAAAGCTGAAACAAATCCATCATTAAGACGTGTATATGAGTCCATAATCCATAATAACGCTTCCTCCAGTGAAAAAGTGTTCTGGTGTGAATCAGGAGAGAAATCTGCACAGATCAAGCACCGTTTAAACAGCTCTAAACAAATATTGGCTGGATTTTCTCACTGGTGGAATTGTTATTATGAACTCATATTTTAGTTAAAAAGCGTCTTAATGCTGGATTGTTTCAGCTTTTGTCTTCTCCAGATGTTCACTGATGGACGAGTGCTGTGGATTATTGTGATGTTTTTATCAGGACTTCATTCTGCCGGCACCCATTTACTTGCAGTGAACAATGATGCATGCAATGCTACATTTCTCCAAATCTGATGAAGAAACAAACTCATCTACAACTCGGATGCTCTGAGGGAGAGTAAATGTTCAGAACTATTCCTTTAACTCCATATTTCCTGCTTAATTTGAATTTATATGCATCTGCCAGACACTTTTATCCA
Source organism: Sinocyclocheilus anophthalmus (assembly GCA_018155175.1). Taxonomy (NCBI): domain Eukaryota; kingdom Metazoa; phylum Chordata; class Actinopteri; order Cypriniformes; family Cyprinidae; genus Sinocyclocheilus; species Sinocyclocheilus anophthalmus. The sequence continues at coordinate 109,647 of JADLZN010006388.1, read as the reverse complement.
TTGCATTTAAATATTTATTTTTACCAGTTCATTCATTCCCTGGGAATCAAACCCATGACGTTGGCGTTCCTAATGCTGTTTACGCTGTTTCAAGTCGTAAAACCCAAGAACATCTTTAACCAATAAAAAAAAAAAGCAAGGTTTGCCCGCCCACACTGCTGGACAATCACAGAGCAATAATGTCGGTTATAGCGGGATTGTTTGTTCATGAGTCCTGTTGAGTGTTTTCAAACCAGGTTCTTGTTCCTCCTCCGTCTCGTTATGCGCTCACTGGTGCTCGGCCGGTCATGTGATCAAGTGTTGGGCAACCCTTTAAACTCCGCCCACTTTACAGGGCGTCACGTTGCCAAAATAAAACCAAAACAGTCAAGGGAATCACAATCATCAGTGTTACATTCATTATGTTTTTGTATTTTATTCACAGTGATCATACAGAAATAGTAACAGTAACATTTACAGTACGGTCTCATTTGTTAACATTAATGTATGAACTAATGAGTAATATTTGTTACAACATTTGATAATAAACAGTTGTTTCATGTTACTGTGCTTTATTTAATGTGAACAAATACAATGTTTAATTTGACAAATGTATTAGTTAAATCTGGGGGGGGGGGAAAATAACATAAGTGGTTACAATCAAGGCATTATTTTATTTTATAATTTTATTATTACATGAGCTATTGTTTTTTTTAATTGAGGTAAAAGGAATTATTTTATTTGAATAATTATATGAACTAATGTAAAAGAACGCAACTTTTAATTTAAAAATGTCTATTGTTAATGTTCGATGTCTGTAGAATCTGACAATAGAAACTGGCAAAGAATTATACAGAAATACTTATTTTATTTTAATAATAATAGTAATAATATTAACAATGTTAGCAAATACGACTTTTCAAAATGTACGAAAATTATTCAAATTAAATCAAACTAAAAAGAATAAATGCTGTAGAATTGTTAATTCATGTGAACTATAATTAGGTTCTATTTGGTAACTTTAGTTAATTAGGTTAGTTAAAACATGAACTAGCAATTCTACAGCATTTATTAGTCTTAGTTAATGTGGGTTTCACCATTTTACTAGTAAAAAAAAAGTTGGATTACAACCGAAATTATTTAAGCCTTATTTAATATTACGACTGAACCGTTTTTAAATTATGACTAACAAGGATTACTTTAGATAATTTACACAAAAATAAGTCCGCAAGGCCAATTACAATGTAAATTTTAAGATTTACTAATACTTTTAATTTTTTTATATTAAGTTGTATTTGTCAATTGTATTTTCATTAAGTGCTCACTGTTAGTTTATAAATTAACAAATGAGGCCATATTGTGAAGTGCTACCACTGTAATAATGTGTGCGGAGATGTTTTTATGTTAATATATTATTTATACATATTTTTACCGGACTTTGATACTGAACACATTGGCAGGGCATTAAAGGAAAAGTTCACCCTAAAAAAAAAATAAAAAATTATATGTATTTCTGACTTATTTATTCACCCTCATTTGTTCCAAACCTACATCTTATTTTATTTCTTTTCTGTGGGTTATTAAAGGGATTTTAGAGACTTTTAAGCACTTTTCCAGATCATACGAATCATGTGAATTCATACAGGTTTGGAACTGTATTTTTGGCTCGTCTCACAGAAGAGCAGACGTCGTCATGTTTTGAATGATTGATGTGTTTCTCTCTTCCGCTGCTGCTATTGGCTCAGAGAGCGGGAGGCATGTCGTGAACCGTACTGTCACTCCTGAATGATGTATGCAGATTCTCGTGTAAACCAACCTAATAAAAGACACACAGCTGACGGTGCTGTCGTCCACATCTGAGTGCTTCGAGTCAGTCACACATGAAACTCAGAAGTGAGTTATACAGAGTGCATGTACAGTGTTTGTGCCACAGATCGATGGCTTTAGTGACGCTGGCGTCTGTGTTCTCCTGCAGCATCTGTACAGAGAGAGAGGAAGAGAAGAGAGAGAGCAGAAGCGCTTTAGCATTCCTTTCCCCCAATTATATGTAGGTGCACAAAAACATGAAATAAAAAAAAAAAAAGGTAAATTACAGAGACAACAGAAAAGGGAATTTTCTGGGTTTAATTTATTCATATTCTATTCAACATCATTTGTGGCGAAATGTTATTTAATATATTAAAAAATTAAAATCAAAAAGAATCAAATTAATGCTATCAATTTAAAAAAAACAGTATAATACTAGATGAAAATTTATTTAATATAATAAATAAAATAAAAGTATTTTTCTCATTAAAAAACTGGTGTTCATATATAATATAATGGAAATAATATTTTATGGAATACATGAAATAAAATAAAATAGTAATAAAATATTCCTCGGATTAAAAAAACGCAGTTCCCAATAAAAATAAATGTATGTAATATTTAATAAAAATAGTATTCCTGTTCTCAATTTAAAACAGGACTATATAATAGTAATAATGGTACTTCATTGAATAAATAAAATTAAAATATGTGCTGTCCCTCAATTAAAACAAACTGAGTTCTATAATAATAATAGTAATCAAATTAAATAAATAAGTTATTTAGATAATTAATGTAATAAAAATCTATACTCTCATAAGAATATCAACTAATTCTAAAATAATTAGTGAAAGTCTTATGGGATGAGAGTACTGGAGGAATTAAAAGATAAAAAAAAAATAAAAAATTTACTTGAAAAGGGTCATAATGCAAAGATTAATTAAGTACATTAATAAACATGAACCCAGAACATTTCTGTAAACAAACTCATTTTTGCCATTACATGCAACTGAATGAATGATGTTTGCGGCTCACGTTAGACGGGACGTTGTAAACTCCATCCGGGTCACTCGTTCCCATCAGCGTGATCCTACAGCGGAGCAGAATCTCCACGGCAACAAACACCTGGGCCCCGCATTCATGAAAAATCTCAGTGCTAAGAGTTGCTCCTAGGAACAAAATTCTTAGAAATGTGGGCGTTTCCTCTTAAAACGAAAGAAAAGCTCCTAGTAAAGAAAAAAGTAATTCAGAAAACATCTTAACCCTTAAAAGAAGTCTTAAGGTCCAAAATTGTTAGGAGTACGGACGAGGACTTTTAAGAGGCTTAAGAGTTTCTTTAGCAGAGGAGAACATGGACGAAACCTGAAGAGGAGAAGAAATGTGTTGCACACAATGCATGACTGAGTTAACGAGACGCTACACATTAGATGGTGCGGTGATCATGTCTGTGACCGATCTTATTAGAGACACGCTAACATCTCCGACACCGCGCAGAAATGCGCCAGAAAGTAAAGTAAATCACTACATGAACATATTTGGCACTCTGCATCAGTGATGATTTGGGTCTGTCACAACCTAGTGATCACACAATTACAGCACTTTCAGAACCTTACTGTGTTCACTGTTCATTTCCTATAAAATGTGTTACGTTTGACAGCATGGTAAATAAAGAACATATATACATGTATAATGTGTGTGTGTGTGTGTGTGAGAGAGAGAGTACAGTAAAACAGGAAAATTACTCATGTCATTTCAAAGTGAAGGCTTATAATCGACCCTATTCTTAAAAGCGCTCTTTTAGTCCTTCTTAGACAACCAACCAATCACATTCTTCCAAAGACCGTGTCATAGCTAGCCATCTCAGATTGGTCCTGAATCACTTTTAAGCTAAATCCTCTGAGAGCATTCTTAGAATCTTTAAGAATATGGGCCCAGATCTACGGAACCAAACCCTGCCGACCAATCACAGCACAGCACAGTCCATCAGGCAGCCAATCACAGCAGACAAAAAACAATGTGACATGCAAACCATGGCTTAATATTTGGAAGAGTATCGAGCAGAAAAGCAGCATATTATACTGATTTCTGAAGATCATGTGACACAGAAGGGACTGCAGTAATCTGCTGAAATACAGCTGCGCATCACAGAAATAAATTATATTTTAATAGATATTCACACAGAAAACAGCTGTTTTACATTCTAATAATATTTCACGATTTTTCGAAAGAATAACGAGAGAAACGTTACATCAATGAGACGAAAGAACTTCACATGGACTATTTTTGTGGTATATTTATGATGGTTTTTGTAGGTTTTGGAGCTCCATATACGATTGGAAAAATGAAAAAAATAAAATAAATAAAACGGATATTTTTTTTATTGAAGAGTCAAAAAAGAAAATCCGAATGGTTATTGCACTCTTAAATCAAAATTAAAAATGCATTAAAAGAATAAAACAATAACGATGATGTTAATAATAACTTATTATTTATTATGGTGTTAAAAGGAAAGACACGTCAAATTATTGAACACTTAAACATTAAAAAGCATACAAATTAATATAAGAATAACAACTTATTATTTGTTGTATGGTCAAAATGAAAAAATAACCACTTAAACCAACATTAAAAATCATAAATATTAACAACAACAACAATTACTGTTATTACAGTATTAAGAATTTTTAAATAATAATAAATTTTTTTTTATATGTTCGTCAAAAAGACAAAGGTACAAATCTGTTGGATTGGGTAATGAACACAAAAAGTTTAATAAAGTAATATTAAGATATTAACACCAACAAGAGTATTACAGCAGATTATTTCAGCGTAAAAAGAATTAAAAAAATTAACAATATGTTTTGCCTGGTGAGTACCTCCTAACCAAAAGGTTAAAAATAGCGTAATAATTAAACAACTTATAAGCATAATAATAAATACTAATATATTAATCATAATAACTGTTATATTAAAAAATCTAAAAGTGTTTGTATCAGTGTAAAGCAATAATTAATAAATAATAAATGTAAAAACGTTTTAAAGAGATTAACACTTGAGCTGATCTGTTCTGCGTGGTTACTGAACACTTAAAAATAAAACTTTAAATGTAATATAAATAAAAAGTAACTGTCACTCACATTTTTGAACATAGACTTGAAAGTGCACGATCCGAACTTAAAGGTTTATAATTCATGAATGCAAAAATGTTGTAACATGATTTTAATGTACAATTTTCACGGTAATGCAACATCTGATTTTAAAATGGTTTTCGAAGGATGAAATTTGAGATTTGAAGTTTTATAATTTCTGATGAGTTCTAAAGTGTGATGTGTGAGAAGACTTTTTGTGACGAAGGTCAGAACTGCTGTTATGATGAAGATTTTTGAGGTGCACTCTTGTCATAAATTAATCTATTCCTACATCTATTATCTATTAAATAGATCTACCATATGTATTTATGGAAGACGTCAGCATTCATTTCAACATGTATGGTAAAAACTAATCTTTTTAGCCGTGTGTAATAAGCTAGGATACTTACTCAGACGGTGGTTATCAGACCCTAAACCCTTCAGCCTGATCACCCTGTCGGGGTTTATTCTGAAATAACAACCGGCTGGATGTACATTATCCCTTACATATAATATGGTTATAGTTACCATAGTGTAACTGTGGTGTTTGCATTAAGACTATATGATAAATGACATTTCAATCCTATTAGTTTTCTATAAAAACTGTCAAAGTCACCTGGATACTATTGCATTGAATGATTAGCATAATCATATACCATGGTATGTCATGGTATATGAAATGGTCCTTCAAAGAATAACATGGCATGAATGTAAGCGCAGCTGCACAGTGCTGTGACCCCGGAAGTAATTCACGTCGTCGTGGTGTTGTACCTCCAGAACCTGAAAAAAAAAAACAAGTTTTGTGAATTTTTTTTTTTTTTATGTCATCGCATTGGAGAGAAAACATTTTTGAAAAAATATATTTTATTCATATTTTATGTAGAGGACGCCAGGACTAAGTTATTAAAAAAATTAATAAATATACATGAAAAGGCATGTATAAGCTAAAACAATGTTTTATTTTTTCATTCACAAATCAGTTTTTAGGTTTCAGACTATTTTTAGCCAAATTTGATCAAGATGATTATAAAACTACGGATGAAGATTATACAGAATGATTTGATATATATTACTGTATTTTAGGGAATATGTGCGTAAATTGGTTTTCCCATTAAATACAATGTATCTATAAACTGTATCTAATTTGCGTATTAATGTGTTCTTGGGCAAACCATAATTGAAAAAAGAAGTGTAATAATGGGGGAGTTAATAAAATTGGCAAACACTTTTCATATCTGGATTATTTCATAAGGAATATTGATCTATAATTGTTGTTTCCTTGATTAACATGCTGTTGTCCTGGTGTCCTCAAGAAGACATTGTATGAAAATTAGCCCGTTTCATCATACAAAAGTCATATTGCGATTTTTAAACCCATAAAGTTTTCTGAGATGTTTATTCACGACAACCAATCTGAAATTAGCCAGATAAATGATACCTCTAAACAACCGGGTCAAAACAGCCCAATTGCTGGTTTTGTCCCTATTTTACCCAGCACTGGGTGGTATTTAACCCAGCCCTGTTTAGAGTGTAGGGTCTCAGAGAAATTAACTAAAGTATAATAAGGTCAATGCCTGGGTCCCAGGAGGATAATGCATTCAAAATCTTAATTAATTAAATTCATGACTGCTCAAAAATATATGAGACCTACATATTTATTTCTAACAAAACAACATTGAAACAACATAAATATTACTCTGAAAAGTTTTCAAACAAAATAAATTAATTTTACTTACAGAAACCTTTTAATTTCAGATGATAAAAAATATCTTTTTTTTTAATGGTTATATCTATTTAAAAAAAAAAAGATGTGTATTTTGAATGTCTTAAAGGACTTGCAAAGTTTCGTTCCCTTATGAAAAACTATGCTATTTTTTATATACATTTTTATGTACGTCTTCAAGGTAAACTGACCAAAATGCATTGTTAGAGCATTTTTAAAATCACTAAAAATTTTTAAAGTGGTTATTTTTGGCAACCTGAATACAACCATAGTAGAACTGATGTTGTATAACAGCACACGCATCCATACACAATAAAACAACATTTATCCTAGAGGGTTTTCAATTATTTTATTAGAAGTCTGCATGCTTGGAAAATATTTTTTAGAACTAAAAGGTAAAATAAAGACCCATGTCTTCATAAAACATACCATTTTCAATGCAAATTCATTCTTCCACGGTGCTTGAAGATAATTTACTGGCTTTTTTATTTATGATTATAGCATGATTAGTCAATAATTAGATTAATTTTCAATGCGTGAAGTACAAACATTGTTAATGTCAGCATATTTGGAGAGCTGAGAGGATAGACAGGTGTGTAAAATCTTAAAGTGAATGTCCTTTACCTTCTTTATGATAAAATTAGTTGACACGATCAAACTAGGCAATTTTCCAATAAATATTGGCAACAGCAACATTCTAAAAATATGAAGTAATACCAATTAATAACTTCTGAGTGGTTGTGAGATGATCTTGAATAGGACTAGTTACTTATCTGCACTGATAACACTTTTTGTTATTTTTAATAATAATCATACAAATAATAATAATATATGACGTTAATACCCTATTCCTAATACCATAATAATCGTTAATCCCTATTCCTGCTTTAACATGCCCTTTGGTCTTTGGATGTAATCACTAATAACTGAATGGAATTAAAAGTATTAATGTTCAGTTTTTAATTTTAAAAGTAAATATTGTGAGGTCAGGGTTGGATTAGATTGTTTCAGGCATGAAATAAATCCTAAATATAAAATCTCACACATAAAATCACACCATAGTCATAATTCTTCACATGAGCCATACATTTTATGAGTTCTTTCTTTATTTGAGCAATAAAACGTAAGAAAAAATGTCAGACACTGTGTTAGAAAGTAACTTCACAGAGTAATTCAGACTAGTACAAAAGTAAAGTGAAGGCACTGAAACTTTCAGGAAAGAACTACAATTCAAGTAGTATTAGTGTAAAAACAAAACAGGAAAGTGAAATCTTTACTCAAAATCTAGTGTTATAAACAACTTTCGTATATGTTTAATAAAATTTAAAAGCAGATGAACTCCCAGAATGTGAATAAGCAAACAAAATTAAAAGTGTATGTTTTGTATTAATACATTCAATATAGATTTAAGAAACATTAAATGCTATTGGTTCTTCTTAAGATTTCCAAACAAGGTGATAAAAAAATGCTGATTCGTTTAGAACACCATCCACATTTCCAATAATAAATGATTTTCTCATAATGTTATCTTAAAATACTTTGATGGATAATTGTGTTATACAGCATTGCACAGTACAAAATGATTGTTTAGGACAGTGATCTGGAGCTGAAAGAGGTTCTGCTGTAGCTGAAGCTGCTATATCTGGAAGACGAAGAGGGGGATAAACTGTAGTCTACGCTGCCCCTACGGGATCCGCTTCGAGAGCCTGAGGCAGATCCTGGATTCGAGAGGTTGTAAGGGCTGCTGATGCCACGTGAGGAAACCGTGGAGGCGGGAAGCATGCGGACACCCGTGTTCTCCTCAGTCATGCAACCTTTCACAGCCTCCTTGTAGGATATCCTCAGCTTGGTCTTGGGGCAGGTGAGGGTCTTGGGGTGGTGGCGCGTATCCTGGAGCCTCTGAGCTGCTCTCATATCCAGCCAGCCAAGCTGCAAAGCTTCCTCGAGCGAACGTCTGCACCCATGTTCTGGATCGAACAGCCCGCCGGTTAAATACTGGAATTCGAGGAAGCGCTGGCCAGCTTCGTACGGCAGCCATTTTTCTTTGACGGCCTCGGCGGCTGACATCTTACGCTTGGTTTTCACATCTTCGAAACCAATATATGCTTTCTGGGCAGGTTTTATCCTGTTAGCCATGTCGTCATCGAGGACACCAAGTCGGGTTGCTTCTTGAATAGAAATACGGCGACCGTTTTCAGGGCTCACAACTCCACCGGTGCAAGCTTGAGCCTCCAGGAGTCGTTGCGCTGTGATGGAATCGATGATTCCTCGCTTCAGAGCGTCACATACGCTGATCTTCTCCATCATCTCTGTGTCAAAAATTGCTCCAACTGGATTCTGTTCCTCGATCATTTCCACTAATGGGGTCAGTTTAACTGACATGCTGGAAACATGCTTGGCGGTGTTTGTTGAGATTGGATCTTGAGTGGAGATACTCTCGACTGTTTTAACAGTTTCAGTTTGAATTATCTGGCTTTTCATTGTCGTCTGAGATGTGAAAGATGATGAGCTGACAGAGGAGCTGAGGGGGTTGCTGAGCATCTTCGTCTTGTTGGTGATCATATCTGCAAGTACTGTAAGGGTGACATTTCCCGAACGATACTTATCAAGGACATCTTGGTCAATCACTCCCTTAGCAAGCAGTTCTTTAAAGTCGTACTGAATGCCTGTTTGCATGTCCATTATAGCTGTACTGGTCGAGCCATCTGGGGCAGTGATTACTGTTTCTTCCCACTCGCACTCTTGCTGAGACAATTCCAAAAAGGTTTCGTAGTCTATGAGTTTCTTCTCGTAGGCTTCACGCACCGTCATCTCTTTATTACTTTCAGGATCAACAATCAGTACACGTCTCTTCCTTGTGGAGTTCTTCTGCTGCATCTTTTTCTTATCGTAAAGGGGCAGAAGCACTAGTCCTGTCTTCTTATCAGCGATGCAACGGCACTTTAGCTGTAAGTAGGTCAAATTGTCCTCTGTGTTTGGGTCGAAGAAACCCTTTGTGTCATCTCCTTCATCTTTCAGAATCTGGTTCATCTCTTCATCAAAGTAGCCCCTTTGGTACGCCACATCAACATCAATTCGGTGACTGTTCTTAGGGTCAATGATGCCACCACTTGCAATCTGAGCCTCCAGCAAGCGAATGCCATGACCTTTCTCGATGAGACCACGCTCAATGGCTTCAAAAAGCGAGATCATCTTGTTGGTGCCTGGGTCTTTGTACCCAGTTACTGCTCTCTCGGCAGACAGAAGCTTGTCTTTAAATTCCACACCCACCAGTGCTTTCTTACAGGCCTCCTCGACTGTGTAGTATTCGTTGTGGATGGGATCAATCATAAATCCTGTGGCGGCCTGGGCCTCCAGAAGCTCCAAGGTAGTGCCTTGTCGCAGAAGCCCTTCCTTCATGGCCTGGTAGATGGGCAAGTTGCAGTCGTTGGCCTCGTCATAAATCCCAGCAATGCAGGTTGACCCTCGGAGATAAGCCCGAAGCCTGTGTTCAATATCATGGCTCGTAATCTTGCCCTCTCTCAAATTATCTACATCCGAAGGTTGCAGCAATTTCGCATCCACCAGATCTGATACGTTAACTTCGTGCCGCAGTCCCTGTACAGTTATGGGTTTCTCTGGAGCCGGAAGCAGGAGCAAGCTAGTGCTGAGATCAGCCTTGCATCGCTTCTTGAGGGTAACGTAGCTGGCACGCAGACCATTGTCGGGATCAATATAGCAGTCTGGTCTGGCATTTAGAGCTTGATAAAGATCCTCATCAACAAGGTCACGGTCCATGGCGGTATCTTTGGAAAGATAGACGCTAAGGATGGGATCAAGGATGCCTCCCGCTGCCTCTTGTGCCTGCATGAGACGCAGAGCTGTTTCTCGGTTAACTATTCCTTTCTTCATGGCTTGGCAAACTGGCAAGAGTTTCCCAGTTTTGGGATCCCTGAACCCAACACAGGCAGCCTCTGCAGTCAACAGCTGTTTCTTGTCAGCTTCATCCACAAGTCCATTCAGACAAGCCTCCTCAACAGTCATCCTCACATTAGCTCTGGGATCTATGATGTACCCTGTGGCAGCCTGAGCCTCCAGCAACATGTTTCCACTCTCGTCTGAAATCAATTTTTGTTTTTTGGCCTCTGTGAAGGTCATTTTGCCTTTAGGTCCTGCTGCCAGCCCTGAAATGGCTCCAGTGCCTTTAAGATTGAGCCTGATGTCAACAGATACATCCTTGATAGTCCGCTGGCCCTTCATCAACAGCTCAAATGTCACCTTGTCAATCACACCACAGTCATGCAACTGCTGCGCTGTGACCTTCTTGCGGACACCTTCGAAGACCAGTGAGGAGGGGTCCATTAGGTCTGTCTGAGTGTATTTGGTAGCGTCATCTGGTTTCCGCTGCAGTCTCAGCAACTCCTTCTGCTGTGATTCTTGAAGCCCCTGCATCTCTGCCCTCTCTCGTTCCAAGTTCTGCAAAAGCAGCCTGTAGCGTTCTTCAGTCTCCTTCAGTTGCGTCCTCAGCCTCTCCATCTCAGCCTTGACAGAATTAAATTGACTCTCCAAGCCAGAGCACTCTGAGTTGTGCTGTCGAATTTGCTCCTCATGAGTTGCACATTTGGTCTTCCATTGGGTAAAATCCTTCTTGATCCTCTCATTGTCCTCCTGCAGCTGTGATTTGAGTCGCAGTTCAGATTCCAGTGAGAGTTTGATACGGGCTAGTTCATCTTCCAGCTTTTTCAAGCGCATCATATCCTGTTCCATTGCGGCCATTTTCTTGAGGAGGTCATCCCGCTCTTGCTGCAGGCTGCTGCACTGATATTGGGATGTTTGGATCACAGAGGAAGTCTGCAACAAAAGGCCAAAAGAGAAAATTATTGTTTTATCATTTAAAATATACTTTACAGTATTTAAGATGATAATTCTGTATATTTGTATATCTGTATTTTTCATATAGGGCATTGATTTGTTATTGTATGACAATGATTTATCATTCATTGACAATCACAAAGCAGAACTGATTGGTTTTCAAGCTAACTACATGGCTTCTAAAGCAGAGGTAGCCAACCCTGGTCCTGGAGGATTACCTTCCTGCAGGTTTTAGTTCCAACCCCGCTCCAACACACTTTCCGGTTATTTTCAAGTAACCCTGAACACTTTGATTAGCTGGTGTGGGGGTGTTTGATTAGGGTTGGAGCTAAACTCTGCGCCATAGTAGCCCACCAGGAGCAGGGTTTGCTACGCCTGTTCTAAAGGATCAAAATCACAGAGGGTGCCACGAACAATAGAGGGTACATTGATATGCCTTGAATGTGGTTGATCATGTATGCAATGGATGCTGTTGTGCAAAACAAGCACGCAGCGTGGAAGCTTGCCAAGGACAAACCACAGAGGCGTGTATTAAGATGCAAATCTGCAGGGTGTGGTGCGGAAATAGGTTGAACATGCACATTAAGACATACAAAAATATGGCAGATTGTTATAGGGACATATTTTGCATGTCAAGACAGTAGGAATTTACAGCTTGCAGAGTGAGAGAGAGATGCATGCAGCTAGCTAAATCTATGCATCTTAACGATGGAACTAGAGATCTCTAGTTTCTAGTTATCCTAGTACCTCTCTGGCTTGTTTTTGCACATTTTCTATCTCCACTTGCAGTTTTTCTCTCTCTCGTGAGAGCTGTTGCATAAGCCTGTCATGCTCTGCACCGGCACGCTGGCTGGACTCGAGCTGTTTCTGCAAAGCTGCGATTTGCGCAGTAATTTCCCGATTTCCACCCTTTTGGTTTTTGAGCAGTTCATCATATTCTAGACGCACAGAGCGTAACTCCTCCTCCAGGCGGAGGCGATCTTTGGAAAGAGTTTCGTTGAGCCTTTGCAGGCGCTCAGTTTCAGCAGTGCTTATGTTTAATGCACAAGTCTTCTCCTCCATGCTGCGATGAAGGGCCTCGTAGCGCTGGCTGGAGTCTTGGAAGCGCCCCTGCTCCTGCGTCAGTTGTAGTTTCAGAGTGTTCATCTCGGCTTTCAAGGCAGCCAGGCTCTGAGAAGACGCTTTGTGCTCCTTTAAGGCACGGTCTAGGGCCTCCTTCAGCTGCTTGCATTCTTCATCCACATGTTTGGCCTCAAGATTAGTTTCTTCATGGCTCTTGCGCAACGTGGTGATCGTAGTGGTGTACTCCCTCATGGCCTGGCTACTCTTTTCAAGTTGCACCTCCGTTCTCCTGCGCTTGCTGGCCTCCTCTTCCACCACTTGCCGCTGCTTCTCCAACTCGCTTTCCAGCCTCTTCAGCTCCTCCTGGAGCTCTTGAATGCGGGTTTGGAGGCGTGCAATAGTCTGTTCAGACCGGCCCTTCTCAAGGGCATGGGCCTCCAGCTCCACCCGGATGAGGCTCAACTCCTGGTGGGAAGAGCGAAGTTGCACCAACTCCACATTACAGTTTTCGTTCTTAGTTTTGAGGTCGGCCAACTCTTCCTCCAGTCGCCTGGTCTCGACCTCTAAAGATCTTTTCAGACGTCGCTCCTCCTCAAGAGAGTGTGTGAGACGGTTGATCTCACTACTCTTATCTTGCAGTGTCCGACTGGAGCTCTCCTGTACCTCTCTCGTTTTGTTGTCTGCTTCACGCTTCTGGCTAAGCAACAACTGGACTTGAGATTCCAGTTCATGCCTCTTTCGGCCTTCCTCTGTACTTGCAGCGCCAAGTCTCTGAACCTCCTCTTCTAGGTGTTTCCTCTGGGCCTCCTCCTGGCCGAGGGAGAGACGAAGCCTTTGCAGCTGCTCCTTCAACTCCCTTGATTCTCCCTCTAATCTTTCAAACTCCAGACACATGGAAGCAGCATCACTTTCCTTCTGCTGCGAAAGCTTCTGTACGCTGGTCTCAGTTACGAGGATTTGAGACTCGTAGGTCTGTTTCACCTCTCGTATCTCTATGTTGTGCTCCTGCCTTACCTTTGCCAGCTCTGCCTGTGCCTCCTTGACGCGCCGAGCCTCATCTTCCAACTCCCTTCGCAGACGCTCCAACTCTCGGGTCCTGTCAGACACAGTCTTTTCCAGCTCCATCTTGGCCCAGCTGGCCTGCTCCAGTTCCTTGAGTTTCTTGCGCATAGTTTCATCGTGTTCTTCCTGCAAAAACTTGTAGCGCTCTTCCACGACTTTTTTCTTCCTCTCCATATCATCCAACTGCAGTTTGAGGCGACGTACTTCATCCGTTAGCCCTTGAAGGCGGTCGGTTGAAGAGTCCAGACTGTCCTGTGTGGCCATGCACTTCAAAGTCTCAGTCCTCTTCACTTCTTCCAGAGATAGCAGGTGTGTTTGTGATTCATTCAGCTCCTGTTGATATTTCAGAAGAGTCTCCTGCAAAGATGCATTCGTGGAAGTGTGATCCTTAATGGCATCTCTCAGCTGCTGAAGTTCCTCCTCGAGCAGCTCAATCCTGGTATTCCGTATCTGGAAAAAACACATTTTAAAATTCATTATTTTGTGCTACATAACTATATATTTACCAGGTAAGTCCCTTTAGAATAAAACCTGGCATTATGAAACCTTACGCTGACATTTGGCCAAATTGTCTGTTGGCTTGAGTCCTAAAATCATTTAAAGACACAAGAATGGGTCATTTCAAAGCTTTTGAAGTGCGTTCACTGTGTGTTTCACGATTTGGAGGGGAAAAAGTCTAATTGTGCAATTTAAAAAATGCTCAGCTGCACAATTTGGCCAAAAACGTTGTGAGATATATATATTTATAAGACCAGTGCTGGGTAGATTACTTACAAATTGTAGTCCATTACTGAATCCAAATTACATAACAAAAACTGTAGTTAGTAACGTAATCCATTACATGACACATTTTAAATAATATATTCAGACTACTTTTTGATTACTTGTGACCTAAGTCGTTTATCACATTGATTACAATAGGATAATATTGTAGCATATTGATATAAAAATACAAAGAAAATATAAAAAATATATAAAAGAAAACATATTGCATTCATTGTTATTAACAACATAAAGTGCATTAACAATTACATTATGTCAAGGTTTCTTAAACTGGGGTTCATGAAGGACTTAGGCGGTTTGTGAAGTGAATGAAAAGCGAATACTTAATTAATAATTAAAATGTAAAACTATAATTAAATGTTTTCAAAATAAAAACCATAAAAAAAAAAACACTACTAAAAAAGTATTTAATTGGTTATAATATGTACTATGTAATCAATAAAAGTAACGTAGTCTGATTACAAATTATTTTACCATGTATGTAACTAATGTACTGAATTGTTGTAAATCTGAGTAAAAGATAGGTTAAATAGCTGCTACCAAGCAATTGAATATGATTAATGATATATATATAAAATAAAATAATAAGAAAGATTAAACAAAAGAAGATATTACTCTTGTAATATTCACTGTAAAAAACTAACATCAAGTTTTGAGGGGAAATATAGTATCACTGAAAAGGACACGACTACTGTCTAAGCCTGTAAAAGACACTATACTTTCTAATTTCTAATTTCATCCAAACCAGAGTGTCCTTTATATCCTTCAGTTCTGCCATGTTCTCTGGGAAGCCATAGAAGTTTTGTATTATGTTGACGGAGGAGCAATTTCTAAGTAGTGTGCATTTAGGAGAAGAGAACCTGGGGGGACAAAGATAAGCAAAAAATATATACCGTTATAATAAAGAAACAGTGCGCTGGGGAAACGTTGGTTTGTAGGTGTACCTGCTATGAAAGGGTGGAAGATGGGACGCAGCACAAGTCCTACTGATGGCGGAGTTGAGCAAGTTTTCCAGTCCAGGCGCTGTAATTGCCAACTCAAGATCATAGCTTTCACAGAGAACAGTTCAATATTAAAAAGCTGTCAGACCAGAAATGTTAGCCTGGACAAAAGCAGTGTTAAGTCGCTGGGTATATTTGTAGCAATAGCCAAAAATACATTGTATGGGTCAAAATTATTGATTTTTCTTATTCAATAATATCATTAGGATATTAAGTAAAGATCATGTTCCATGATATTTTGTAAATTTCCTACTGTATATATATCAAAACTTAATTTTTGATTACCAATATGCATGCTAAGAACTTCATTTGGACAACTCTAAAAACGATTTTCTCATTATTTAGATTTTTTATTGCACCCTCAGATTCCAGATATTCAAAAAAGTTGTATCTCGAACAAATATTGTCACCTCTCCTAACAAAACATCATAGATTATTTATTTCAGCCTTTCAGATAAAAATTGAACCCGTATGATGGTTTTGGGTCAGGGCTACAAAGGAAGATTTTAGGAAGGCTGCAAGCTACAGCAGTAGCCTAAAACAATGACAAATATGTATTTGTTTTTTAGTTTTTCACATGGCCACCTGTTAATTTTATAATCTCTTCAGCTTATAATTCGCATTTAGCAGATCAGAGCGCTGGGTGAATCATGTAGTTTATTTTTTACAATGAAGTGTAAATTAATTATCTTACACTTTACAATAATGGTCCATTAGTTGGCATTAATTAATGCCATTAACTAACATTACTAACAATGAGAATACATTTATTACAGTATTTAATAACGTTTGTTAATGTCAGCATTATTTACGTTTGTTGATATCTGAATTCTGGTTTTTTTTATTTATTTTAATTTTAGTTAAAGTTTTAGGAATTTTGTTGCGTTTTTGTCATTTTTATTAGCTTTTAATTTAGTCAATATAGTTTATATTATTTTTTTTTTGCAGTTTTGGTTATGTTAGTACCGTAAAGTTAATCAATTTAAATGAAAAATATTGCAACCAGCTGAAATAAAAAAAAATTAAAGAATTTTTTTTATATTGAATTTTATTTCAGGTAACGTTTATTTTTAACGAAAATAGTAACGAAAATCTTTTTTAATGGTTTTAATTTTAGTTCCAGTTTCAGTTTTAGTTAACTATAACAACCCTGGTTAACGTTAGTTCATGTTAGGTCAATTAAATAGTATTAATAAAGGTAAGGAGGTTAAATAAAAAAAAGATACAACTTTTATTTTTTGGGCCTTACACTACAAAATCCTGTAACAGCACATTAAAGGAAACTGTAGGTTGAATACCTTGAAGGCGTTCACGCAGGTTTCTCCGTCTTTCTGCACCGTCTCCAACAGCTCTCGCTTCGCCTTTACATCAGAGTTTAATGCCTGCACACATGAGAAAACAGCATTATAATAAAAGTCTTCAGTTAAATCAAACAAATGGCTGTGCTGTTGTGATTGTTTTCGTGCCTCTCAAATGCATGTTTCCCAGACTCACTTTCTGTTGGTTGAGCAGTTGTGTGTAAACTGTGATGTCCTCCGTCTTGACGGGATGCTGAGAGTCGATCTGTCGCTGGGTTTCGTCGATCCAGCCGCTGAGACGAGAACTAGACTGCATGTATCGCTGCAGATGCGGCAGGTAAGCGTCCAGATCGTCCAGCCTGAGAAAACAGCCTCGTTAGCGCACTCGTTTAGACCTATAGTTGGGAAGCCAGCCGTTCTGTTGGGGACGGAGCGTCTGACCTGTTGTTGATCTGTATCTGGATGCGTTTCCAGCGGTCTGACAGCTGGTTGAAGTGCTCGGCGTACTGGGAGAGGTTGATGATGCACCTGTAACGGCCCTGATCCGCCTGTTCGTTGTACTGTTGGACTTTATTGAAATCGGCCACCAGTGAATTCAGCAAATCCTGCTTCTGCTCCAAATCGCTGCGCATACTCTGCATTTAGAGGATTTACAGCACTTGTTAGGCCATGCTGTAGAGTTAACTGCACACAAAGGACTCTTTTTCTTTTTAAAAAGACAATTTTGATAATTAAAATCATTTAAAACTAATGTAATAATAAAATATTATAAAAATAATGTTTTGCTTTGATTTCCAGAAATATCTAAACACCCTTAAAACAACTTAAATAAACTTGAGAAGCAAAAATTGCATAAGATGTTTGCTTTTATTGTCCAGAGAGTTAAAAATCACTCAAGGGTGCAGGCAAATGACTATTCTGTTTTTTTTATATATATATAAATAAATAAATAAATAAAATGAAATAAAATAAAATAATAAAAAATAAATATATAAATAAATCTTTACCAAAAAAGAATATTATAGAATTGGTTGCATTGCTTTCGAGAAATATCCTGGAAACTACCATAAATGTAACTGAGGAAGCAAAATGGCATGATATTTTGAGAGGGGTTTTAAATGTATATTTTAAGATATTTGGCTTTTATTGAAGAGGTTCACGCACTTAAGAGCTGGGATGCAAAAGACCCTTTCTGGTTTTCTTGAGTTAAAAAAAAGATTATCTATATAAATAATTATATAATAAATTATTTAAAAATATTGTTATTAAATAAATATGTATGATCAGTATTTTTTGCCTTGTGTTCAGAAACATCCTTAAACAGCATCAATGTAACTAAGAAGAAAAATTGCATTAGATATTTTTGCTTTTGCATAAGATATTTGATTTTATTGTAGTTAACTGCATTTAGAGTAAGGGCTGTATGCTAATAACATGTTCTGGTTTTCTTGATTTAAAAACACTCAACCACATTACACCACCACCACAACCACACACACACACACACACACACACACTCACACATACAAACACACACACACACAAACACACAAACACAAACACACACACAACCACTCACACACACACTCACCCCACACTCATCACTCACACACACACACCACCACACCCACACACACCACACACTAACCCACATCACATCACACACACACACACACCTAACACAACCACACACACCCACACACACAAACACACACACACTCACACACACAAAAACACACACACACACACACACCACACACACAACACAACCAACATATACACACACACACACACACACTCAACACACACAACACACACACACACAAACACACACACACACACACACACACAAACACACACTCCACACACACACATTCACACTCACCACACACCCCCACACAACATACACACCACAACCACACTCACAAATACACCAACACAACACCACCACACAACACTCACACACCACACACACTCTCTCACACACACTCAACACACACACACTCAAAACACACACACACACACACACAAAAAAAAACACACACACACACACACACAACCACACCAACATCACACCCACACACTCACACACTACACACCACACACACTCACCACATCCCAACACCACTACACCATTCAACACACACACACACACACACACACACACACACACACACACACACACACACACACACACACACACACACACACACACACACACACACACACACAATACACACACACACACACAAACCACCACACACACCTACACACACACACACACACACTCAAACACAATACACAAACACACACAAACACAAACATATATATATGAATGAATATATATGAATGTTAATAAAGTTGAGTAATAATCACCTGCAGCACTTTCTGGTATTTCTGCACCTCTTCTGGGTCGAGCGACGCCGTCTCTTTCTCCGTCAGTCGAGCTTCATAAACCTTGACCACATCTTCAGCTTTCAGCAGATCTTTCAGCAGCGATTTCAGTGAATTCAGCCTGAAACACAAAGAACGAGTCAGGAACCCGGAGGACGGCTGTGAATTATTCTGATACTAATTCTAATATTTAATTGGCATATTTTACAACAGCTG
This sequence comes from Sinocyclocheilus anophthalmus, assembly GCA_018155175.1. Lineage (NCBI taxonomy): Eukaryota > Metazoa > Chordata > Actinopteri > Cypriniformes > Cyprinidae > Sinocyclocheilus > Sinocyclocheilus anophthalmus. The sequence continues at coordinate 90,344 of JADLZN010006388.1, read as the reverse complement.
ATAGTTTATCTGATACATCCCAATCTAATGACTTAAGAATGTTTGAAATGACTTTGTTTAATCATATGAATCTGTTTTTATACTGATATCAGACATTTGATATGAAGCAAAAAATATATAATCATTTAATCATTTGTTAAGTATTTCATTCATTGGATTATGAAACCTAATTATAGCTTTATAGTATTATAGTAATATATAACAACACAACAATAATTTAAGTGGGATTACCGTTCATAAGTTTGAGGCCAGTAAGATTTTTTAATGAAAGCAACGTAATCCTTCTATTCGCAAGGAGCATTATTTTCAAGTGCTAGTAAATAAAAAAAATTAATAATAAAATATAATCCTTAATAGTATATCAAATAGAAAAAAACAGTTATTTTAAATTTTATTTTAATTATAAGATATATATAACTATATTATATAATATTAATAATATATAATTAAATACCTAATTATAAATATATAAAAAATCTATCAAATAGAAAAGTAATTTAAATTGTAATTATTATACAATATATTTATATTAAATCAAGAATCTAATAAATAAAAATATTATATTCAAATAGAACAGTTATTTGAACTTGACATTCTAATATTCTATATATATTATAATCAATAATTTAAATATATACTATATATATATATATATAAACACACAAACGTTATTTGAAATGGAATATATAATAAAAAAATAGAAAAACATATATAGTTTATAAAAATATATATATAGTATTAAACTAGAAAGCAGTGATTTGAAATGTAATTATATTATCATAAATATAACAAATTATATGAAACTAGAAGTAATTTTAAAGATAATATCAAATTATAGACATAAAAATATATTCTAAATACAAAGTTTTTTAAATGCAATGCTAATAAACAATAAACCATTCAACAGAAAGCTTATTGAAAATTGTAATTATTATAATATATAAAAATTATTAAATATAAAAATGTGATTTGAAAGGTAATATAATAATATATCTGTTTTACTGTATTTTGATCAAATAAATGCAGCCTTGGCAAACATAAGAGACTTCTTCATTAAATCTCTTACCGACCACAAACTTTGTGAATCGTTTTGTATCATTACCATGAAATCCAGCTTTTATGGCTGTGTTTTATGTACGGTGTACCTCTGCAGGTGTGCAGTAGTGTAGTTCTCCAGGTCAACTAGTCTCTGGTTAATGAGGTCCAGCTGTGCGCGCAGGTATCTGGCTTTATCGCTGTCCGTGGCGTCTTTGAGTTCGGTCTGAATGCTGTCTCTCAGGCTCTGAAACTCCACCTTCAGCGTCTGCATGTCCGTCTGAAAGACCTGCACACAAACGGCTCACCGTTAAACCGGCGGAGAAACTCTCGGAGATCGTTCGGAGCCGCTCCGGTGCGTCTGTCACCTGTGTGCCGGCGATGTGGCGCCCGCACTCCTCCGGCGCGTCCTCTCCTAACACGATGAACAGGAACGTGACGAGGGACGCTTCGGCGCCGTCCAGTTTGAATCGGAGCGCGCTGAGCTCGTTCAGTAGTTTGACGCTCACGGCCGCCGCGTATTCAGATCCCTCTCCTCGAGCGGCTGCAACACACGCAACACATTCAGGACGTTAAACAGCAGATCTGCATTCTTTTTTTGACTTGTTTTCCATTACAAATATCTAAACATTCTTCATAGTGTGGCGTTAAAGGGATATTTCACCCAAATTACTCACACTCGTTCGTTCCAAACCCGTGAGACCTAGTCCATTCAGAGCACAAATGAAGATATTTTTGATACTCTGACTCTCCCATAGACAGCAATGTAATCACCACGATCAAGGTCCAGAAACGTAGCACGGAGATCGTTAAAATAATCCATGTGACATCATCAGGGGTTCAAGCGTAAGTTTACGAAGCTACGAGAATACTTTTAGTACGCAAAGAAAACAAAAATAACGACTTTATTCAACAATTCGTCTGCTCCACGTCACACTGTAGCGCCATTTTGGAGAGTATCCACTGAATGCAAACAGCGTATGCTATTCTGTGTCAGCTGCGTCACGCGGTACATGTTTGCGTTCAAATTTAAAGCCGAAACAACGTAGGCAACCGTATGACGCAGATGGACACAGATTAGACTACGCTGTTAGCATTCAGAGGATACTCTCCAAATGGTCGCTACAGTTTGTGAGGGAGCAGGAAGGATGTTGAATAAAGTCTTATTTTTTGTTTCTTTGAGTACTAGTCAGAGTTCAAAAAATATCTCATTGTGTTTGAAGATTGAACGGAGTCTCACAGTTTTTTTAGAACGACACGAGGGGGAGTAATACTGACAGAATGTCATTAAGTACTACCACACTATGAAAGCATGGCGAACAGCAAACGTTCGGTTAAAACATTTCAAAATATCTTATTTTTTGCAGAAGAGGAAAGAAACTCACACAGGTTTGAAACAATTTGTAAATTTTATTTTTGGGTGTAAACAAATGACTTCTGGTTTTCTTGATGTCTTTTAAAATATATTTATATATATAATTATAAGAATATAACAAATTTTAATTGGTGATTATTTATTATTCATATATGAATCTTATTGGGAGTAGTGCTGTCAAACGATAATCGCGATAATCGCATCAAAAGAAAAGGGTTTGTTTTACATAATATATGGGTTGTATATGTGTATATTTATATAAATTACAAAAACATGCAGTTTCATATTTAAGAAAAATTTTTATTTTTATATATTAAAATATATTTATATATAATATAAAATATAAGAATATAAATGTATATACACATGTAAATATTTTCAAAATATATACGTATGTGTTTGTAGTTATATATACATAATAAATATACACAGTA